>JAMZAV010001004.1:0-492695 GCA_024449915.1 Sweltsa coloradensis
AAACCTGACATTTTGGAAAGATTTCATTATTATTATTATTATTGCATAGTCTATTAATTTCGGGAGTAAAAATACGAATGCGATTTTCTTGCGTTTACCTAAAGGCTATATACTAAAAATTTTAGAACTAACACACTGGATGTTTTAATCATTATCCTTACACAACATAACAGTACACGCAAGCATTTTAGTTTGTCCTAGGCCAACAAAAAAATATGACCCGTAATTTTAGCTTTCTTTTCGTTTTTGTGAGTGTGTTTCAAATTTTATAAAACCTGGTGATACGTCGACTTGAAGGATCGATACAACTTATTTAAAGTTAATCTCATCGTAAAGAAACGTGAACGAAGGCTAAGGAAGATTCGATTAGGCCTATTAATAGCATGCTCGACGGCGGTTAGGCCTATTACCTGGTGCGTGCAGATACCGCTTAGCCCGCGGCGGGGAGTGTAGGCCATGGCGCAAGTTATCAGTTGAGGGGGGGGGGGGGGCAGTTCCCAAAGACCTTTGAGAGTTGACGTTCCGTGAAATAACGTAACGTCTTCATTGTATTCTGGCGTATTGTAGGAGGGTTTGTTCGTGCGTGACCGTGATGTAAGAATCTCGGGCAATTGAAATTATGACGGGGGATGCCCGAGAGAAGAGAAAGCTCAAAGAAACTAAAAGTTTGTTTCTGTGTTCGTTCGCTCTCTGCTAGCAGAACGGCTACTCTGAACTTGATTACATTCTCTGGCCACCTTTAGAATCTCTTAGCTTAGACTTGCCATGAGCTTTGCAAATTGCTGTTCGCTCGTCTGACTGACACCATAGGTGTTTGAAATTTTGAACATATTTCACGAAAATGGAAATACAGGGCGAAACAGAAACACATTTTTTAAATTTGTTTTAAAACTAGGAAACGCTCAGTTGGACGCGTTGATAAGCGAGCACGTGCTATAGCTAGGACCCACATTGCACATTTTTTTAAATTTTTAAAATTTGCGACGTTCGCTGTCCACAGGCCATGTTTCCAATATTATTTATTATTGCCTAGGTATTTGGGTAAACCCGTGTGTAAACCAAGGAGGTATGAATAATGTAAGGAGACAGCATGTCGCCGTGAAAACCATAGCCACTTTGAACGACAATGGTGGTCGGCAAAAGCCTCGAACCCAAAGCAAGGTCGTCGGTATTATTAAAGCCATTGTCAAAGCTATTAGCATTCCAAAACAAACAAAAACGCAGCACATCAACTAAAATTACATTTCAACTCTTTATTATTCATTCTCATATTGATACAAGAGTTATTATCAATGTTTTAAGTATAATATCAGCTGTTTCAAGGAGGTATGAATAATGTAAGGAGACAGCATGCGCTATCTGTGGCTGTACAAATGAACGTGCCGTTTGAACGTCTCCGATCGAGTTTTTCGCAGTATTTGCTGCTTCTCGTTGGTGCTGACCAATATGGCGGCTACTAAAACATAGAGTTTTTCACAGTATCTACTGCTTCTCGTTGGTGCTGACCAATATGGCGACTACCATCGACGGCCCGAAACAGCTGATTTATACTTAAAACATTGATAATAACTCTTGTATCAATATGAGAATGAATAATAAAGAGTTGAAATGTAATTTTAGTTGATGTGCTGCGTTTTGTTGTTTTGGAATGCTCATAGCTTTGACAATGGCTTTAATAATACCGACGACCTTGCTTTGGGTTCGAGGCTTTCGCGCACCACCATTGTCGTTCAAAGTGGCTATGGTTTTGACGGCGACATGCTGTCTCCTTACATTATTCATACCTCCTTGGCCGTCGATGGTAGTCGCCATATTGGTCAGCACCAACGAGAAGCAGTAGATACTGCGAAAAACTCTATGTTTTAGTAGCCGCCATATTGGTCAGCACCAACGAGAAGCAGCAAATACTGCGAAAAACTCGATCGGAGACGTTCAAAACGGCCACGTTCATTTGTACAGCCACAGATAGCGCATGCTGTCTCCTTACATTATTCATACCTCCTTGGTGTAAACCTTTACTTTAAAATCCACCGCCCATCTAGAGGACCTTGACTCCTTGGGAAAACTATTTAAACTCTTTGTTGACAAATAATAGACTGCTCCCGAAAGTATTTTGATTACTTCTAGGTGGCAGTGCATTAGAAACTTCGCGCGTCTTTTCGTTGCCATGGTAACGTTACTTTTGTTAAAATGTAATTTCTATCTACACTACTTATCGGATCAAAATAAAACTAGGAAAACGCTAAAGTCCCGCCGCGTTGATGGATGAGCTTTTTTTAAGTATTTAGTTTGCGTGGGATATCTTTACTTTTTAAGTGTTTTGCTTTGCTACCTAAGCATTGTAGGTGATTGTTGTCAAGTTTCTATTGTTAGGGCCTACTTGTCAAATGTTATTATTTACCGTACAAAAACTTATATTAAAAGCTTTATTTCTATGGATTCTGGCAAACTTTTTCAACTTTTTCATTCAAAGGGTACTACATCACCGTAACCTTAATGTCCATGTATAATATGAACGTTGTAGCCCCACCGTTTGGTCATAATCGGCCCAAATGGCACAAAAATATCGCACTAAACCGTAAAAAACTTATATTAAAAGCTTTTTTTTCTATGGATTCTGGCTAATTTTTCCAACTTTTTC
Source organism: Sweltsa coloradensis (assembly GCA_024449915.1). Classification (NCBI taxonomy): domain Eukaryota; kingdom Metazoa; phylum Arthropoda; class Insecta; order Plecoptera; family Chloroperlidae; genus Sweltsa; species Sweltsa coloradensis. The sequence goes on from JAMZAV010001004.1 coordinate 2,642, forward strand.
TTTCAAAAGGTACTACATGACCATAACCTTAATGTCCATGTATAATATGAAGGTTGTAGCCCCACCCGTTTGGTCAGAATCGGCCCAAAATAACACGAAAATATCGCACAAAAATTGAAAAAAATCGTTAAAAGTACGATATTCATGAGAAATATTTCTCGATTGTACCCAAAAACAATACACTTCTAAGTTTAGAGATTTCGAAGGTCCCCTACAATTTTCATAAGATCGCTTATGCCGTTTGCCCGAATCCTGCTACAAACAGACAAAAAATACAAAAAAATACAAAAAAAAAAAAAAAAAAAAAAAAAAAAAAAACATTGAGCTAAATTTTTTTGGGGGGTCAGTGAAATTGAGTCTTCGCTACGCTCATCCAATTAACATATTCGTGACCGGACGGACATTCTAAATGATTGGCTATCTCAGATTTTGTCCCTTAAGTTTTAGAAAAAAACTTTCGATAATGTAACTTTTTAACTTTTTGAACGATTTTGCCACAAAACTAATGGCATTCAATCGAGAACGAAGCTTGCGGATGGTCAAAATTTCAACTCGATCCGAGCCTCCGTTCGAACGTTATGGCGAGACATACAAACAACACAAAAAGGCAGAGTCAAATGGAAACGCTCGCTTCGCTCGCTTAATAATTTAAAAATAAATAAATTAGTTTCATGAATTTTTATTTTGTTAAAAAGCCAAAATTTACTATATCCGTGAATTAATTTTGGGTGATAAAGACAAAATTTGTCAAATCTATGATTGGAGGGCCGTCCATGTATTTTTTATTGTCAACTTTGCAAAGTTTCATATACGTCAGATGCTTTTTGGCCGAGCGAATAGCTATGTGCTAATTGCCAAATGTGTCCAATTCCCTTATAAACTAACAGTATTTTCTGGCCCTTTTACGTTTTTCCGACATAAAAAAAAAATATTTGTCCGTTTCAGGAAATCTTCAGGCTCTAATCTGTAACCTGAAACGTTTTGATTAAAATCGAATTATTATTTCTCGTGAATATGTTTTTAAAGGTATTACGATTTCCTTGCTATCGAAATAAAAGCAATGCTAAATACAAATACTTGTTGGAAATTTGCGATTTGCTTACACACTCGATCTTCGTTAGCATATCCTAAAAAGACAACACAGCTTAGCAATACTTTTTTAATATCTTACGTAACTCTAGAAAACTGAAACAAAAACATAGGGTAAGATTACTCAATGCACCACAAACGCTCATCCATCAACGTGGCTGTAAATAAATAAATAATAAAAGCGTTCGTAAAGCGCCTAGTGCCGTTTTTACACAACGTTTTGGTGGAGGTGCCGGGCTTGTCATTCTCCCTTGGGTGGGGCTGGCTCAGTCACCGAACATCGTTGTTTACATTCGACTCCAACATAAAAACTTGTAGTTTTCCTACAAATATTGGTTGTTACCTCCAAGCAACAGCCGATACAGCGAGTCTCCGTCGTTGATTCCACACACTTGGTTATTCCTCCCCTCACTCGTACACCCAACGCGAGCTTTCTTTTACTTATTGATTAAAACTGCGTCAAGAATTTACATACACATCTGATTAACATTAAAATACAATTTATATTAGCTTGGCCCTATTTATTGAGTCTATTTTCTTTAATTCACCATCTATCCGATTCAAGTTTACGAACATGTATAATAATGTTTTTATGAGGAACTCTAGAAGAAGACCGAATCAAGGTTTCCTGTTTAGTCAAATGAAATAGTTATTATAACAACGATCAATTCAATCAATCATCAATCATTCATTAATTTATTTATATAATGTCAAACTTTATATAAGTATATCACATTTTTTGTTTAGACTCACAGTCTATAATTTCATTATTTTAAAAAAAATCAAATTTCAATAATGTTATTAAGTGTTCAGAAGTGAAATATAATCCTTGTCTTTAAGACACATAGTTTCACAGATAAGCTGCATGCGCAGTTTGTGGAAGGTGGAATGCATTGATCATGTAAGGTTATAAAAGAAAGAAATGTATCTACAATAAAAAAAGGAAAAAAATTGAGACAAAATAATTATTGTGATTGTATTGAAATGTTGTTTTCACCTCATTACACATTCTGTCGAAGGAACCTGCGTCTTTTCCTAAAAGTTCGTGCGTGAGTTGCGTGCACATAGTCGATCAATGCGTAGATTTGTTATTTATACGACAAATGTAATTTGCTGCCGGTCTTGATTGTGATGGATGACAATCACGTAAATGATTGAGTTACACATGAGGCGAGACTCGAAAACAAAGTCCTGCCATACGGGACTCGATCCCACGTCCCTAGGTTATATACCGACTGGAGGGGGAGGAGGGGGTTCTCCCCCCCTAGAGAGCCTAGATAAGCTAACACCAGAAAGTGGCCGTACACTACTTCCGGTCGACATGTTTAGTAGAGAGCCTAGATAAGCTACACCAGAGAGTGGCCATACAGTGCTTCCAGCCGCCATGTTTAGTGAGAGCCTAGATAAGCTAACACCAGAGAATGGCCATACACTACTTCCAGTCGACATGTTTTTGACAAACATTTTTTTTATTTTCGTTATCTGTCGTAGGGCTTAAAGTAAACGAATGTGGCTTGAAACATACTTGAAAAACAAATGTGGCCTACAAGAGACCAACTTTTTACGTCTTTTTCAAGCAAATTTTTTTACTTTTACGGCAGTTGACGAAACTAAAAAATGATTTGGCAAAAAAATGGCGGCCGGAAGCATTGTATGGCCGCTCTCAGCTCATCTATAGCTTTCTATCCCCATCCCCCCACCTAACTTCCCTACGCCACTGGAAACTAAAAAATGAACAATCGTCTTTGATCCGAATCGTTATCGCACAGATGATGTCATAACCCTTTAGCTTCCAGACTTTACGCCTTCCCTTATCACTCGCGATGTGCGTAACACGTCGGAGCGTTGCCGCCTCCTGGTCCAGCATGTTATCAGTCCAGCTCCGACCACATCATGAAGCGGCTCCTGTTTCACGGGACCGTGCTGCTGCACCACGTGTTCGCCTCCTACTTCTTCTTCAACCACGTGGACTTCTCTGCCAGCTCGGAGAAGACGGTCATCAACATGGACAGGTTCAGGTTCAGATTCCTCACAGGGTGGAACTTTGTGAGTACTACATTTTATGAGTGTATTTAATACACGAGTCCGAAGAAAAGACCGCTTACATTTTACATAGTCGTATGTGTAAGATTAAAAAATTACAATCAAACTCCTCGTGGGATACAATGCATGCCCCTATAAATTCTAACTATAGGTGTATTGGAGTTAAGACAATTGTGAAGGGACATTTTCTCTTGCATTCTGAACAAAGAAAACTTCGTAAAAACTAAAAAATCTTCAGTCAGGATTGCCGGTCCCGACGGTATTCGAACCTGGGACCTCCTAATCAGCCAACACTGTCAAAACAGTTTGAAAATTTAAAAAACATTATAGGATGAAGAGCCAAAAGAACCAACGGTAAAATATAAGATTTGCCGATGATTTTATTGTTTATTTCATTCCATTGATGTATACGCAGTGCACGTATAAAGGATAACACTCATGCAGGATTCTCGGTGCAGAAAGCAAACTTTGACCGCCGGGACTCGAACCCGCGTCTGCTGGATCTGCGCCTGAAGCGCCACTCTCAAACAAGTCGTTTACGTAACATTGCGTGGTGTCTTAGTTGCGAGAAATCTAGATCATGTTGTTGAATAACTTTCACGTTAGCTCAGTCTCCATCTCCTCTGGTAGCTCAGTTGGTAGAGCGGTGGACTGTAGAAGGCAAACCAATAGGAATCCATAGGTCGCTGGTTCAAATCCGGCCCGGAGGATATTTTTTGTCCCGTGTTTTGAAGATTTACTGTTTTACTTCGCTGTGTTCTTCATTGCAATAAAATATTTACATATTTCTTCCTTTCCTTTTTGTGTTTTTTTTTTTTTCACGTCACTTTGCGTATCTGTCACAAAGTGCGTGACAGACGGAGCGAGGCGGGGGAGGGGAAAGGGGGGGGGGGCGAAAGAGAAATATAGCATGTCGATGCACTATTAGCTTTCCCATTCTAGGATAGGATTGATTATAAAAATGCACTTATGAAACAAGAATAATATTGTTTCTTAATAATTAATTGTATTCGTTTGGATGGTAAATTATAGAACATAATTTGTTCGTGGAATAGGCGTGAATATTTTCGGCATATATTGTTACTTTTCTTGACTAGAGTTTTGTCAGCTCATTAATGTTCGCGATGTCCTATGTGTTGTGTGTTTTGACCCTTCATTGCAACTAAATAAAAATAGGTTAGATACAATAAGCAAATGTTATAGTATCAAAATATTTACCTTTTAGTGACAATTTAACTTTAATGTTTTTGTTTTAAATTTTATTTTTACTAGTTACTACCCAAAACTAGAGGCGAGCTCTGACCGGGGACGTAAGAAACTTTCCCGTCCATTTCCCTCCCCCCCCTTGCCCGTGACTGGTTCTGTCCAGCGTGGTGGTATCCTCCCCACATCTCCTAGAAGACCATAGAGTGGCGCATTATGGCCTAACAGTTAACGCGGCCTTAAATTAAAATAATAACTTTAAAAATAATACTGTACATACAAATCAGAAGAAAAACATTTTGTACAATTTAAAATTACATTATTTTATAGTTTTTGATTATCACTATCGTTAAAAAAATATCCTCCGGGCCGGATTTGAACCAGCGACCTATGGATTACTATTGGTTTGCCTTCTACAGTCCACCGCTCTACCAACTGAGCTACCAGAGGAGATGCTTACGGAACCAAATGCGATTGTTTTACTCTACCTACCTGAATATCAATGAGCATTTGAATGATTGAATGTGATGCTACAATAGGATGAATAATATTCCACGTGGATGGATGCGACATAGTGGGGCTCACTTGAGACTGTGCACTCACAAGTGGCGTATAAACAAACAAGCATCGTTTCCGTATTTTCTTTCCCGTATCATCCACTCTCTATTTAGCTCGTTCTTTCCCTCTGCCTCATACATAAAACACGCGCATTCTGCGATCCGATCCGTGCCTATGGAAGGAGTAGGCTTAATCATATTAGTCGCGAGAAGGGGCCTCCAACAGAACATGGAGCTAGGACCCACAGTCTAGTAGATATCCGAAAATTCAACCTGTCTCTATAGTTTACTGTGGATTCTACAACGATCGCAATAATTTGTAATTACTCTGTTTCACTCACTGCTGGTCCAGGGGCGTAGCGAAGGGGGGAGGGGTTCAGGGTGTCCGACACCCCCCCCCCCCCCCGAAATTAGAAGAAGAATTATAATAATACTAGATAGCACTATGTGGCTTATTCAGGCCCTACATATGGCAAGATTTTATAAACTGACAGTGGATCGTCACAATTTTATAAGTTATCGCCAAAAGCACTCGAAAAACTAGTAAAATGTCACTATTTATACAATGTTAAAAATAAAAAAGTCTAGGGCTTTGACCCCCCCCCCCCCCCCCCATTGTACCAGGATACGTACTTTTCCGGAAATGATAGTTTCGTGGCCAGTTCTATAAATTTATTAATATGAAAGCCGAAATTTATCCCCCCCCCCCAATCAAAATCCTGGCTACGCCCCTGTTACCAATTGGAGTTCGTTGGTTCAATCCTGGCCACATGCAATCCCGACTAAGGAGTTTTCTAAGGTTTTTTCAGTCAAAATATGAATGAGTAGCCTATTTCCCCCTAAAAACTCTCCTATGACAACCTGTAGGTAAAGTTGTCCACTTGTTGTGCTTCCAGAAGTTCCAGACGCTGTACTTCCTGATCTGCGTGGCCGAGGATCTGATTGCCCTCACCCGGACGAGGCCGGAGGTCAAGCAGAGAATAAGAACAGTCAAGAGCCTGATATTCACCTCCTGTGTCTTCCCACTCTCGATGGTAACTTGCCACACGCAACGCACTCGCTTAATTAAATTATGTCGAAGATACCGCAGACTTCGATATCAGCTGCACCTGCATGTCTTTCTAGCCCCATGCTACCCCTGCTTGCTCGAGGTGGAGTGGGGTGACATGGTCACGAAGGGTTTTGGAGAGGTGAAGCTTTTAGAATATTTCATGTGTTTTTATGGGGGTATTAATAAAACAAAACACACGTTGAACTGTAACGTTTTCTCTAATCTCCGAGGGCGCGACACGGGGCAAGTGCGACTTATGACGTAATGCATAATGCAATACACCTAATGTAATAAGCCCTAGCTGCGCGGGTGGCCGCCTGACCCAGGGACGTAATCTTTATTGATGCAACCCTACCATGTTTAAATTGTTAATCTAATCAACACCTCATCCGTTTACCCTAGTTCAAGTTTTTGAGGACGTATTGAATCTTTGTCGGTCGGGACACTCCGCCGCTTGTTTGAGTTCACTGGTCAGACCTCGGTCTGTAACCTGGCATTCGACGTTTCGCCAGAATCGAATCTGGCATGTTCACGAGTCACTCCGAGCACGTACTAGACTGACAGTTTAGCAAGCAGCGCGCCTCCGGCTGTGGTGGAGAGGTGCGGGGCGGCGAGGTTGTATTACTCGAGGAAAGCTCTGGTGCAGACGCGTTTCTTGTTACATTGGATTCCATGCTTTTGCCAGTCTTTGGGCGTCATCTTACTTGTTATAGTTCTCTAATCATGTTAGGGATGTTTCTCTCCCCTAGTTCGTGACCCTGATGTTCTGGGGGTTGTTCGGCATCAATCGCGAGCTCGTCTACCCCCTGGCTGCTGACGAGGTCCTCCCTAGCTGGCTGAACCACGCCTTCCACACAAACATCACCGTGGTCATCATGCTGGAGATGTTCCTGTCCTATCACTGGTACAACAAGCGAAGGATCGCCGTCATACTGCTCAACGCCTTCATGTTCATCTACTTCTGCTGGTGAGTACACGCGCGCACACGCACACGCACACACACGCACACACACACACACACGTACTAACCTACCCCTTGATGTGTCCCCAGCTTCCTAATGACGTATCTCATACACGGAGACTGGCTCTACCCCATCTTCACTGACATGAACTGGAGTCAGCGCATCGTCTTCTACCTGGTGTCTCATCTCCTCATCATGGCTATCTACATGATTGGCGAGGGACTGCACACTATCATATGGGGTAAGAATCTAATCTAAATCTCTATGTAGTGGTTTTGCATGTTCTTTGATTTCGTTAAGAGGCAACTTTCATTTCAATTATTTCCTTTTTCTTTTCCAGACGCTTTGTTTGTTTGTTTGCTGTTAACTTATTTATGTTAAATTCATTTTCCCACTTGTTCAAATCCACAATCACCTTCATCTTCTTCATCTCTTCTCACCAACTCATCCTCACACATCTCATTCTTGTTAATTAATTCTTTAACACAGTTCCGTTGACCAACACCTCAAATCTGTATTCTCTTTACATCATCTTTATTTCTTTATTTCTTTAATGCACTTAAACACAGCATTGCTGCCATTTTTCATTGAGGTATCACCACCCCCCCCCTTTTTTATTGTCTATCACATTCATAAGCTGCAACGTTTCATATCACAAGTTCCACAAGATCCAAATTATTTCTACTGTAGTTTCAACACGTCGGTACCAAGAAGTTGTCTTGTCGGTCGATTGCCTTCCCGGCTTGTCCTACCTAATTTGTGGAAATGAGGTATTTCAGATAGCAATATTTTTATTTTTTGTATATCGTTTCATTTCCTAATAGGAAACCCCAATTCCCCTCTGCGTTCTGTCAGCTCACATCACAATCGCAACACCGATTTATCCACGTCACAATCCTAAAGTGATTGATTACTTCGGGCTATGCGGGTGCCTCTCTGAACGTGAGCAAGTGCACACTATGCGTGTGAAACACATTGTAACTTGTAATACTGCTAGGTATGTATTGTGGTGGGGTTATAACTTTTGTAGTGTAGGATTCCCATAGGTCCCCGATCTTGATCCCTCATTATAATATTTTATGTCGTCTTGTTATATTTCACCGAGTTTTTGACAGCTTAACTTCTAACTTATATCGTGATGTTTGGAAAGTTAGCCGCAGAGAACAAGAATTTGACTGACATTTATTTCTTTCCTTCCACAGTGGAGTGTAAGTCTATGGAACCAAGGGACATGTGCTCAATCCCATTTTGTGTAACTAACCATCAATCTCGTCTTTCACTCCATATCGCCGAAAATAGCGTCAATAATTCGTCGTTGTAATGATGGTATATAATGTATAAACACAGTCTGCACAAACTTATTAGGATTTAGGCTACAGGAATACCTCTATAGAGTTAAGATGCACGTATATACTTCCCTTCCCATACTAGTCAGGGATTCGGGAAACATATCCCTCCAATGTGTTATCTGTGGTACGAGTGGCTAGTATAGAAGCAACTTCTTTAACTTCGAATACACGCTTCACCCAAGACTAAGAAACTTGGGTGCGCTGCTCAAACTCTCGAGGTGTACCTTCGTACTTTTAGAATTTCATGCCGGATTTATCAGAATATTATTTTGGTTCTGTTATCAGTCATGTTAAGTTATAATTCTATAATTCTCGCTCATGACCCGTTAACCGTTTATCAGCTGTTTTCCTGCCAATCCTCAAAGTCCATAAGAATATTATGTTTATTTTTTGTAGACGTTTAGGTATTTCGTGTGACGAAATTGTTTAAAATAAAATATGTTTGAATAAATTGTATTACATTTCTTGAGTAGGCCCTATGCATACAAAACTTCATCTTGAACGATTAAAAAATGTTGATTGATTGATTGATTGATTGCCGTCTTTATTGATGGCGGGATCAAGGCCTGTTAAGCCTTCTCTTCCATCCAATGACGTAGTTCCTAAGATACGAACTCACATTTTTAAATATTATATTCTATGGCCTTCTTGTGCTAATTTTATTGTAATTTCGACTTGGTTGATGCTGTTGGGACTGGAATCGAACCTACAACCGTCTGTATGTCATGTGTGTTTTGTTGCTAAGCTAGGCGCTGTCTATAAATTATGTCACAACATTGGGGACGGAATAATCCCTCCCCATCTTGTCACAGTTTGTAGCAAACCGTGTAATCACCCCCTCCCCCTTCCCGTGTCATGTCACATGTCGCGTAATAAGCTAGCCTATCATGAATTATTGGGGGGAAAATCAGTCACGTTTTCACCAAATCTGTACGGTCGACATAAAAATACTGTTATTTACACATGTATAACACTTGATTTTATACGGCACGATATGCTTGAAGACACGTGACATACTCCCCCCCCATCAAGGAAGTCACTTATGCCCGGTCCGTGTCGGTATGTTGCAAAGCCTTGCAGCATTCAATCAATGCAGCCAACAACATACGTGACAGATTATACGATAGTGCCAACACAACATACTTCATTAGAATTAAACAGCTGCTCGATTGTTATCGTATTACAAAAAACTGTTTTCCAAATGACGGATAATCAAGCTTAGCACGAAGATCTAATAAACATAGCGGCCACTTCAGACTGAAGTATTCTGGCACGCACATAAAGAACAAAATGTGGGCGAAGGAAAGTGTCGTAGTCTTCATGTCTACCGTTGAGTAGGCCTACTATCCCATTGAGCATGGCAATCTATACTCTTCGTTTTTATACGGCTTTAGCCTTTGTTATATAGAATGAGCTCCAATATTTTTTTATAACAATATACATTATCAAATTATTCAAATCATAGTGTTTTTCACGTCAAACTAATCCGAACATTGGCGCATATGTCATTCAGTCGGAAAGTATAAGTTCTCTATAGTTGCATCTTTCTAAATAATTATTTTTTAGATAGGTGAAAAAATATGTAAATGATTTTGGTTTGGTTAATAATTCGTTATCGTTTTTGGTTAATTTTGGTGTGCAAACATTGTCGCCGACATATCGTGAGTAAATTGTTTATTTTTGGGTTTATTTGGATTGAGGGTGCGTCAACCGTTAGGTCATAATGCGCCACTCGAGCCAATAGGGGATGTGGGGAGGAAGGGCCCATGCTGGTCAGAACCAGCCACGGGTCAAGAGAGGAATGGGGGATTCTCACGATTCTCCTCTGCGTCTTTGTCATCGTTCATGGTGTCATGGTCGTCATCGTCGGGGAGGTCGTCAAGGGAAGGATGGAGAGGTCCCCGACGACGACTGCCAAAGCTCGCTTCTAGTTTCGGTGTCTCCTCTCTATACTAGCTGATGTTTGCGCGGAGGACTTTCTCTATTGGATCGCCTTGTGCGATTAGCAGAGCCACGCTCTGGGCCAATCCTACCCCGGGCCCGGACGGGGGGCGGCTCGATGTATATACATTTCAATGACCTGCTTTTGTTAGATTACTTTTATGGTAAACCCTTTTGAACGGTTAGATAAAAGTCAACCCATTATCAAGTTATTAACCTTTACTAAATGTTAATCTAAACATGCACTAACGAAAAAGAGCGAGGCAAAAGATTAATGAAAACGAGGGATAACACGTACATTTTGAAACATGAAGGTTTAGTAAATGTCAAAGTTGAGGGGCCGAAGAGGAGGGAGACAGATGAAGACCATGGACGTATATTACGGGGTTCAAATGGTTACCTGTCCAAGAACTATCCATCATGACCACACCCTGCTTGGGGCTATAAATATCAGGGGGTGCATGGCTGGTTTCAATATGCTTGGAGTGGAGGAATTGCTGCAGTTCAAAGGGGTGATAAAATGGCAATTGTTTTTATTGAATGTAGTCTATATTTTATTCAGTACTAACTAAAAATATTTCTATACTTATTATGATAGTAAAAACTAAATGTGTTTTATCGCAATATTATAATGGTTCGGTGTAGAGAATCTGAAACCTTTTCTTAGCTTTTTGTAATTGGAAAACTTTCAAATGCATGTTTGAGTCCAGACTACGTACAACAACTGCACAAAACATCATCATCATTATGTCATTATGCACAAATCACAAGCTTACTTGCCTCGTCTCACCATACCTTTCATTGAGTGGTGTTAAATCGGTAGAGATGGAGGAAATTCGTGTTTTTGTTTTATAGATGCACTATCGGCATCAAGTTCATGATTTTTAAAAGCGCTACAATATGTCATTTCTACAATTAAGTACTAATTGTCAGTGATGTTTGGCAAATTTTTGGGGGTTTTAATCAACTTGCAGGTATAAATTTCAAGTGTAAAAATCTCATTTTACGTTTTTTGAGTAGGGGGAAAATCTATCAAATTGCAATTATAAAATCCTCCAAAATGCAAAATTTGATAATCAAATGAGTAAAAAGTTGGTTTGAATTTAAGTGATAATTTTTTTGAGAAAAATATAGACAGTAAATCGTGGTCCAAATGTATCGTACCCTGAGGGATCCAGGTTGCCCTATGGGTCTATTAAGGTTATCAGTGTCGACGCCTTCAACGTGTGTGACAACATGCATGCACGTGCGACACTAACATGGCTACATTGAGTGTGTCACGTGACTAGATGTAACGTTACAAGTACCTTGTCGTTAGCTGTGCAGGGTAGGCATCACAAATGAGGTACTTCATTAAGCACGAGGCTGCGCAAACTGAAGAGAGCTGCCTGAGTTGGTTGACAGACTTTTATCTGTGAGAGATTGGCACGGTGCTCGTACACGAGCTCCCAATATTGAAGTTGTGGGTTCGAGCCTTGGAACTGACAATCTTTAGACTTTCTGCTATAGACCAACGCTACAAATGAAGTATATGAAATTATTAGTTTTCATTTACTTTCTGTCCTATTGTATTATATAACTCTTTCATAATTTGCTGTGCAATCATATTTTTATATATAAATAATCATGTCTTATCAGTAGAAAATTTCTATAACCTCTTAAGTTAGGTTATTTTATACTATAAACTTAGCTTTATGATAATAATTGTGTGTAATTCCTACATGTTTACTAATAATAATATTCAATGGTCTCTGGATTTGTCTGTTGTTGAATAAAAACATGATAATACTAAAAACAAAATCGTTGTCACTTATAACATTGATATTCTAAATTCAATGGTTATGAGAAGCTGGCTCAAACTGTACAAACAACAAGTGCCATAAGCAGTGGCGTATCCAGGAATTCATAAAGGGGGGGTTTTATCATTTTCCATAGATGTGCCGAAGGCTAAGTGGGGGGTCCGGGGGGCTTGCCCCCGGTAAAATTTTCTTCTTCAAGGTCATTTTGGTGAAAATCTGTGCGTTTTAAATCATCACAATGACGAACTTGTTATCTACTAAAATCCTGTTTTTTATCCTAAAGTTTTCTATTTCAAGGTAATTTTGGTGAAAATCTGTTCGTTTTTAAAGCATCACCAACTTTTTATATAGGCCTACTACAATCCTTTTTTTGATTTAAAAGTTTTCTATTTCACGATCATTTTGGTGAAAATCTGTTCGTTTTTAAGCATCAAAATAACCAACTTTGTATCTACTAAAATCCTCTTTTAGTCAGATGGTAATTTGTAGTTATTTTATTTTCTCCTTTACACTTTTTTTCAAAAGGGGGGGGGGGGTTGTCCCCCTCTCCCCCCCTTGGATACGCCACTGGCCATAAGATATTATGTATTACTTGGTATACTAGGATATGTACCTTTGTGAATGGAAACAGTGTGAACTATCTCGCCTCGAAGATATACATAAGATTAACCACGTTTTTTTAATCAACACAAAATGTCTTGTATTTGCAACAATCTCAATGATCTATAATTCCGCGTTATGTTTTAGAAACCGTACTTGTTTATTTTCGTCATATGTCATCTGTAGTAAATGGTTATTGATCCTACATTCCATTTCAATTTTACGACTTTATTTTTATACTTGATAACAGTTCAGGCTTTAAAATTATTCAAACGTGTGAAGAGGGTTTTAGCAATAGAGTTTGATTTATATAGAGTGATTAAAGATGCTCCAATAAACTTTGACCTGATATAATTTAATGTCTGACATTTTGTGACATCCTTTGTAACAGCATGCACTCTTTGATCGGGGATCTAGATATTTTCACGAAATGTTATTACTTCTGTGGTATATCCCGATAAAAATATTTTCAAGGTTTTCTTAGATCGTTAATGCGAATGCAGGGTATAGAGCTCTCGGACATCCATTCACAATTGTGTCAACTCCAAATTACCTAGTTAAACACCTGCAGAGAAACAGGCATTGCACCCTGGACAGGTTTCCCATGATATAGTTCTAATAAAAATGTTAGTACTCACGGACAATCAGTTGTGTAACTGAGTGGGGGGGGATAAAAATATTTATTTTTTCTTATATATGTATCATTTTTTCCAATATTTGTTTCCAGAGAAGAAGATAAAGCGTCGCCAGGTCCGGCTGGCGAGGGAAGCTGCTTCTGTGTCCCCGCCCGCGATGACCTCTTCGTGACCCGGACGCGAGCGGACTTGGACCCGGATAGCTTAGCTTACAACATCATCTGTCTATGTGTGTCTCACTTCTATTTTAAACGAGAACACTTAGAGGAAAAAACAAGCAAATTGTCCGATCACTGGGGGCGATTGCCCTTTGTACGACTTTGCAGCTGAATGTGTTTAGTGTCAGATCATTATTGTTTCAGACGATGATTTAGGTGTCACTTCTTGTCATTACGCTATGTGGTTGTTAGTGGTGTACTTAGCCTTGCAAGGCAGAGGGGCAGAGCTGTGGGGCTCTTTAAACCCTTTACTCTTCAAGCACTTCTTGATGAGATGTTGGTGATTTCGTATTTGTACCTATGGTTTTATAGTAAAATTATGTTTTAAAGTGTATTGATTTAATTAGTATAAAAAACAATTTCTATGCCCAGGGAACGTCAAAGATATTTCTAGTTCTTATTCCCAAAGATACAGTGCTTTAAAATGAGCGAACATTATCAGTAAAAATAATTTTTTGTATGATGCCCGCTGTACAGGGTACACATCAGATTTAACCTGTGTGACCCTGATTAGGTATATCGATGATAGGATAATTGTGAAGGGATGTCCAAGGGCTGTTTAAGAAGACTCAATTCACTCGCGTTAACGACTGAGGAAACCCTAGGAAAAAACCTTCAGTCAGGATTGCCTGTCTCAACGGGATTCGAATCCGGGACCTCCCGAATCGGAGTCAAGCGCTCAGCGCTCGAGCCAACACTGTCGGATGCGTCAACTACACCAAAAGGGGAGTGGGGGTAGTTAGTTTTTTCATTGTAAATACTTTGATAACACTCCAGCAGGAGCAAGAACAGCGCCTGCGCAAACACACGAGTGCCCTCTTCGTTTTATCAGTTACATAACCGAGAGGTTTTGAGATAAAATAAAAACTGAACATATTTTCTTGCTCCACATTCCCGTTAAGATATCCAACAAGTACCCGCAGCATGGCACGGTGATCATCACAGACCAGCTGATCAGGTAAGGTAATAATGCGCGTCTTAAAACAGATAAAGTCCCGCCGCGTTGATGGATGAGCTTTTTAATGTTTTTACTTTGCGTGGGATATCTTTACTTTTGCAAGTGCTTTGTTTTGCTGCCTACGCATTGTAAGTGATTGTTGTCAAGTTTCTAATAATTGGTATTATTTATCGTAAAAAACTTATATTAAAAGCTTTATTTCTATGGATTCTGGCTAACTTTTTCAACTTTTTCTTTCAAAAGTTACTACATCACCATAACCTTAATGTCCATGTATAATATGAACGTTGTAGCCCAACCCGTTTGGTCAGAATTGGCCCAAATGGCACGAAAATATCGCACAAAAAAATCAAAAAACTTATATTAAAAGCTTTATTTCTATAGATTCTGGCTAACTTTTTCAACTTTTTCTTTCAGAAAGCAATACATCACCATTACCTTAATGTCCATGTGAAATATGAACGTTGTAGCCCCACCCGTTTGGTCAGAATCGGTCCAAATGTCACGAAAATATCGCACTAAAAATCGAAAAAATCGTAAAAATACGATATTCCTGAGAAATATTTTTTCGATTGTACCCAAAAACGTAGCAAGTCTAAGTTCAGAGATTTCGAAGGTCCCCTCCAATTTTCTCAAGATCGGATATGCCGTTTGCCCGGTAGAGAGCGAACAAACAGACAGAAAAACAAACAAAAAACAAAAAAAAAAAACAAAAAAAAAACTCCCGAGCTAAATTTTTTGGGAGGTCGCGGACTTGACACCGTCACCGGCAATCCTTATTGAAAGTTTTCCCAAGGGTTATTGAGTCAAGTTTCTAAAGTTAAATTTATTAGACCTATATAATGCATATATAAAAACTATAATTTTTGATGCATTGAAGTTTCCTTTTTCAACCTTAAATTAAAAATTAAAGAACGTATGATTTGAAGTTGTACCTCCGTTTGGGTACAATCTTCGGGCAATTGAAATTGACAAATTAGAAAGTATATATGATAAGGAAACTTACATCCTGAAAGTGACTTTGAGCGTCTCACATGAGCAGCACATTTTTTTAATAAAATGTTTGTATCCCAATTAAAAATTTGGCGAGTATTGTCAGGTATCTAAATCTCCACGAAAATGACAACTTTGTAATTTATATCACGTTCATTACGACTGTGTGACAACTCTCAAACACCACGTCGGTTTGCTGTATCAGTGTAAGGTGCGTGAGTTTGTTAGCGCAACGCGGCTTGGCTGCGGCATCCTAGCGGGTACCTGGATGGTGTTGTTGAACAACAGGAAGATTCACATGTATAGGTTTATGAGAATATATCAAATGATATCATAACAGAGTATTGTGTGGGTATGTTATAACCACGCATACAAAAACTTGTAAAAATACAGCCAAACCTTACACACTCAAAAGTAAAGGATCTAAAAAAGGGGCCAAACCCATATCTACCTTTCCACATTTGCGCATTCTTAATAATCATAAACGTACGTACGTAACAACATCCTTGAAAAGCTTCGCAAAATAGAAGTAATAGTTCATCCAAATTTTACTTTTCTAATTAATTTAAACGTAATAGCGTTGAGTGACTATAGTCAGTCACTTTTAAATTAATAGTTGCAAATTCTATTTTGCGAAGCTTTTCAAGGAAGTTGTTACGGGGCACTGTACGTTTATGAATTAAGAATGCGCAAATGTGGAAGGGTAGAGGTGAAGTTTGGCCCATTTTTTTTAGATCTCATTACTTTTGAGTGAGTAAAGTTTGGCTGTATTTTTACAAGTGTTTGTATGCGTGGGTTTCACTAACCACGAGAAAACTAGCTCTTTGATGTGTCTATTTATTCGCTCTTTACCGGGCAAACGGCATATGTGATCTTGATGAAAATTGGAGGGAACCTTCGAAATCTCTGGACACAGATCTGCCAAGATATTGGGTACAATTGAAGAATTATTTTTTATGAATATCGTACTTTTACGATTTTTTCTAATGCAATATGTTCGTGATATTTGGATGAGCCGATTCTGTCCAAACGGGTGGGACTACAACGAAACATATTTTACATGGACATTCTATGTAAATAAATCCAGAAATTTAAAAAAATCCACCTCAGCGGGGTATCGAACCCCGGTCTCCTGATTGCCGGTCGAGTACTTTACCCCTAAGCTACCGAGACGGCTAACTTCATATAACATCTGGATTGTTGGTGCATTGTAGATCTGAATAAATTGGAATTTTGTAATTTCTGGATTGATTTACATAAAAAATACTGAGAAATTTAACATTATAATGTTAATTGGTAATACCATGGCAATTAATACTAGGCACCTACTTTATAAAAATTATCCTCATTTAACAAAAATAATTTTGCAATAGAACATACAAAACTTACATAAAAGCTCATCCATCAACGCGACTAGAAAAAGCGTTCGCGAAGTGGCCTAGTATTAAAAAATATTTCAATTGAAATTCCACCCGAGGCACATACGATGAATTAATAGCCGAGCGCGGAGTCATCAGCTTCGCAGCTATGTACTAGTTTTAGGAAGCTTGAAGGCTCCACGCGAAATACACTATTAGGTACGCCACTGCCCTTTACAGCTAAGCCCAACTCCAAAGTCCAAAACGCCTACAGTAATGGACACCTGCATAGACACGCAAAGTGTCCATGAGAAGATTTATCGCAAGAAATAGAAATAGATACGAAAGTATTTGGATGAGCGTAGCGAGCGAAGCGAAGATTCCATTTCACTACACTGGAGAAAAAAATCCGGAATGTTTTTTTTTCTTTCCTTCTTTTTTTTTTCTGTATTTTTGTGTGTTTGTCAGCACGATTCCGGCTAAACCGATACTCCGTTTGCGATGAAATTTTATGGAGGCCTTCGAAATCTCTGAACTTAGAACTGCCACGTTTTTGAGCGCAACCGGGAATTTTTTTTCTCATAAAAAACGCAATTATAACGATTTTTTTCGATTTTTAAAAAAATTCTTCGACTTATAACACCTACATACTTTATCCGATTGTAATGATTTTTTCACAGAACCTTAATTTTATGAATTAAGATATTTGTGTGAAATTTGAGTGTAATCGAAAAATTATTTCTCGTGAAAATCGAAATTTTACGGTTTTTTTTCTTTTTTAAAATAATTCTTTGATTTATAACACCTACATGCTTTATTCTTTTGTAATGATTTTTTCACAGAACCTTAATTTCATGAATTTATATATTCGTGTTAAATTTGAGCGCAATCGAATAATTATTTCTTATAAAAATTGCAATTTTACGATTTTTTTTCTTTTAAAAATTATGATTAATTAAAAAAATTAAGTAACTTTTTTATTTAATTTAATTTAATTAAAAAAATAAAGTTAATTTTTTATTAAATTTAATTTAATAAAAAAATCTTCGACTAAGTCATGATTTTTTCACAGAACAACAGAAAATCCGCGTAACACATGGCAGCTCAATGCACCATATACGCTCATCCAACAACGCGGCGGGACTTAAGCGTTTTCCTAGTTTAAAATATCCAAAAGAAGAAGCGAAGCTACGCGTAAATCTTGTTGGTTTTGGCCGCAGCTGGCGGTGCAGGATTTTTCATTGACTGCACTTATTATTAGTTGTGTAGTCAGTTTACAAAGTGTTGCCAGGTAATTGTGCCCCTCGTCCGCCCATGTTACGCCACTGAGTACAGACAGAGCGGTGTTGTGGAGTTGGGAGTTTGGCCTGCTCTCACACCAGGAAGCTGCAGCAACGGCTTTGTGCCTAGGCCTGGGGTGTGCAGGGGAGACTAAAAATCCTTGAGGTACAAAGTGCCCATCGACGGACGAGACAGGTATCTGTCGCCCCCGTTCATTGTCTACCAACCGCTAGGCCCGAGAAGGGTTGCGAATGAAAAGCCTAGCAGCAGGCAGACAATGAACAGGGCGACCCATACCGGTCTCGCCCGTCGATGGTCACTTTGTACCTCAAGGCTGGTCTTTTCGTTCACCAACCCTTCTCGGGCCTAGCGCCTTGAGGTACAAAGTGCCACGACGGCGGACCGGTATGGCGCCCTGTCATTGTCTGCCGCTGCTGGCTTTTCATTCGCAACCCTTCTCGGGCCTTGCGGCTGGAAGACAATGAACGGGGGCGACTGATACCTGTCTTGGCAGTCACTGGCCACTTTGTACCTCAAGGATAGACAGGCTTTTAGCTTTCGTTGCTGAATACATGGTTTAGTTAGGTATAAAAAGTTTTATTAAATCACAGATAAACATACAACAAGTTCTGAACGACATGTGTAAGTGAAGACTGAAGAATATGACCAAAGGCACAAACTACATTGCCAGTTGCCACCCAAACACAAATAATATAAATCTTAAAGTAGACCTAATACCAAACATGCCCACAAAGATACAGTATCATTACAACCAACAGTAGATCTTAGGCAATAGCGACACCACGCTTGTTTCAAAGGTATTTGGCCAGCTCTCCCTGGATCAAGGCGAAGTAGTCGTCGCACTTGAACCTGTCAATGGCGGACGTGAGTCCCCTGGTCATGGCCTGCTCGAGCTTCGCGACGATGTCCCCCCTCTTGTTCTCCGTGGCCCAGGTCGCGATCCTCGAGGCCAGCCAGTCCAGGGCGCCGAGGCCAGAGATGCGCACGTCGAACCGCCCCAAGTCGGCGACCTTCACCTCCTCCAAGGTCACGCTGCACCCGTCGTCGCGCAGGGTGAACTTTAGGACGGAGCGCACAGAGTTGGAGGCGACCGTCGCGCTGATGTCGCCGGTCGTGGACGCGCCCAGGATCTCCGCGCGGTAGAGGTCGTAGCGCACGCGCAGTACTCCCAGCCCGAGGTGGCTGGTGAGGGTCACTGACTGGCCAGCGCTCGTCAGCGAGAAGTCACCCGTGCGCTGGAGCGAGGAGAGGCTGTTGACGAAGCCCTGACTCGCCTTGAACGAGCCGCGGATCTTGATGGGACCGAGTTTCCGCTCGAAGACCTCGTCGACGTCGGGGATAGCCACCTCGTCCTTGTTATCGGCGACTATCTGCTGCTGAGCCAAGAGGAGGAGGGTGTCGACCAGCTCGTTCCAGTCAACCTCGATCCCGGACTCTGCGGAGCGACGCAGGCGGTGCTTCACCTCGGCAAGGCTGTGGTTAGCTGCGTCCTCGAGCGCAAGGCGGCTGTGGACGACCACACAGAGCGCGAGCAGAACGAAGCAGGCTAGAGATGATCGTGCCATCGCCAATGAATATGATAGACTGACTGACCTGCATGAACTTCGTGCATCAACTATATACGCGATATGATGACCCCGGCCCCGAGATGTCCTGTTTACAAATCTTCGCAGACGCTTCAGGATGGAATTCCCGGTGGTTTATCTCCCACAAACCGCATCCTCTCCTCTCCGAGGGGATTTACCGGGAAAGTCCGTCACATTTCGTAGACTCGTACGGTCTATGCTGGCTCAACAGTCAACTTGCTCATAGTGCACTCGAAAAGAGTATAGAACCACTAAACGTCTTCGGTTAGGATTTGCGGTGGCAAGAATCGAACTTAGTTTTCTTGACTAGACACCCGTTACCGGCAATCCTTATTGAAAGTTTTCCCAAGGGTTAATGAGTCAAGTTTTTAAAGTTAAATTTAATTTCACCTATAAAGTGCATATATAAAAACCATAATTTTCGAAGCCTTGCAGTTAGCTTTTTCACCCTTTAATAAAAAAATAAAAAAATACGTATGATTTGAATGTTGTAGCCCAAACCGTTTGGGTACAATCTTTGGGAAATTGAAATTGAGGAAACTTAAAGAGTGGATCTTTTATTTGTGGGCAGTACTTATTTCGCCGCTCTTCATTCGAGCGGAATAAGTAGTCTTGTAGCCTGACAACCCTTAATTCCTCTTGGCGCGCGCGGTCAGCGATGTTGATGAGGAGGCTCCACTCATTTTAACACAATAGAAAAGCAATTTAAATGTGTCGTGTTTGAAGCGAGTTCTATTTGGCAACGTAGAGCCACGCGTTATCCAAGTGGTAGGTCTGGGTTTTGACGAAGGTATAATTGGTACACGAGTCGGCCTGTTTGTAAATTTAGTTTCTTTGGGGGATTAGCACTGCACACAAATTAAAGATCCACTCTTTACATCCTGAAAGTGAATTTGAGCGTGTTTTAGCACATTTTTTTATAAAATGACAAATTTGGCGCGTGTTGCCACGTATCTAAATCCGCACGATAATGACAGTTTTGTAATTCATTTCACGTTCATTACGACTGGGTGACAACTCTAAAAGACTAAACACCACGTCGGCGTCATTTTTCTCATAAAAAAACACAAATTTTACGATTTTTTTCGATTTTTAAAAAATTTCTTCGACTTATAACACCAACATTGCTTTATCCGATTGTAATGATTTTTTCATAGAACCTTCATATTATAAATTTAAAGATATTCGTGTGAAATTTGAGCGTAATCGAAAAATTATTTCTCATAAAAATCGTAATTTTACGGGTTTTTTTCTTTTTTAAACAATTCTTTGACTTATAACACCTTCATGCTTTATCCGATTGTAATGATTTTTTTTACAGAACCTTAATTCATGAATTAATATATTTGTGTTAAATTTGAGCGCAATCGAATAATTGTTTCGTATAAAAATCGAAATTTTTTACGATTTTTTCTTTTTTAAAAATACGATTAATTAAAAAATTAGGCCTAAGTTAATTTTAATTTAATTTAATTTAACTAAAAAATCAAGTTAATTTTTTTAAATTTATTTAATTAAAATAAATCTTCGACTAAGTAATGATTTTTTCACAGAACAACAGAAAATCCGCGTAACACATGGCAGCTCAATGCACCATATACGCTCATCCAACAACGCGGCGGGACTTAAGCGTTTTCCTAGTTAAAATAATATGTGAAATGTTATCATACCGGATTGTTGTAATGGTTAGTTTATTAGCAGTGATATCTCACCGAGTGGGTCGTGTATATAGAAGGAAATTTGGCAACAATAACCTTACCTG
This sequence comes from Sweltsa coloradensis, assembly GCA_024449915.1. NCBI lineage: Eukaryota > Metazoa > Arthropoda > Insecta > Plecoptera > Chloroperlidae > Sweltsa > Sweltsa coloradensis. Next base: position 24,048 of record JAMZAV010001004.1, read on the forward strand.
TAGGTTTGAGGTGGAAGGGACGAGGGAGTCATCCTGGGACAAGCTGAGGGGTATTGAGGGGGAATTAAGCAACTGTGTGGATCATGGGGCTTTTTTGTAAGTACTGTAACGTAATATATAAACTGTAACGTAACTAATGAATTAAAGTATTATATAAAGAAAAAGTAGGCAATTGATCAAAATCTTCTCTTAGCCCAAACTCGGGGAGTACGTTATAAAACTCCAAAGTCCAACTCGCAACCTTCTCGTGGTTTGGCCCGTGAGTAGGGGAGTTTCACTCCCTGAAACTAATGGCGAGCTCTGGGTCGTCGTCGGGGAATTTTCCCCTTCCCTTTGACAACTTCCCCGACGGCGACGACAATGACAACACGGACGGATGACACAGACGAAGACGACCACTACGTGGGGAAACCCCTGCCCTCCCCATACGCTTGTGGATGGTTCTGACCAGCACAGGCCTGTCCACCCCGCGTCCCCCCGCGTCATCCCTTACGTCCCACCCCTTGGAAAGAAGTATACATGGTGGTAACTCACATTTATAAAAATTGTTTTATCTTAGAGGCGCGAAAAATCTTAGCTGTTAAATCGCCCTAAAACTTCTAATACTAAGTTATACTCCTCTTTAAAGTCTGTGTATATTGGGAAGAAGGTTTTAACAAAAATAACGTCAACTCCGGATCACTAGTTTTGCACCAGATTGATGAGGTTAGAAGACTTGGATTAGGCCTATCACAAATGAGGTTAGAAGACTTGGATTAGGCCTATCACAAATGAGGTTAGAAGACTTGGATTAGGCCTATCACAAATGAGGTTAGAAGACTTGGATTAGGCCTATCACAAATGAGGTTAGAAGACTTGGATTAGGCCTATTACAAATGAGGTTAGTGAAACCGTATCCCCCCAGTCCAGGCCCAGGTTGCTCCTCGTCTGTATACTCGGCGTATTGATCTGTGCGTCACTGGTTCCACAGTTCCTTGTGATAACCGTCCACCACTCCGCCACTGAGGGCCACTCGTGACATTGGCCTCTACCCCACATACGATTAGCTTATACGGTTTCCAAGATAATGGCAACGAGAAGATGTTGAATGCACTCAGGGTCAGTCTCACTTCTCTCTGTTGGTCGCGCGTCGTTCCGAGCCACCCCTAGGATGCAGCGTCTGCTGTTCCACGCCGTGGTCCTGGCCCACCACGCGTTCTGCGCGCTGTACGCCAGGACAGTGGACTTCTCAGGATCCACCCACAGCTACGTCATAGACTCCGGCTACAACCCCTGGCGCTTCGCTACCGTGTGGAACTTTGTAAGTATAACTCAAATATATTCATTCTGGGCCCGGGGTAGAATTTTGGCCCAGAACATGGTTCTGAAATAGTCAAAAGAGGCGGGAAAAGTGTCACTCCATCTCACAAACATCAGCTGGTAAGTATAGGGGAGTGTATCTTACTCCTCGAAACTAGAGGCGAGCTCTGGCGGTCGTCTTCGGGGACCTCTCCCGTTCCATTGACGACCTCGAAAGACGACGACCATGACAACACGAACGATCACAAAGACGATGACTACCACGACGTGAGAACCTCTCCTTTTTTTCGTCTCCCTTCCTGTGTCTGGTTCTGACCAGCATTGTATTTTCTTCCAAATCCAAATAAACCAAACCTTAGGGGTTTAAATGTTATTGCTGGTAGCATAATATTGCCCCTACGAGTTAGGCTTTGAGACACAAGACGTTATGTTTATAGGTTATCCCCATTCAAAATGCGTAGGATTTAGTAATATTATAAATAGGGATGCACATCGATACTTGTTTCATTATCGATTATCAAAATGGTAAATGTCATTGTCGAATCGATAATATTGAATCGATAATATCGATATCACCAACAAAGCCTGTTCTGACCTATAAGTGGAACCTCAAGTGTGGCACGTGTAAGTCAAAACAATACAATCGCGTTCCGTTTGCTACTTCGCTGTCTTTGATGTCATATCTTTAGTTTTCGTTATCGACTTATAGTTCATTTCCAAACATAAATCTCGAGTGCACAGATACTACTATCTCGAGTGTGACGTACACCATCAGCCCAGCCAGTGCATGGCACAACGCGATATATTCTTTGTCTTTAGAGTTTGGTTTGTGCCACTATTGACCAATTATTTGATATTTCGATAATCGATAATGAATTTTGGTTATCGATTATCGAAATTATATCCATTATTGATTATCGATCGATAATATCGATTATCGTGTGCATCCCTAATTATAAACCCCCTTAGACTATTCTCCGCACACCCTGATCATAATACGAAGGTTCAAATCAACATTGTTATTGTTTAGAGCACGATGGGAGGGGGACGCGTTACGAGTTCAATGTTGTCCTCATTCGGAAATAATTGTCCTCATATAAAAAAAATAGTGTAGATCTGAACACCAAATTGTTGTAATAAGATATAAGATGGCTTTACAGGTGGCATATCATTATGTCCAAATCTACTTCTAAAGAAGACTGGTATAATTTAATATGCATGTCTAGAGAAAGAGGTGGAAGATATAGATCTGAAATATTGAAATCACATTAGTGAAATAATTTGACACCCAGTCAGTTCTAGCACATTTAAACATAGTTTAATGAATGTTCTTCAAATGAAATATAGAAAACATATCCCAACAACCTTCAAGGTTTATTGCAAGTATAACGCAATTATTGGTACCCTACCGTTTTACATTGTTATTCACACGGGATCATAAATAATAAAGCAATTACTCCATGACCATGCAATGAGGTATGTTATACATGGATGAGGTTGACATTGATTCTGAAAACAATTAAGCTGTAATTACCGGCCGCGCATTATTACCAACAATCCAACATGCTATTAGTCCCCTTGTTGGGAGTATATTGTGTAGTAAAGTAATCGAGAATGCGGAGTAACATTGTAGTGTACGCTAGTTGCAACGTGCATAACTGCATATGCCAGGCAACTCTCGGTCGTCATAATTGGATGAGTGTAGCGAGCGAAGAGAATATTCGATTTCACGACACTGGAGAAAAAAATCCGGGATGTTTTTTTTTCTTTTTTTTGTATTTTTGTCTGTTTGTTAACACGATTCTGGCTAAACCGATACACCAATTGCGATGAAATTTTCTGGAGGCCTTCGAAATCTCTGAACTTAGAACACACTTAGAGCACAATCGAAAAATTATTTCTCATTAAAATCGCAATTTTACGATTTTTTTCGATTTTTTTAAAATTTCTTCGACTTTAACACCTACATGCTTTATTCGATTTTAATAATTTTTTCACAGAACCTTAATTTGATTTAATATATTCGTGTGAAATTTGAGCGTAATCGAAACATTATTTCTTATGAAAATCGCAATTTCACGATTTTTTCGTTAAAAAAACTTATAACACCTACATGCTTTATGCGATTGTAATGATATTTTCACAGAACCTTAATTTTATGAATTAATATATTGGTGTGAAATTTGAGCGCGATCGAAAAATAATTTCTGATAAAAATCGCAATTTTACGCTTTTTTTCGTTTAAAAAAACATACGCTCATCCAACAACGCGCCTGAAAAAGCGTTTGCGAAGCTTCCTAGTATTTTATATGGATTTATTTGAACCAAGAACTGCAAATGTATGTGACTGACGGTACTATAAACCTAAGATTTGTTGCATCCACATTTTTTTTTAGATTTTCACGTTTTACAGAATTTGTTATAGGCCTACGTATATCCATCCATCTATACAGAAAGGAAGACAACAATTCGACTGCGTAAATGTAATGTGCCGACAGTTGAAGTTGGTGGTAGGCCTAAATTATTAAATAACAGATCAGATCGACTCTATCTATTTAAAAAAAAAACTTTCCTCAGTGATCTATAGGTGAATACTTGTAATCGAGTCCTATTAACAGCGCTTGGATATTACACACAAACTACTCGATCACTAAGTACTGTACTTTTTTTAGCATTTAAAAACAGAATAGCATTGATTTGATAAAATTAAGCATTTTGTAGCATTTATTTTTTTCCTTTCTACCAAATCCCTAAATGCGGGGTATTTTTTGCACGTCCAATTAATGGTATATGATGAATTATAGGAACATTTCAATTCATTATTGTTACATATTATACGAGACTAGAAAACATTGCTAAACATGTTCTCAATAGGTATTAAAAAACATTATGTTTTAGTAAAATTAGCTTTTTGTAGCATCAAAAACCTAAAACTAAAAAAAAAACGCAACTACTAAATTACCGAACAGATTCGTACCCTGCAGAGGTCATTCATGTACCCTGCAGAGGTCATTCATCTTACAGATTAGTACCCTGCAGAGGTCATTCATCTTACAGATTAGTACCCTGCAGAGGTCATTCATCATATTTTACTGACAAACGAGAGTAAAATAACCCTCCAAAATAAACACAGCAAGCAATAGAAGTGTTCAATTTTGTTGTTTTTCAGACCGTGGGCTCATAGAGTTTACTATACAAATCAGCCATAGGAATATTTGATACGGGGAATATTTCAACCTAGTCTTCTAACTCTAAAATTAATCCTTATATTTTGCTTCCAAAATCTTTTTCACGGCAGAATGCGTCACCCCCCCTGGCAGTGTCACACCGTCTGTACGCCACTGCATATGCACGCCACTGGAGATAAACCCTGACACAATGAAACACAACTGGTCTTATCTTACAGGCTCTCCAGACCGGCTTCTTCGCACTTTGCCTAGCCGAAGATCTGATGCTGTTGGCCGGCTCCAAAACATGGCCCAACTTTCAAGAAAGAACGAGGAAAGTTCGTAGTTTTCTCTTTGCCTCGCTGGTTTTCCCGAACGGACTGGTAAGTATGAAATATACTTGTTGAATATTTTAAACTTTGCTTGTGTTGAAAGAAAAATTCTGCTATTTTTAGCGCAACGACATATTCGCATGCTGCTCTGCTTTATAGTTTAACTACCTACCTTGGCATGTTAATAATATTCTTGGAAGTTGGTTTGTTAATCCTGCAACGTCACGAAACTTCGCCGGTAAATCTTGTCTCGGACGAGGTTTAGGAAGTGTTGCAACAAGAATATATAGGAGTGTGATGCCCCCCCCCCCCCCACCCCGAGGCATGAAGTTGCGAAGCTTTTATTAGAAACAACACTTCATTTGATCAAAATGTACGAAAGTTTTTAAGCCACTTGCATGCTAGCTCTATCTGGCAAATATTTTTTTTTGAAAAATGTACGTAAATACATTTAAAATTAAATAAATAAATTACCAGATGAAGTAGGTACTAAAATAAAGTTTTCATGAAGGTTTTGTCAATGACATATTTTTCTGATTGGGATTAACCTTATTAATTGTGAAAACTGGCATAAAATGCATTTTTAAACCAGAGAATGTAAACATATCCTAAACCATTGCTAATTAAATGGCGTAAACATATAAATAGGGCTCGGATGTTTAGGGTCTTTGAAAGTGACAAAAAGGCAGGCGAATAGTACCCAAAAAAAATACAAAAATGGACGCAAAAGACGTAAAAAAGACCAATTATATTTCTATGCTATTTCCTAATTTTTAGGTGGTGTTCAGCAACTTCTGGGTGCTGTTCTTCTACGACCGAGAGCTGATCTACCCTGCAGTGATAGACACGAAGCTACCAGGCTGGTACAACCATTCCCTGCACACAGTGGTGGCTGTGGCTGTACTGGTGGAACTGCTGGTAGCCAGCAAGACTTACCCCAGGAGGGGCAAGGCCATGATCTACCTCAACTCTTACTGGGGTTTATACATGCTGGTGTGAGTATACAACACATTGTTGCTAAAACACTTCAAACTTTTCTCAAATGAAAGACTTCAATCCAACCTAACGAGAATTATTTTTAGAACAACTTTCCCAGTAAAAACTTCGTGGTGCCTAATTAGTTAAAGGGTACTTGTGACTCATGTATAAGGATGTTTAAGGGCTGTTTTAGAGGCCTCAGTCACCGAGAACAAACCCTCGTAAAAACCTACGGACAGGATTGTCGGTGTCCGTTTCCGGTATCGAACCAGTTACGTCCTGAATCATTCTCGCGACATGAAGAGGAAGGACTACCGCCAACATTGTAACCACGCGAAATTACCTTATTTTGGTAATATCTCACAAAAAGCCACGCAAAAGTGGAAAAGTGGATAAAAGGCCCCATGTAGTTTTGTTAGAATTATACCCTGCAATAATGTCTTTTCATATATTATATAGTGTATAAAGTTATATGGGTGTATAGTGTATATAGTGTGTGGGTGTATAGTTCTAACGAAACTACATAGGACCCATTATCCACTTTTCCGATTTGGCTTGGGTTTTTGTTAGATATTACAAAAATACGGTAATTGTGTGTGTGGGGTTATGATTTTGGCGACTATCCCTCCCTCTTAAGCGAGCTCCGCTCTGCCAGCGTGTTTGAAACGTGTTTTATCATAGTCTAATAAATAAATATAATTCAGTGTTTCGTCTCGTTCAAGTAACAAGCTTCCCCTATGAAGGGTTGCTTGTTGGAGCTACTCCATGTCAACTTAGCCCGCCAGGCGCACGTTATAAATAAGCCGACCTGTCTCAAGAGTGTTTCATGTGTATACTCCTGTCATGATAAGACAGCTTCCCCCCCCAACCTACCCAACCACCCACCAACCCCCCCGCCCCCTCTCACACATAACCCTCGGATTAAGACTTTAACTCAGCCTGAGCATTATCATCAGAATGTTTGATATCGATTTTCACTTGAATTCTTTTTGCAATAATTTATCATCATGTGTTGTAAAATTAAATATTTAAACTTTGTGTTTACGTGTGAATGTTTGAAAACATTGCGTTGACTAATCATTATATGGCATAGACTAACTGCAACAGGCTATACACATGCATCATCATGTGCAACAATCAGGTCATAAATAGGCAAACGCAAATGCACAACGCTGTTGCGTGTTCTTATAGTTGGTGCATGCGATGTGTGTGGAGCAAGAAGTATCATACAGTACAAACAGACTGAGCTTACACCGAGTGTAATAACAGTTATTATTTATATCCGGGCTCGCTCCACCGCTGCCACCAATCTCTGTCTAAGCGTATGTTAAGTGTATGCCTTATCAGGCGGCGCGGGGTAGGCCGGTGCCTCGCGTGCCCTGATAGCAGAGTTATATTGTTCGCAGTGATTTAACGACGTCGTCAGATCTAGGGGGGAACCCTCATTTGGGCCGGTGCGTGCGTGACCTGATCGGCGAACAAAGCGCACGGGTTCGTAGCTCGATGTGAACTGACTGGTGGAGGAACACAAGACCATAAGATGTATGAACGTACCGTCTCAAAATGAATACAAATTAATAATTTTAACTTGGTTTCATGAATAAAAACGAAATATATTTCTCTTGCGTCCAAGGGTACAATTAATTTATAACTACGTTCTTGCAACGCTGAAATTGATGAAGACTTTTAAAATAAAATAAACTCACGTAAAACAAATTACCAGTGTCACAAACACACTATAAAATGCGATTTTTCGAACCACACTTCCTGCCCTTCCTCAAGCAGAGGCCTATACTGACAAAGCATTAATTCTCTACTCACTAAATATTTGAGTGTTAGCTATCAGTCGGTGTAATGAAGGCATACTATATATTCCGCGACGCACCAAAATTATTTCTATATCTTCCAAACGCGTTCTTGTGAGTCCCACCCTCTCTACTCCACAACGGCGCTATCGCCACTTTACCAGTCGAGCACCGGCCCATTACGGCACCACTGTATAATGTACGAGTGTGGAGGAAAGAGAGGGCCTCTGCGGTCAATGTTATTGATTCTGTGCACCTCTGCCGGCGAGGATTAGGGGCCCACCCAGCAGTTTTACTTATACCCCACTCACTCGGGGCAATCAAACTTGCAGCTTAATTAACCCCAAGCACGAGACTTTCACTTGTCCAATACATGCATCGTGTCATTAAGAGGACGGAAGTCAGGGCTGTAACGAGCGGCTTACTCCGTTAGGGACATTCATTCATTAATAACAAAAAATAGTTTTAAGATAACGATGTATTGTATGGTCAATTGGTAAATAAACTAATGAAACCATTTGGAATAATAAACTTGATAACGAACGTAGATAATATACAATTACATTAATAGATTAGTAGCGATTGTCGTCATGTGGTACACATTAGTGTGTTAATGTACAGGTTTACAACAATTATTATTATTCTCTTTAGTATAATTTGTATCACAGATATTATCATAATTAAATACTAGGAAAACGCCAAAGTCGTTGTTAGACGAGTGAGTAAGTCATGTGTTGAGTACCCGGTAACTTTCCCTTTCATCCTCCTAACTAAGTCTGGATCAAGTCAGCATGGATCTTTCCTCCCTAGCCTATCATATTCATAGGCTAGAGTGGCGCATTATGGCCTTACAGTTGACGCGCCCATACGAGTTCAGTTTATGTATTTTATTTAAGAAATTCAAAAACATATTACAAACTTTAGTATTAGCCCCAAAAAGAAACCAGGTGGCTAGCAGGAGTGAGAGATGTTATTGTGAAAATTGATGGTACCAACTTAAACTAAAAACTCTATAATTTATACCTATAAATCTATCAACTTAAATGTAAATGTTCTCGGGTACTCAACACATGAGTCGCTCACTCGTCTAACAACGACTTTGGCGTTTTCCTAGTCTAGTTGGCCGAGGCAAAAAACAAATAACGTACTTTCGGACCGTGGGCTAACATTGATCTCCACACAAACTTGGATGTCACGTGGAACTTCCCTCTACCCGGCACCTCCACCAAACCCACAGTCTGAAGTAGGCTGGAAGTGAACGGTGTTCATGCGATTGCAGGTCGGTGGTGACCTACTGGGTCAAGGTTTCCTGGGTCTACCCCTTGCTTGACCTCCTGACCTGGAGTGAGCGAGGCATCTTGTGGGCTGTTCAACACCTCACGGCCGTCTCCTTCTATCTCCTTGGCGAGCTACTTAACTACGCAGTGTGGGGTAAGTGGAGGCACCCGACAGCACCCACCCTACAGCCGACCACGTGATTGAGATTGCAATTATTAATAAGCCGTCTCACTCCCCCTCACTTTTCACGCCATTTCAAGTATCTCGCGTCGAAACAAATTACTACAGACGCGCATGCAACAGCTCTATAGGCGGCGTTAGTTCAATTTACTTTCAAACCGTTCTTTCAGTCTATCACTCAGATGTATGGAAATATGAAATGAAATCTCTTTTCGATAAGTCCCCTCCCTACCGACCGAATTCTTGGAAAATGGATAAAAAGTTAAGCTCACTTCAGTAGAAAAAAGAGCAATTTTAAAAACGAAGAAGATAAAAGTACGATGATCGTATCGTCGTGGGGAAAAGTTAAATAAGTAATTTGACGTTGATGAGTAGCTCGGAACGACAGGAGGATTTACGTTCAAGATACAGCTTAGCTCAACTTTATTTATTTATTATATTTTGCAGGGGAGACATAAAAGTAGATGATAGAAAAATAACGTCAACAATAATGAAATAATTTAATCAACTGTGTCTTGTAGCTATGTCCACCACATAGAGTATAGGTGAAAAGTAATAGACTAGTGGGAGTATGTGCACTAATCTACAGCTGAATCTGAAAGGTGAGTAGTGAAACCTGAGAAGTTGAATGTCGTGTCCCAAGTCCTAGGTATCCCTGGTTACGTGGAGGTTATAATGTGTCCTACAATCAAGTGCTATCAAACGCTGTTTCACCCTCTCAATGACGTCACGGCTAGTCCGAGCATTTAGTACCCCCCCGACTCACTTTCACTTCCGGTGACGTAGAAGCTTTCAGCCGGGGGCGGGGGAGGGGGTTGCAGTATCAAACACAACGCAGGCTCTTCTAAGTCTCGCAAACATCCCCGCGCACATTCTCGAGGACAGTAACTGAGAGACGCGGGGTATAATCGATGTAGGCGGGGATTGCTTCAGTCTACAGACAATACGAATTTATGAAAAAATTCGCGAGTTGGGAATAAACAAGAATTTCATAGTGCGTGATGAAGGAAAATATAGTATTTTCTTCCCAAAATTAAGAAAACGAACCGACAGCGTTATTTTAAACTAATGTGAATATTTCATTTTACTTATTAGTTTATCCAAATTTCACTATTCAATCTGGGTTTTAGGTTGGGGGCCGAAATGGATACTTGGCCATGATTTCGAATTTCATTAATTCGTTTTAATAACACGACTTTTCAACTATGACAACGTGTCGGACGGTAGGGAAGAATAAGATCACAAGGGAAACCACCCCTAAACAAGAAGCGGTGAAGACGAGTAAAGGGCTGCAGTTTCCATCGGGGTCCTTGACTTGAGAGGTGGGTTTGGATAGGACTCTGGTAGAAGCTTACATTGACGAAGCCTCGTCCCCAGACACCTGAGGCAGGGTTAAAGACAAAGGCCATCGTCCCCAGACACTGAGGCAGGTAAAATAAGAACGAACCCGTCCCACTGACACCTGAGGCAGGTAGCGAAGCCTCGTCCCCAGACCACCTGAGGCAGTGTATGAGAAGCCCAGGACCCCCAGTGACCTGAGGAGGGTATGACAAGCCTCATCCCAACGACACCTGGGCAGGGAATATGACGGAAAGCCATCGTCCCCAGACACCTGAGGCAGGGTATGACGAAGCCTCGTCCCCAGCACCTGAGGCAGGGTAGTCAATTAGAAGTAATTTATCCCATCAATACTACTTCCATTAGTGCAATTTATTTATGTATTCAACTTTTATCATATTCAGTTCTAAAAACTGTTTTATATATTTGTCCATGGATTCAAGGTCTTTAACAATAAAACCGTGATTCGTGAAGTAATTCAAGGGAGAGACAAGACAAGGAAGGGACAAGAAGGGGAAGAAGGAAGGGGAAGGAGAGAACAAGGACATTCTTCTGGCACGTTCACGTAATCTAAAATGTCCATTTCTTCAGCTTCTAACGTTGGACAGATGAACCCTTCCATTGAAACTTCTCGAAGTACACTTGAAGTGTAGCCCAAATGTATTCAAAGGGTAAGTTAGACGCATTCCAACCAACGTTCATGAAAATGTCACAGTGGCATTTCTGGAGCAGCCGGACGGGAGCCCCCCCTCCCCCGCGAACCACCCCAAGGAAGCGCCGACCAAATTGATAATAAATCAGTTGCAAGGACTTCCGCTACCCCCCTGAATGTGTGTCCGTCTATGGGATGGTCAGGTAGGGACACCGCAGGTAAAGTGTCGGGTCGGGAAAATAGACCGGGATAAATTAACTGGAACGTGTAAAGTGGGTAATGAATTAGCATTCCAAACACATGTCTCAATTAATAAACAATTATCGGATATGCATTAATAAATAAGAAACATAATAAATTGTATGTAGAAGTCTACAACCCACTCAGTTATATAAACGATTTTCGACGTAGGGGGACATTAAGATCACAAGTAAGTAAATCATTGTGTATTAGCTTGAAAAGAAATTTGTCATGGACCGGCACCTCAACTACAACAATACGTAAAATCACTGATCCAAGAAACCCATCTTCTCAAAATTGACATACTGTACCGAAGGTAGGGACGATAGATCAAGGGAAACCACTTCTCAACTGTGACAACGTGTCGGAAGGTAGGGAAGAATAAGATCACAAGGGAAACCACTTCTCAACTGTGACAACGTGTCGGACGGTAGGGAAGAATAAGATCACAAGGGAAACCACTTCTCAACTGGGACAACGTGTCGGACGGTAGGGAAGAATAAGATCACAAGGGAAACCACTTCTAAACAAGAAGCGGTGAAGACGAGTAGGGGCTGCGTTTCCATCGGGGTCCTGAGCCTCGTCCCCCGTCACTAGGCGGGGATGCAAGCCCGTCCCCAGTCACCTGAGGCAGGGTAACGAAACCTCGCCCCCGACACCTAGGCAGGGGAGTCAATTTGAAGTAAATTTTTCCCACAATATTTCTTCATTAGTGCAAATTTTTTTATTTTCAAAATTTTTATATTCAGTTCTAAAAAATGATTTTATTTTGCCTGGATTCAAGGGCTATAAAATAAAACCGTGGGTTTGTGAAGTAATTTTAAAGGGGGGACAAGACAAGGGAAAGGGGCAAAAAGGGGAAAAGGAAGGGGGGGGGGGAAAAAAATTTTCTGCCCGTAAACTAAAAGTTCATTTCTTTCCCCGCTTCTAGACGCAGATTACGATGATCCTTTTTCCCTTTGAAACTTTCGAGGACACTTGAAAGTTGTAGCCCAAATGTTATTTCAACGGGCTATAGTTTAGAAGCATATCCAATCCAACGTTCATGAAATTCACAGTGGATGCTCGGGAGCAGACCGAGCCCCCCCCCCGCGACCACCCCAAGGAGCGCCGACCAAATTGATAATAAATTCAGTTGCAACAGGACGTTCCGCTACCCCCCGAATGTGTGTCCTCTATGGGCTGGTCTATGGTAGGGCTGAGTGGGTATAAAGGTCGGGTCGGGAAAAGGTGACCGGTATAATACTGAACGTTAAAGTGGATAATAAATTTAGCATTATAGTTTTGTCTCAATTAATAAACAATTATCAGGATATTCATTGAATTTAATAATAATAATAAATTGTATTTAGAGTCTACCCACTCAGTTATATATAACTGATTTTCAGTGGGGACATTAAATCAAAGTAAGTAATCATTGTGTATTAGCTAAGAGAAAAATTATCTGGACCGGCACCTCCACCAAACAATATGTAAATCTTGATCCACAACCATCCTCAATATATTTATATATATGACCTGAAAATCGGGTACCTTTTTTTTTTACTTAAGTCGCCCCCAAAATACCCGAACCTAAATTTCCTGTACCCGCACCCCCTAGGTCTGTGTCGCCCCTCCCTGTACCACCCGCGCTTTATCACGCCTTCTAGGGTGTATCAATAGGGGTATTATTGTATATTGATTTGCATCACAACCCGGTACGATGAGAATATAACGGTTGTACCAGGCACACGCAATAAATTGTGCCGTAGTGCGTCATTTATAATTAAATAATAATAATGATTTCATTTTGTTTTAAATTTTAATTGCATACCATGAAATGGAGCATGTTTTTATGCTTAAAATGCGAAACACGAGTTTATTTTTCGCATGTTACATTACGGCTTGTACGGATAAACGAAACATTTGAAAGATATCGATGTCTGGCTGTGTAGTTCCACGCAGTAATACGAAACTAACAGAATGTGTACTTTATGGCGAATAGAAATAAATATATACCTATATAATTTGATACGGGCGTAAAATTGTATGTGCACCAGTTAAAAATACAAACACATAAGTCTCTACTTGAAAATTATGCGACTTTGAGTATACTCTGAATATGGATTAAATAAAGAAGTAAAATATACAGAGACAATTTTCATTTTATTATACAGCCAATTAACTTGTTTTCAAAGCTATATACATATTATTCCGAATGTCAAAACTAATTTTGAATCTAGTCGATTGTATTGTTTTATCTACCGTAAAGAGGAAGTTGTGATTTGTGACTGTGCATGTCACCGAGTCGTTCCGCCTCGCGACGTGAAATATCGTCACTCCGCGGATGAAATACACTCAACAGCAGACGTACACCGAGGGACATGTCGGGAGCGTCTCCGAGCTAATGGCTTTCTAAAGTGAGAGCTTTGATTTAGCGCTCGCTTATGAAGTCCATTACCTCCTCGGTGGAAGCTACGGAGTGATAGTCGGATGTCGAACATACATTGAGAGACACACAGGTTCATGTACGAGTTAAACCATACATCAAAACCTTTCGTGCAGTTCGAATATGATCGTAATCTGAACAAAGTGAACTCATTCGTTTCAAACACGTGCAATAAATAGCCGACTTCAATTAGTCCGTGTCCTATTAATATTAGGTGGTAAATTACTAGGTGGTAAAGTAATAATAAGGTGGTATGGTAGGCTGTGATTCCTCATGAATCCTGGACCTGTGTATAGATGTGGCGATCTTCGTCAGCACCCGCTCGTCCACTAGATAAACACTTCTAGTACATTAGCTGGAATAAAACGCGGCGTATTGCAACGGTAAAGTTTTTTCATTCGAACGGTTCCAAGGTACAAGATCTAAGATCCATAGGAAGCGATAAGCAGCCTTTTGTAGGACAATACTCCAAGTCCATAATTCAGTTTTTATAAGTAGTTGATTTTCCTAAAACAGAAAATTTCGTTGAATGGCATTAATCTCACAACTGTTGACACAATATATATTAAGTAGGGGTGTGAGAGTAACCGAAATTTTGAGTCCAGTCGAGTATTTGATACTAGAAATCGAGTATTGAAAAAATAATGATTTTGGTGGAGGTGCCGGGTCGCACTCGAGTGTAAAAACGTTAAAAACTTATTGCATTTTTGGCATTACCTTACTAATCCTGATAAACCCTAATAGTAGGCCCAGTCTTTTGATACAAATTGATTTTCTTTATGGAAGTTTTGATTTTTTTCGCACACATAAATAGTCACTATAGGACTAAAATATTTATAATGATATTTTTAAGTAATTTCAATTGAATTATATTTAAAATGTGCTGGATCGTAAAAATTATTAAAAGATAGATTTCATTTTAAAATCAATTATAGTTACTCTGTCTTCACTTTTGTAACCTACGTACAGACTTACATCAATAAATAAAATTAATATTGTTTGTACATATTGTAAATTAAGTCAAAGAGTAATAGTAAACAGATAAATACTCGGACTCGAATTGGACTCGAACTAAAAAATTAGGACTCACCCCCCCCCCCCCTTAATTTACAAACTAGGAAAAAGACAAAGTCGTTGTTAGACGAGTGAGTAAGCATGTGTTGAGTACCCGGTAACATTACTTTTCTTCCCCTACCTAAGGCCTCCCTAGCCTATCATAGACTAGAGTTGCGCATTATGGCCTTACAGTTGACGCGCCCTTATACCAATTAAACTCAAAACCCTTTTATTTATACCTTTATAATTATCAAACTTAAATGCAAATGTTCCCGGGTACTCAACACATGACTCGCTCACTCATCTAACAACGACTTTGGCGTTTTCTTAGTCTAGTCGGCAAAGGCGCCCTTATACCCGAAATGTTGAAGACCTAGGTTTAAACCCTCGGTTGGGAAATATTTTTTTTAATTTCTGGATTGTATTTAAAAAATTATAAAACACGTTTTGAAATGCATACAATACTATGGAAACATAGCCAGTACGAAATACGATTAAAGATTGCAAGGTTAACTCAATCTTTCTGCCGAATTCGTGGGAACCTTGAGCGCGCACGATTCGATACACCTTGGGCACTGCATTTTCACAGCCAGACAATGAACAAACAAAAATATTTTTTCAAAAACAAAACAATTGTCGTTACAATAAAACCTACACATTTTAAGCCTATTTTTCAATTTATTAGACGAGGGAGCGGAGCGACTGAGGAACTCCATTCAACTCGAACTGTGCTTATTCTGTGATTATGTGGGTGTGTGTACATCAAAAATCAGCCGAATCGCTGAATAGATTGCGCTGAAATTTTAAACAGACATCCGGTACGAGTTAACTGAGCACTGATAACAAAATCAGCTAGATCCATTGCGATTTAAACCCACAAGAAATAATAAATTGAAAAAGAGGCAGCAAAGTGTAGGAATTATTTGAACGACAATGGTTTTGTTTTTGAAAAAACATTTTTTGTGTGTTGTTTGTCTGGCTGTGAAAATGCAGTGCCCAAGGTGTATCGAATCTTGCACGCTCAAGGTACCCCCAAATTCCACTCGGAGATTGAGTAAACCTTGAAATATTTACACGTATTTCGTACTGGCTAAGTTTTCCATAGTATTGTCACAGATGATAGGCTACACTGCGTTATATGCATTTCAAAATATGTTTAATATTTTTTAAATACAATCCAGAAAGAACAAAATCTTTCCCGACCAGGGGATTGAACCCAGGCCTCCCACATTTCGGCTATTAGGGCGCTTTAGTCAAGTAGACTAGGGAAACGCCATAGTCTTTGTTAGACTAGTGAGCGAGTCATGAGTTGAGTACCCGGGAACATTTGCATTTAAGTTTAATAACTATTTTGGTATAAATAAAAGGGGTTTTAAGTTTAGGTAGTATAAGGGCGCATCAACTGTAAAGCCATAATGCGCCACTCTAGCCTATGATAAGCTAGGGAGGCCTTAGGTAGGGCAAGAAAGGGAATGTTCCCAGGTACTCAACATATGGCTCATTCACTCGTCTATTAACGACTTTGGCGTTTCCTAGCATTAGTAGTTGCCAGTTATCAGGGCCACGGGATATCTGTTTAAAATTTCAGCTCAAACTATTTGACCGTTCGGCCTTATGGGACCGGACAAACAAACAAACCGACAAATTAATCACGACGAAGGCCCGTTCGACTTGCGTGGTAGACTAGACGTTCGCTGCTCTCACTCGTGTAATACGTTATCTTATCTGGTGAATCTTATGAGATTAGCATGAGAGACATTCGAAGACAAATTTTTCGAGTAGCCAGTAGCCTAACTAGAAGAAGCCTATACTAACATATATTTGGCCTGTCAACTTCTCATTGGCCTAAAGCCTCGGTGGCTCGGTGATGTCGGTGATAGCATCGGATGTCAAGAGGCAAGACCATAGATACTAGTATAACCCCCCCCCCCCCTTCCCGCAAGACTGTGTGTACGCATGCGCATGCGTTTTTGTTTGTAGGCGACAGGCATCAATATTTATTTTGTTTCATAATCATTCATGTTGCTCTTTATTTAGAAACAAATTTACAGTTAGCACACATTTTTGTAAGATCAAATATTAACTAATAAAATGTAAATAATAATGTAAAAAATCGATCTACTCAATTCTTATAGAGGGCTGCCAAAAAGGTTTCCTCTTTTCGGGCACTGCATGCGACAATGTAGTTAAACCCAAAAATAATATAATAATACGGAACGAATAAATAGTTGGTTGTTTAATTCGACCGCTTTTGTTTTAGGAGGAGTTAAACGTCGAGATCGGGCAGCGAGCAAGCAGCGCAAGGTCACGTGATGTTATAGCGAGGGATTCCCACGAGGTGACGTCACGAGCCATACAGCGAGGGAGACGCGGTCACAGTGACCAGCAGATACTTGTACAAAGTGTTTCTATATTGTTACGGATGTATCTCATTAATGTTATTATTCATCGTTTAATAAACTTTAGTTTTCTATTGTCTTTTTAGAGTTTTTGTTGATTAAAAAAATATACAAACATACTATGTAGTTTAATCGCTTAATTGTTAAAAAAGTAGGAATTTAAATATTTCATGAATCAACATAACATAAATATAATACAGGTTATATATACAGAATTCAAATCATCGCAAACAAGCAATGATCAAAGTCAACAATGTAAGAAGAGACACTAATCAACTTAAAGCTGGGAAAACTGTGTTTAAAGTTATTTTTTGTCATGTGAATAAAGCAAAACCATTATTAAAGTGTGAAACCAGGAGTACGGGCCACACATTAGTAGGAAGCTGCAACAGCTTCAACTTTTGTCTGGCGCGCAACCAACGCCACGATTGTGTGCAGTGTTTCGTCCAGGCGAGGCACAAATGACGTCACGCGTTCGGGACCCCAAACATTATGGGCGCATATCTACCTAACTAAGCGAAAGATTTGAAAGTAGTTTCCTGCATTTAAAATAATTACTAACTATTTAGAAAAATGGTGAAAATAAAATTTAACACTTGCTATACCTTTAAGACGTAAAAAGTTCAGTAAACAGTGAGAAAAATAAAAATATATATGATGTGACTACGTTGCACCCCAGAGAATTGCAAGCTTGTTCGTGTGTGTTACACCCAGTGCACTGAGAGTAAGAACAGCTGCTCCTTCGTGTTCCAGGCGCCAGGTTTGTCAACAGGCCGCGTCACAACAATCGAACGTTATCTGATCTTGTGAGTTGCCACTGAATAAATCAACACTTTTCCAAATGAAAAACACGATCTCGAGGTTAAACGAAGCCACCCCTTAACACTGATTCCCACGAACCTGCCGTGCTCGCTGGGGTAGATAGCGTGTTGCCATGATTTATATTTAGAAGCTCGATTCAATTCTGAGTTGATCTGTCTGCTACTCAAGAAACCTCATCCGCCAACCCTGTGACAGGCTGTGGCAAGATAAGATAGTTGAGCAAGGTATAGTCGGATCACGCTAGCATCTTCACCTGTGACAGGCTGTGGCTCGTTGGTCTTGTGGTTAGCGTATCTGCCTCCAATGCAGAAGGTCCAGGGTTCGATTCCCGCTTAAGTCAGAAGTTTTTTAACTAAGACGATAGGCTAACTTCTAGATATTTTTCGAATGATTTGCACCACTTCTCACCGGCTTTCAGGGAAACTCCGGCGCTAACTCGCCGAACGACATGATAATCACAGGGCGCGGGCCTGGCAAACAAATCGTAACTTGTAACACGCGAATCTGGTTCGGGCCAACCTCTCGCGTGTGGCGGTAACTTCTGGCGTAATCCACGGGAAATAAAAACTGTCCTCGTTCCAACCGACTATGTACATTAGCGGGCGCCGCCGTCGAGTCCGAGACGCAATCAAAACACTATTAGCGGGATTCGCAGCCGTTTCGAATTACGGAAGAGAGATTTGGAGCTTTTATGTTATGGGTTGATGGGGAGAACCGCGGGTCATTAGTCGCTCCCCGTGGCAATTAGTAGACTCGTAAGACAACACTGCAGTGGTAGGATCACTTGTGTGAGGGGCCACGGGTACAACCCT
The DNA here is from genome assembly GCA_024449915.1 of Sweltsa coloradensis. Lineage (NCBI taxonomy): Eukaryota > Metazoa > Arthropoda > Insecta > Plecoptera > Chloroperlidae > Sweltsa > Sweltsa coloradensis. Next base: position 42,834 of record JAMZAV010001004.1, read on the forward strand.
TCAGCTTCACTTGCCATCAAACCTGAGACAATTCCGATGAAGCATCACGCGCTAATTATAACAGCTATAATAAATAAATGTAAATACAAATAAATTCGTATTTAGAGTGTACCAACTCAGTCACACAACTGATTTTCAGTGGGGGACAGTAAACCAAAGGAACCAAGCCAACCCTGCAGGCGCTGACACCATACGAGCGAACAATCACCAACTAGAGATCGGCATGTTTAAGTATAGGACACACCGATCAATCAAGCTAGGACAGAGCCAGAATAACAACTTTAGAATTTATTATCTGTTTCGGACGGCTCCAAAATCACCGTTTACACATTCCTAAGCCAAGAACTGATGGACTTAAGTCCATATCAGAAGTTTAAAAAATTCTGCCTAAAGCTGGAATCAAACCCTGGACCTTCTGCACTGCAAAGCAGAGCCTCTAGCCATAGACCAACGAGACATATTATATTTGCTAATTCCATTTCGAGTAGAGTTTTGTTATGTGATTTAGCACAAGCATGAATTATTTCTAGTGGGGTGCGGAACCAGAAATGTCGGGTCGGGTATTTGGGGGCCGACCGAAGTCAAAAAAGGTACCCGATTTTTGGTAGTATATATTAAAATATATTCTTTTTAAAGGATGGTGGATCATGATGTACATACTGTTTGGTGGAGGCGCCGGTCCAGACAATTGTTTTTTTTAGCTTCTATACAAAATGCCATTCATAGAAAATCCGGACAATTGTTTATGAATTAGGACAAAATTATAATGTGAAATTCATTATTCATTTTTATTTTATTTTATTTTTAGACCCTGACCAGAACCGGACGTTTACCCGCACAGCCTTAATTATAACAAGCACTGGTATGGGAGATATGGAGGGTATAGTAGTATCTATAGGAGAGATCAAAAGAAAAGGAGGAAAAGGGAGCAAAGCTTCTCGGTTTTATAGAACATTAACATAATACAAATTTTACAGTTCAAGAATCGTTGGTGGAGGTGCCGGGTTCAAACATTTCCCCTCTATGGGCTCTAGCCCGTGACCCCAGAGTCACCAAATACGTTTGGTATCATCCTTGTTGAAGGGCGATGTCAACAACAATAAAGCACGTAAATCAGGGGTGTTCACAGCCGATGTTCTTGTTTAGAATAGTATAGTTTCTAGGTTTGTTTATATTTTCGCGTATCATCTCTTGTATTTCTCGTTGTGATCTGATTCACCCTGGTAACCCCTCTTTTCCCCTCTTCTTGACTAGTTTTTTCTGTCATCTCTTCTCTCGCGATTAGACCTCGCGAGTCAGTTGCCCGTCTACCTTCACAGGGTGAAGTCTGTGCTCTTGGCTGCTCCGAGAGCAAATCAATCTTCGATTCTCAGTCATATTCAGTGCGAAGTGTACAGTGCACCAGTTCATCTCCGTTCTAAAGTTCGCCCGACTTCCAGTCCACACTCAAGCTCACAGTTCGTTCGCCATCCAGTTCATACTGCAGTCTTGGGTTCGATGCCTTCCAGGCACATTTTCTTACTTCATTCTATTTCCTTCCAAGCTCGAGCTCTTTAATTCTTTCCTATCTGTTACGTGGTGTGCTCACCAACTACGTCACCACGCTTACCATGCTCTGAACTTCATTTCACACCCGCACTACATCTTAGGGTAAGTTCAGTTGCTAAATTCAATTATACAGTCCACAAAATACCATTTTCTCAAGGCCACGGCCCCATCAAGTTTTGGTCCTCCGGGCCGAGATATTATCAGTTTCAATCATCTTTTGGTAATCCTTCTCGTTTGCACTGTGCTATCCTGTTCATTCCGGCTTAGACGCCCCATGTTCATTTCTCGTTATGATGTACGCATTATGGTTCACATTCGCTCTCTCTGGCGTTGTGAACCATTGTTCTCTCTCGTTTGTCCGTGATAATCACGGGAATTCTAATTAAATTGTATCGATCTGTCTTTTTCTTGTTTTGTTGTATGCTTTGCATAATTCAGTTTTATTATGCAAGCTATATTCACGTCACTAATCATGTCTTAGTGAAATTTTCTCGATCTCTTCTCGTCGCGCGCAATCACACGCGCACTCTCATTGTAGTGACACAGTCATTCCGTCTCCTCGGCGCATTACTATTTTCTCGTCGTGTTTACGATTTATTACGTAATATTTTCGCTCAGTTATGACATCAGGTCATTGAGTCCCTCTTTTGATGTACGTCTAGTTACAAGGGTAACATTGTTTACGTATTTCTCGCTCGTTTTTTCTCTACTTTCTTGTAAAATTGTTGTCATTGTATTTTCTTGTTCACATGGTCTGAACAACTTCTGTTGGAACAGAAGAAGCTCGTAAATAGACGTGAACTCGTTTTTGCCTCCGTCCAGCGAACTTACAATGCTTTCGCAAATCTCAAACCTGAAGAGGTTGACTCGGTCAGACCTCGGTTCGAAGATTTGTCTACATTGAAATCGAATTTTCAAGAAATTCAATTGGCAATCGCTGACTTAAATGCCCAAGTTACTGCGCCTGCTAAGCCCATTGAGGTGGATAAGGTATACGACTCTTTCGAAACAGTGTTGTATGCAGCTCAATCTAGGTTTCTTGCCGCCAAAAAACTCGATCAAAGCCAGTCCATAACTGCAGCTGCAGCTGTGGCTCAAACGACGATAGCCAAATCTTCAATCACGTTGCCTACCATTGATCTTCCTACGTTCTCAGGAGATATTTCTCGTTGGCCAGAATTCTATTCACTTTTAAATCTCTAATTGACGAAAATGAATCTCTCAACAATGTTCAGAAATTTCATTATTTGAAAACCTCTTATCTGATGCTGCACTAGCTACAATATCTGGTTGTCAAATCTCCAACGAAGGCTATCCGCTCGCTTTTCAAGCTTTGGTATCTCGATATCAGAACAGTCGGTTGTTAGCCAGTCTGTACGTTCAAAGGATTTTAGATTTCACACCTTTGAAATCCGCATCTCACGCAGGTTTGCAAAGTTTCCTCGCAGTACACAGGAATTCTGTCGATGCTCTGAAATCACTTAGAATTACCCGACTTGGGTGATTTCTTGTTACTCTCGCTCACGTTGGCCAACCTTGACCCGTCGACTCGTAAAGCTTTCGAGAGTAAACACTCCTCGCACACGACACCGACGTACAGCTCCGTTATTGGCTTCATTGAAGAGCAGTCTCGTACTCTTGAGTTGTGCGCGGTAGGCAAACAACCGACTAGTTGTGTCAAATCTCCTCAAAGGGATTAATTCTCTTCTCGCGGCTCAAGAAACCGCTCCCCCCTCTGCCTCCTGGCGCGTGCCCTCTGACACCACGCGACCTAGTATTAAAGCAAACATTCTGCCCCTGTTTGCAAAGCACCTCACACCCTCTATCAATGCGAGGTCTTTTCGCAAACAATCTCTTGATGACAAGTACCGCACGTTGCGACACCTGCAGCGATGCTTCAATTGCTTAGGCTCGCACTTGAAACATCAATGCACTTCGAAGAGTGTCTGCAATACTTGTGGTAGCAATCGTCACCACTCCATGTTGCATTCGACAACCGTTGCTGTACCCCACGGCAACTCTCCGGGCAATGCCCCTCTCTCTCGGGACGTCCAATCATCGCTTGGCGTCAGCTCTTCACCTCCCAGTGCCGGTTCTTCAAACCGAGTGCTCTCGTGCCACTATCGCGATACCCGAGATAGTCAACCCACAGTGTTGCTGGGTACCGTGCGCGCGCCCATTCGGGATTCTCTTGGTCACCTTCAACCCTTTCGCGCGGTGGTGGACCCTGGCTCTCAGGTCTCCACCATCTCTCAGTCGTTGGTGAGGAAGCTAGGCCTGAAGATGCAGCCCTGCCGCTCCGATCTGTCAGGCATAGGTCTTGCTGCCGCCTCTGCTCGCGGCAACGTGCGCTGCACTATCGCTTCCCGCCTCTCTCCCAACCGTACTCTCCATGTTGAGGCTCTGGTTTTACCGACCATCACCAGTCACCTCCCGACTTCTCAAGTCGCACGCGAAGTGTTCGAACGCTTCCGTGGCATGTATCTTGCTGATGATCGTTTTCACATGCCTGATCAAGTAGACTTCCTACTTGGCGCCGACCTTTATCCAGAGATTCTTAATAGAGCCGGTGAGCAGGTCCGTGGACACAACCCTACGGCAATCAACACCATGTTCGGCTGGATAGTCCTGGGCCCAACTCGCTCTTTAGTAACGTCTTCCGACCCTCCTGTGTCTCTCTTCGCCTGCTCCTCGACCCTCGAGCGCAACTTGCGCCTCTTTTGGGAGACGGAAGAAACTCCTCGCCCTCCGGAAGTGGATCCTGAGGATCAGTTTTGTGAACGTCACTTTCTCGAGTCTCACTCCCGCGACTCATGTGGGCGTTACTCTGTGGCTCTCCCGTTTAAGCCATCTCGTCCTCCTCTCGGGCGTAATCGTGAGGTCGCACTCCAATGCTACCTTAGTTTGGAGCGACGCCTGCAACGGAATCCCGAGCTCCATGACTCTTATCAAACGTTCATGCGCGCCTATGAGCAGCTGCAGCACATGCAACCTGCCTCTGCTCCTGCTAACTACGTCATCCCGCATCATTGCGTTCGCAAGCTCACCAGCTCCAGCACCAAGATGCGAGTTGTCTTCAACGCCTCTTCTCCGGACGAGAAGGGCGTGTCTCTTAACCAGCTGCTCCTCAGCGGTCCGAAACTCCAACGTGACCTCCCGTGCGTTATCACCTCGTTCCGAACGCACACTATTGCCATCTGCGCGGACATTCGCCAAATGTACCGCCAGATCCTCGTCAATCCCTCAGATCGTGTTTTCCAACACATTTACTGGCGCCCCTCTCTCAGCTCCCCCGTTGTGGAATACGAGCTGAACACTGTCACTTACGGGCTGACTCCCTCGGCTTTTCAAGCCCAACGAGTGCTGCAAACAACTGGTTCAAGATGAGGGGGAACAGTTCCCTCTGGCTGCTCATGCCCTCGTCTCGCATACCTATGTTGACGACATCGTGTCTGGCGCAGAAACCCTTTCTGAAGCTCTCGCGCTCCAAAGTCAGCTTCAAGCTCTCACCGCTTGTGGTGGTTTGAGCTCCGCAAGTGGGCAAGCAACAATCCGGTTGCTTTGAACGCTCTTCCCGAGGACCATCTTGAAACTCCCCTCGTCTTCTCCAGTGAAGAAGAAGGAGGAATCAAGATCCTGGGTCTGCTGTGGAACTCCTTCTCGGACAACTTCTCTTTTCACACCATGCCGTTCAAAGGGATCGTCACTAAGAGGACAGCGTTGTCATACAGCGCACGCATCTTCGACCCTTTAGGCTTTCTCACCCCCTTCGTCTGCTGATGAAGATATTTCTTCAACAGCTATGGTTCTCTCAGGTACAGTGGGATGATGTGCTGCCCGAGCTGCTTTCCGAACGCTGGCTCTCGGTCGTTGCTGAAGTTCATCAGCTCACCAACTTCCAAGTCCCGCGCCCTTTCCCCGCGCCTCGCACTCTCATTGTGTCGTCGGCTTCTGTGACGCCTCGGAAAAGGCCTACGCTGCTGTGCTGTATTTGCACTCGCAGACTAGTTCCTCCATTCCTCACGTCAGTCTCGTGCGCGCGAAAAGCAAAGTTGCCCCCGTCAAACCCTTGACGATTCCGAAGCTAGAGCTTTTCAGCTGCTCTCCTTCTCTCTCGGTTGCTCCTCGCTACTTTGCCTTCGCTTGCCCTCTCGACATAAACTCGGTCCATCTCTTCACCGACTCGCAGATCGTTCTCGCGTGGTTTTCCACCCCTCCTCATCGACTCAAGACTTTCGTTGCTACTCGCGTCGTTGAAGTACTCGAGAGCACGTCACCCACTGACTGGGCCCACGTGCGTTCTGAGGAAAAATCCCGCAGACTGCGCCTCTCGAGGCTTATCCCCGGTTCAGCTTCTTGAACAATCTCTGTGGCTTTCTGGACCTGGTTTCCTCGGCTCTGCTCCTGAGCAATGGCCTCGACCCCAACTTTCATTGGCTTCCGATTCTGAGCTCCTCGATCTGAAGCCCGCGGTCACTCTCGTCGCTCGCGTTAAAGACCTGGACCCTCTCTTGGAGAACTTTCAGATGTTTCCAGTCTCCTCAAGGCTCAACGTGTGTTTGCCTGGGTTTTCCGCTTCGCTCGACTCCTTCTTGCGAAGCATTCAAATGCACCTCCCCCCCGTGGTCCCGTGGGACCCCCAGAGCTGAAGGATGCTCTAGATCTCTTCATACGACTCACCCAGCATCATTACTACTCCTTGGAGTTCCGCCAACTTTCGCGAGATCAACCTCTGTCATCCCGGCTCGCCTCTCTCAAGCCGTTTGTCGAACCCTCCGGTTTTCTCAGGGTGGGCGGACGATTGCGTCATTCTTCTCTTAACGAAGACGCTCGTCATCCTCTCCTTCTCCCCAAGGAAGCACACTTATCGCTCCTGATCTGCGATCATTACCATAAGGTTTCATTACATTCTTGGTCCCCGAACCGTTCAGGCATTGATCCAGCAATCCTACTGGATCATGTCCTTGCGCGGTCTGCTTCGGCAACGAATCCATCGTTGTCTCACCTGTCATAAATTTCGTGCCAAGCCTCTCCAACCTCCGATGGCCGATCTTCCCGCGCCCCGGTGGAAAAGCTCTAGAGTTTCTCCCATGTCGGGACCGATTTTGCGGGCCCTTTCATGGTGAAAACCAGCACTCGCCGGAACGCACCTCTCACCAAAGGTTATCTCTGCATCTTCGTGTGTATGGGCCACCAAGGCAGTTCATCTGGAGATGGTTTCTGAGCTGTCCACTGAAGCCTTCCTGGCCTGCTTCGATCGCTTTCTCTCGAGGAGAGGTCTTCCCTCCCACATCTATTCCGACTGTGGGAGGAACTATGTGGGAGCTGCTAGACAGCTGCGTGAAGTCCACGACTCTCTTTCACTCTCTAAAGAGCCGATCTTTACTTCTCTCGCTTCCCGTCGTGTCCAATGGCACTTCAACCCTCCGTATGCTCCCAATTTCGGCGGCCTTTGGGAGGCAGTAGTAAAGTCTGCGAAATCACTCTTGTACCGTCTCATCGGAGACACCTCCCTCACTCATGAGGAGTACGCTACGTTGTTCGCCCGCATTGAAGCCGTGCTCAACAGTCGTCCTTTATGCGCCTCCTCAGAAGATCCAGCTGAAGGTGTCGATTACCTCAGTCCTGGCCATTTTTGATCGGCACTCCCTGCTTTCTCCCCCGAACACCTGTTGGTTGAAAACATCAAGCCCTTAGCTCGGTGGCACCGTATTCAGCAAATTCACCAATCCTTCTGGCACCGTTGGGCAACCGAATACCTCCACACACTGATGCAACGCAACAAGTGGGTTCGTGGGAGCCCCGATCTCAAAGTTGGAGACATCGTTTTTTCTTTCTCGGCCACTTCCAGCCCCCTCTCTTGGCCGATCGGGCGAGTGGAAGCTCTCTTTCCTGGTCGAGATGGTGTTCCCCGCGTCGCCTCCGTTCGTTCGGCGTCTGGCGTTCTTACCCGACCAGTTAATAAACTGGTAACCCTCCCTTGTGCTTAACTGCCAAGAGAGATGCTCGTATCGTTTTCCTTCGTTTTATATTGTTAGTTTTCTTGTTGTTCTTGGTTCTAGTTTAAAAAATGATTTCCTTTCATTTTTGGTGGGCGGTATATGTTCACGCCGATGTTCTTGTTAGAATAGTATAGTTTCTAGGTTTGTTTATATTTTCGCGTATCATCTCTTGTATTTCTCGTTGTGATCTGATTCACCCTGGTAACCCTCTTTTCCCCTTCTTGACTAGTTTTTCTGTCATCTCTTCTCTCGCGATTAGACCTCGCGAGTCAGTTGCCCGTCTACCTTCACAGGGTGAGTCTGTGCTCTTGGCTGCTCCGAGAGCAAATCAATCTTCGATTCTCAGTCATATTCAGTGCGAAGTGTACAGTGCACCAGTTCATCCCCGTTCTAAAGTTCGCCCGACTTCCAGTCCACACTCAAGCTCACAGTTCGTTCGCCATCCAGTTCATACTGCAGTCTGGGTTCGATGCCTTCCAGGCACATTTTCTTACTTCATTCTATTTCCTTCCAAGCTCGAGCTCTTTAATTCTTTCCTATCTGTTACGTGGTGTGCTCACCAACTACGTCACCACGCTTACCATGCTCTGAACTTCATTTCACACCCGCACTACATCTTAGGGTAAGTTCAGTTGCTAAATTCAATTATACAGTCCACAAAATACCATTTTCTCAAGGCCACGGCCCCATCAAGGGAGTCATGTTCGGTTTTGACCGTGAGACGTGCCACACGCACAGACGGACGGACGGACCTATTCTATCGCCGTTGGTATATTACAGATACACGTTGCTATATTGATTTTGCGTTTCTCTTGATGTTTAAAACCCATCACATCCTAATGCTCGTCGTCCAATTAAATCCAAACAGAACGCAAGGTTTGTGAGTAAGCTTAATGACGGAGTCAACCCGATACGGAGGGTTGTGTGCCCGGGGTTCGCAGACCAGCCACGGCTCGCGCCCTTCGCAGGTTTTATACAACAATAGTTTTATTTCCATAGGTTTAATACAATGTAAATTGCCCTCACCTTTGTCATGCATGGGACTATTATTAAAAATAACATAATGTACAATATACAAAATTATACCACATTAAACAATTGTAACTATATTACTATATTGTTATAAACACAACGAAAATCAGCCACTCAGGTTAGTCTACACAATTAAATCTAAAAGTGTTTCATTCTTTTAGCCCGGGAAAAAAGCTGCTTTGTTTTTTTCGGTATTGGTAGAATTTTTCCTTATTAAATTCTAATGATTAGAAGGATATTTGTAATGGTTCAAAAATCAAATTGTGTATGAAAACACAAAAATTCACAAATTTCCGGGATGACCCAGATATTTTGTTTGCCTGTAGTAGATTTGATGTTAAAAAATGAAAAAGATGAAAATTGCAAAATAAATCTTATTTGTGAAAATCAAATCAAATCAAATCAAGTCAAATCAATTTAAAAAAAATAGATATCAATTTGGAATCCAAAATCAACATTTGATTCCTAAAAGATCCTGAAAAGATAGAAAGCAAAATTTTAGGTCCCTGTGTCAGGAGATTTTCTAAGAAGTGTATTTTACCACTCTGGTTCTAGAAAAATAACGATTTTATACTTGATTTTCCGTGATAGTTGAGAAGTACATTGGAGTATAGAGATGAGAGGAGCAAGTGACAACGTTTCAACCCGAAGTGTACTTTGATTTCCGAGGCCAGAGCCTCATCTTTCCCCCCCCCCCCCCCCCTAGAGCCGCTCTATCATCGTCGAGGAAACTTGTTACTTGTAGTTTAGATAAATTAGTTGTATTCACGCGCGTACCAGGTACAATACATGTATACTGTGACGTATTACAACAGCTGGTATTGATCGTGGTTCCAGGCCAGGAAGCTCACAGACCGAGCCTCACACATTGCGACTTTCACTTTTGATCATAGCATCGTAGAGTAATGTACATGCGACCCCTGTACTTAGTTACAAACTCCAAGCAAGCTGCGCCCCCCCCCCCCCCCCCCCCCGCCCAAACGCCTACGCACGCACTACCCGCCTAGTCTAACAAAAATCAATTTTTCGCCCGCGTTGCGAATATTAAGTTGATTCAATAACAGATCATTCTGCCATATTTTACTAGAACTGTTGTACAACATGACAATACCGACAGTTTTGCCTCGAGCGAAAAGCGCGCGACTCTAATTCGGGAGGTCCCGGGTTCGAATCCCGTTCAGACCGGCATGGTTTTTCCCCAAGGAATTTTCTCAGTCGTTGATACGATTGCAAGGGATTCAGTCCTCTTAAACAGCCCTCGGACATCACTTCCCAACCTGATGAGGGGCATGCATTGCACCCTGGCCAGGTTTACCACGAACAATTGTGACGTATCGACTTTATTGTTCATCGCCTTGAATGTTGTTTTAATGTTATTTCATGACTGCTTCAACTCACTTATATGCTTTGCGAGGAGGTAAACGATGTGGATGAGCCACTAAATGAAACCTCAAGTCCAATTTCCTTAGACTATGCGGGCACGAAAATATGTTTTCTAAAATAACTATATAAAACAGTAGTTTTGGAGTAATGACATCATAAAAATAGTCTTTTGGGAAGACCAAAACTATTTTGAATATTCTTTTCGCCTCCCAATATTGTGGCTTTTTTTAAAGCATTTTTGTGGATAATTTTATCAAGATGTATATGAGTTGGATGGCTGATATTAGTACCAGTTCACACTTACCCGTGACTAGGACATGTGATTTGTGAAAGGCGAATCTCTTATATCTTGCCTACGTTGAATTTTTGCGTTTTTTGGTACGATGAGGGTATTTGTATTGGAAAATAAAAAATTTCGAACAAAAGATTTTAAAGATACACATGTCAAAATATCTCATGTCCTATAGTCACGGGTACGTGTGAACTAAATTCAGCCATCCAACTTGTAACTTTTTGATAAAACGATCCACAAATATGCTTTAAAAAAGCCACAATATTGGGAATAGGCCTACGTATGGCCGAAAAAATTATCAAAAATACTTTTGGTCTTCTCAAAAAACTATTTATGATATTCTTACTTTAAAACTACTGTTAAAGTTATTTCGGAAAACTTATTTTCGCGGCTCGCCACAACAGTGACGTCGGACGATACCGTGTGAAAGTGGCGATGTTAGGGAAGGAGACTGGAAGGGTAAAGATCGAGTTGATCAACTTCGAATGGAATTCAAATCGTACACCTGGGATTGACTCCAGGTATTGTTTTTGGTTATAATGCCTGGAAACAAGCATGACGGAATGTTCCCTGGAATATGATTGTGCTCATTAAATAGTGAGGTGCGAGTTGTAAAATGGAGTCAAAAGTTGAACCAATCATAATAGATTTGAGTTCAGTTCAGACCCACTATTCCAATCACAAACTTACTAACGCAAGTATATTCACATATCCGCGATATATATTGGACAGCAGCAGATCATAGGGATAAAACTAGCGCAGGGAACTTACTAATCGAAAGGGTTTGGGTACGATCACTATCACCTCACACATTTCGACGTTCGAATCTGCCGCCCTGCTCGACACGAGTTCACCGGTTACTCGTCTGGTGGCGCCAGCGACGCAGAAGCAGCTTCATCTTGTGGACACCAGAGCTCACAGGGAACGCCTCAAACGATATCTTCTTGGTCGACTCTTAAAAGTACGGTTCTTTTTTGGATATTGCTTTACGTCTCATATTTATGCAACTTGGCTAATCGAGACGAAGGGAGGGACGTAAGGGATGACGCGGGGGGACAAGGGGTGGACAGGCCTGTGCTGGTCAGAACCAGCCACAAGCATATGGGGAGGGCAGGGGTTCCCCCACGTCGTGGTCGTCTCCGTCTGTGTCATCATCCGTCCGTGTTGTCTTTGTCGTCGCCGTCGGGGCGGTAGTCAAAGGGAAGGGGTTCCCCGACGACGACCCAGAGCTCGCCATTAGTTTCAGGGAGGCCATCTTGTGTTGGCTTTCTTCATGGTATCAAGAAAGAAGCAAATGTTGTGTGATGTTTTAAAACAATATGTAGGCCTACACCAGAGAGAGCGAGAGAGAGAGAGAGAGAGAGAGAGAGATTGATTGATTGATTGATTGAGGTTTTATTTATGCTGGCAAGATTAAGGCCACGAGGCCTTTTCTTACATCTAACCAGCTTCATAATAGTAATACATCCTTCAAAATACAATATGTTTCACAAAAATACATAAATAATAGAATATTTATCAAATATTACACTAAAAATCTTTTGAACCATGAAACTACTTCATAAAATTATAAATTATTTAAACTAAACCAATTTTTAGATGCACTTTGATGCACTCTCTGGTGAAAGTGAAAACAAACTTTTACAAGAAGATATTCAGCATGATAATAATACTAATAAAATCATAATAAACTAGAAAACGCTAAAGTCCCGCCGCGTTGATGGATGAGCTTTTTAAAGTTTTTAGTTTGCGTGGGATATCTTTACTTTTGCAAAATGCTTTGTTTTGTTGCCTACGCATTGTAGGTGATTGTTTGTCAAATTTCTATTGTTTCTTGTCAATTGGTATTATTTATCGTAAAAAAACTTATAATTAAAAGCTTTATTTCTATGGATTCTGGCTAACTTTTTCAACTTTTTCTTTCAAAAAGGTACTACATCACCATAACCTTCATGTCCATGTATAATATATGAACGTTGTAGCCCCACCCGTTTGGTCAGAATCGGCCCAAATGTGACGAAAATATCGCACTAAAAATCGAAAAAAACCTAAAAGTACGATATTCATGAGAATATTTCTTTGATTGTACCCAAAAACATAGCAAGTCTAAGTTCAGAGATTCGAAGGTCCCTCAATTTTTCATCAAGATCGCATATGCCGTTTGCCCGGTAGAGAGCGAACAAACAGACAGAAAAACTAACAAAAAACAAAACACCCGAGCTATTTTTCTTGGGGTAACGTAAGTGAAAAACAAACAAAAAACAGAAAGTCAAATTGAAGTCTTCACTTCGCTCGCTACGCTCGCTACGCTCATCCAAATAGAAAATATAGAGTACTACATCACCATAGCCTTAATGTCCATGTGAAATATGAACGTTGTAGCCCTACCCGTTTGGTCAGAATCGGCCCAAATGTGACGAAAATATCGCACTAAAAATCGAAAAAAATCGTAAAAGTACGATATTCATGAGAAATATTTCTTTGATTGTACCCAAAAACGTAGCAAGTCTAAGTTCAGAGATTTCGAAGGTCCCCTCAATTTTTCATCAAGATCGCATATGCCGTTTGCCCGGTAGAGAGCGAACAAACAGACAGAAAAACTAACAAAAAACAAAACACCCGAGCTATTTTTCTTGGGTAACGTAAGTGAAAAACAAACAAAAAAACAGAAAGTCAATTGAAGTCTTCACTTCGCGCGCTACGCTCGCTACGCTCATCCAATAGAAAATATAGATTCTATTATTGGATGAGCGAAGCGAAGACTTCAATTTCACCGACCCCCCAAAAATTTAGCTCGGGTGATTTTTTTTTTTTTTTTTTTTTTTTTTTTTTTTTTTTTTTCGTTTTCTGTCTGTTTGTTCGCTCTCTACCGGGCAAACGGCATATGCGATCTTGATGAAAATTTGACACGACCTTTGTTTTCTCTGAACTTAGACTTGCCACGTTTTTTGGGTACAATCGAAGAAATATTTCTCATGAATATCGTACTTTTACGATTTTTTTCGATTTTTAGTGCGATATTTTTCGTGCCATTTGGGCCAATTCTGATCAAACGGGTGGGGCTACAACGTTCATATTTCACATGGACATTAAGGTTATGGTGATGTATTGCTTTCTGAAAGAAAAAGTTGAAAAAGTTAGCCAGAATCGAGAGAAATAAAGCTTTTAATATACGTTTTTTGACTTTTTGTGCGATATTTTCGTGCCATTTGGCCAATTCTGACCAAACGGGTGGGGCTACAACGTTCATATTATACATGGACATTAAGGTTATGGTGATGTAGTACCTTTTGAAAGAAAATGTTTAAAAAGTTAGCCAGAATCCATAGAAATATAGCTTTTAATGTAAGATTTTTACGTTAAATAATAACAAATTAACAAGAAACAATAGAAACTTGACAACAATCACCTACAATGCGTCGGCAGAAAAACAAAGCACTTGCAAAAGTTAAGATATCCCACGCAAACTAAAAACTTTAAAAAAGCTCATCCATCAACGCGGCGGGACTTTAGCGTTTTCCTAGTAACTATAAGGGGGTAGTATTAGTATTAGTAGTTATAGAGAGTTTTAACAGCTAATATTATTCGCGCCTCCAAGATAAAAACAATTTCTGTAAGTGTGTGAGGATCTTTCAACATACCTCATTGAAGGCTGCCATTACAAGGTATCAGAATATTATGTACTAGCCTAGTGTAGTATTGCAAAACATTGATGATATATCTACTACATTCAAGTGTGTTATATCTATAGTTTATAGTTTACAATGCCCCTAAATAAATAATGTTAATTTTATGCATGGCTTACGTGGAAGAACAATCATAATGCTGGATTGAACATCGCCTTTTTGTATTCTTTTATATGTACATCAAATAACAAAAATAATTAAGAACTACTCTACTATACTCTACTCTACTTTATTATAGTGGCAGGCCGGCTAGTGAACCTTATCATCCATCCAACCTGCTTTTAGTGCAAATACAAACAAAATTCAATCCAAGTAATTGGATGAGCGTAGCGAGTGGAGCGAAGACTTCAATTTCACCGACCCCCCAAAAAATTTAGCTCGGGTGTTTTTTTTTTTTTTTTTTTTGTATTTCTGTCTGTTCGCTCTCGACCGGGCAAACGGCATATGCGATCTTGATAAAAATTTGACAGGACCTTCGAAATCTCTGAACTTAGACTTGCTACGTTTTTGGGTACAATCGAAGAAATATTTCTCATTGGATGAGCGTAGCGAGTGAAGCGAAGACTTCAATTTCACCGACCCCCCAAAAAATTTAGCTCAGGTGTTTTTTTTTTTTTTTTTTTTTTGTATTTCTGTCTGTTTGTTCGCTCTCTACCAGGCAAACGGCATATGCGATCTTGATGAAAATTTGACAGGACCTTCGAAATCTCTGAACTTAGACTTGCTACGTTTTTGGGTACAATCGAAGAAATATTTCTCATGAATATCGTACTTTTACGATTTTTTTCGATTTTTTTTGTGCGATATTTTCGTGCCATTTGGGCCAATGTCTGACCAAACGAGTGGGCTACAACGTAAATATTATACATGGACATTAAGGTTATGGTGATGTAGTACATTTTGATAAGAAAAAGTAGAATAAGTTAGCCAGAATCTACAGAAATAAAGCTTTTAATATAAGTTTTTTGATTTTTTGTGCGATATTTTCGTGCCATTCGGGCCAATTCTGACCAAACGGGTGGGGCTACATCGTTCATATTATACATGGACATTAAGGTTATGGTAATGTAGTACCTTTAGAAAGAAAAAGTTGAAAATGTTAGCCAGAATCCATAGAAATAAAGCTTTTAATATAAGTTTTTTACGATAAATAATACCAATTGACAAGAAACAATAGAAGCTTGACAACAATCACCTACAATGCGTAGGCAACAAAACAAAGCACTTGTAAAAGTAAAGATATCCCACGCAAACTAAAAACTTTAAAATGCTCATCCATCAACGCGGCGGGACTTTAGCGTTTTCCTAGTTAAATCAAACAAACCATAAGCATTACAGGTGGGGTGGTGCAGGCGTGGTGCGTAGGGATTGGGGGTGCAAGGGGTGCAGTTGCGCCAGGGCCCTGAGAGATTGAGGGCCCAGGGGCCACAAGGAGGCAAGAAGCACATCGAGCAGCCTTGCAATCACGTAGATTGTTCTGGCTTCTCACAAATCTACAGGTACTTTACTCCACTCCACTATACTGCCGATATTGTTCTCATTTTTCATTGTTAATTTGAGACTATAGCTAGTGTTCTAATAATACCTGTACACTACGGTGTACAGGCCTAGAGCCCACAGGCCAACGCAGATTTGCTTGCCAATTGAGCAACACGTTTTTTGATAACCTTTAATATTTTCACCTTGAGAATGAGAATCATATTTTTGAACAATCAAATAAAACTAGTTGGATGAGCGAAGTAAAGACTTCAATTTCACCGACCCCCCAAAAAAATTTAGCTCGGGTGTTTTTTTTTTGTTTTTTTTGATTTTTTTTTCTGTCTGTTTGTTCGCTCTCTACCGGGCAAACGGCATATCCGATCATGATGAAAATTTGAGGGGACCTTCGAAATCTCTGAACTTAGACTTGCTACGTTTTTGGGTACAATCGAAGAAATATTTCTCATGAATATCGTACTTTAACGATTTTTTTCGATTTTAAGTGCGATATTTTCATGACATTTGGGCCGATTCTGACAAACGGGTGGGCTACAACGTTCATATTTCACATGGACATTAAGGTTATGGTGATGTATTGCTTTCTGAAAGAAAAAGTTGAAAAAGTTAGCTAGAATCTATAGAAATACAGGAGTGCTCGTTGGAGTGCTCGTTGCAGAGAGGGCCGGCAAGGACGGAGACGAAAAAAGTGAAAGAAGAAAATAAATATCCCAGCAAACACGAATTGATGGGCCCAAAGTGGCCCGCAAGCGGCTGGCCAGAACTGAACTGGGCCCGCCGCTTGCGGGCCGGCATCTTTGGCCAGTTACGGCTCGCTCTGATTTTGTCCCACCGGCCATCAGCCGGCCGTCACTTGTGGCTCACTTCTGGCCCTTAACCGGCAAATGGCCAAAGATGCCGGCCCGCAAGCGGCTGGCCAGAATTGAACTGGCCAGCCGCTTGCGGGCCACTTACGGCCCATCAATTCGTGTTTGGGAAATCATTGGGACCAGCGCGATCTGGTATCTAAATATGTAAACAAAAAATTAAAATAATAAGTATAATTGTTATTATATTGGTGTCACATAGGTATTTCGTATTAATTTCTGACACCAGTCGAATATCTGTAGGTTGATACACAACATGTAATAATTGCAAGTAATTATAAAGTTTCAAGTTAGGTGTCTCGAACTCGGTCCAGCAGGGCGACTCTCCATCTGTAAGCCTAGCCTCTAACCGTTGCGCCACGGAAGAAGCTTGATGTGTTGAGGGAATAATCACCTATACATACAATAGCAAATCGACTTTCACTGGATGGGTGATTGTTAAAATATGTTTAGCCGGAAGACGGTTTTCTAGTGATGAGCCAACACATTAACACTGCTGGCCAACCGGCAGCCGGCAAAGTGATGGCCAGCCATATTCACGCCTGTGGCGGCAAAACAACAGCGACACGGCAGCGGCCAACCATCACTGGGCAGGTTACTAGCAAGGAGGTATGAATAATGTAAGGAGACAGCATGTCGCCGTCAAAACCATAGCCACTTTGAACGACAATGGTGGTGCGCGAAAGCCTCGAACCCAAAGCAAGGTCGTCGGTATTATTAGAGCTCATTGTCAAAGCTATGAACATTCCAAAACAAACAAAAACGTAGCACATCAACAAAAATTAAATTTCAACTCTTTATTATTCATTCTCATATTGATACAAGAGTTTTATCAATGTTTCAAGTATAATATCAGCTGTTTCAGTGCCGTCGATGGTAGTCGCCATATTGGTCAGCACCAACGAGAAGAAGTAAATACTGCGAAAAACTCTATGTTTTAGTAGCCGCCATATTGGTCAGCACCAACGAGAAGCAGCAAATACTGCGAAAAACCCGATCAGAGACGTTCAAAACGGCCACGTTCATTTGTACAGCCACAGATAGCGCATGCTGTCTCCTTACATTATTCATACCTCCTTGGTTACTAGTATGTTGTGGCCAGCCGTGCGTAGGGTTACAAGTGATGGTCCATGACTTATCCGCTGCTGGCCAACCGGCAGCCGGCAAAGTGATGGCCAGCCATCTTCACGCCTGTGGCGGCAAAACAACAGCGACACGGCAGCGGCCAACCATCACTGGGCAGGTTACTAGTATGTTGTGGCCAGCCGTGCGTAGGGTTACGAGTGATGGTCCAACACTTATCCGCTGCTGGCCAACCGACAGTCGGGAAAGTGGTGGCCAGCCATCTACATGCCTGTGGCGGCAAAACGACATAAACACGACAGCGGCCAACCAACACCGGGCTGGGGTTATTTTTGTTCTGGCCAGCCTTCAGTCGGTATGCCAGTGACAGCCTGACACCTTCTCACTGCTGGCCAGCCAGTGGCCACAGTGGCCAGAAGTGCCAGCACGCAGCCATCACTCTACCGTAACTTATGTGTTTGCTGGGATGAGTAAGGCTGTGTGAATGAAGAAAGGTGTAATAAAAAGTTGCGCGAGAGCTCTCTTTGCAACACGCACCCCAACCGGCCAGAGCTCGCACTTAGTTGGATGAGCGAAGCGAAGACTTCAATTTCACTGACCCCCCCAAAAAATGTAGCTCGGGTGTTTTCTATTTTATTTTTATTTATTTTTGTATTTTTGTCTGTTTGTTCGCTCTCTACCGGTAAAACGGCATATTATGTGATCTAGATGAAAATTGGAGGGAACCTTCGAAATCTCTGAACTTAGACTTCCCACGTTTTTTGGGTACAATCGAAGAAATATTTCTCATGAATATCGTACTTTTACGATTTTTTTCGATTTTTTTGTGCGATATTTTCATGCCATTTGGGCCAATTCTGACCAAACGAGTGGGGCTACAACGTTCATATTATACATGGACATTAAGGTTATGGTGATGTAGTTTATTTTGAAAGAAAAAGTTGAAAAAGTTAGCCAGAATCTACAGAAATAAAGCTTTTAATATAAGTTTTTTGATTTTTTGTGCGATATTTTCGTGCCATTCGGGCCAATTCTGACCAAACGGGTGGGGCTACATCGTTCATATTATACATGGACATTAAGGTTATGGTAATGTAGTACCTTTAGAAAGAAAAAGTTGAAAATGTTAGCCAGAATCCATAGAAATAAAGCTTTTAATATAAGTTTTTACGATAAATAATACCAATTGACAAGAAACAATAGAAGCTTGACAACAATCACCTACAATGCGTAGGCAACAAAACAAAGCACTTGTAAAAGTAAAGATATCCCACGCAAACTAAAAACTTTAAAATGCTCATCCATCAACGCGGCGGGACTTTAGCGTTTTCCTAGTTAAATCAAACAAACCATAAGCATTACAGGTGGGGTGGTGCAGGCGTGGTGCGTAGGGATTGGGGGTTGCAAGGGGTGCAGTCGCGCCAGGGCCCTGAGAGATTGAGGGCCCAGGGGCCCACAAGGAGGCAAGAAGCACATCGAGCAGCCTTGCAATCACGTAGATTGTTCTGGCTTCTCACAAATCTACAGGTACTTTACTCCACTCCACTATACTGCCGATATTGTTCTCATTTTTCATTGTTAATTTGAGACTATAGCTAGTGTTCTAATAATACCTGTACACTACGGTGTACAGGCCTAGAGCCCACAGGCCAACGCAGATTTGCTTGCCAATTGAGCAACACGTTTTTTGATAACCTTTAATATTTTCACCTTGAGAATGAGAATCATATTTTTGAACAATCAAATAAAACTAGTTGGATGAGCGAAGTAAAGACTTCAATTTCACCGACCCCCCCAAAAAAATTTAGCTCGGGTGTTTTTTTTTTTTTTTTTTGTTTTTTTTTTTGTTTTTTGCTGTCTGTTTGTTCGCTCTCTACCGGGCAAACGGCATATCCGATCATGATGAAAATTTGAGGGGACCTTCGAAATCTCTGAACTTAGACTTGCTACGTTTTTGGGTACAATCGAAGAAATATTTCTCATGAATATCGTACTTTAACGATTTTTTTCGATTTTTAGTGCGATATTTTCATGACATTTGGGCCGATTCTGACCAAACGGGTGGGGCTACAACGTTCATATTTCACATGGACATTAAGGTTATGGTGATGTATTGCTTTCTGAAAGAAAAAGTTGAAAAAGTTAGTCAGAATCTATAGAAATAAAGCTTTTTATATAAGTTTTTTGATTTTTTGTTCAATATTTTCGTGACATTTGGGCCAATTCTGACCAAACGGTTGGGACTACAACGTTCATATTTCACATGGGCATTAAGGTTATGGTGATGTATTGCTTCCTGAAAGAAAAAGTTGAAAAAATTAGTCAGAATCCATAGAAATAAAGCTTTTAATATAAGTTGTTTTGATTTTTTGTTCAATATTTTCGTGACATTTGGGCCAATTCTGACCAAACGGGTGGGGCTACAACCTTCATATTATACATGAACAGTAAGGTTATGGTGATGTATTGCTTTCTGAAAGAAAAAGTTGAAAAAGTTAGCCAGAATCTATAGAAATACAGCTTTTAATATAAGTTTTTTGATTTTTTGTTCAATATTTTCGTGACATTTGGGCAAATTCGGACCAAACGGGTGGGGCTACAACGGTCAGATGAGACATAAACAGTAAGGGTATGGTGATGTATTGCTTTCTGAAAGAAAAAGTTGAAAAAGTTAGCCAGAATCTATAGAAATAAGCTTTTTATATAAGTTTTTTGATTTTTTGTTCAATATTTTCGTGACATTTGGGCCAATTCTGACCAAACGGGTGGGGCTACAACCTTCATATTATACATGAACAGTAAGGTTATGGTGATGTATTGCTTTCTGAAAGAAAAAGTTGAAAAAGTTAGCTAGAATGTATAGAAATACAGGAGTGCTCGTTGGAGTGCTCGTTGCAGAGAGGGCCGGCAAGTATGGAGACGAAAAAAGTGAAAGAAGAAAATAAATATGAGTAAGGCTGTGTGAATGAAGAAAGGTGTAATAAAAAGTTGCGCGAGAGCTCTCTTTGCAACACGCACCCCAACCGGCCAGAGCTCGCACTTAGTTGGATGAGCGAAGCGAAGACTTCAATTTCACTGACCCCCCAAAAAATTTAGCTCGGGTGTTTTTTTTTTTTTTTGTTTGTATTTTTGTCTGTTTGTTCGCTCTCTACCGGGCAAACGGCATAATTATGCGATCTTGATGAAAATTTGACAGGACCTTCGAAATCTCTAAACTTAGACTTGCCACGTTTTTGGGTACAATCGAAGAAATATTTCTCATGAATATCGTACTTTTACGATTTTTTTCGATTTTTTGTGCGATATTTTCGTGCTATTTGGGCCAATTCTGACCAAACGGGTGGGGCTACAACGTTCATATTATACATGGACATTAAGGTTTTGGTGATGTAGTACCTTTTGAAAGAAAAAGCTAAAAAAAGTTAGCCAGAATCTATAGAAATTAAGCTTTTAATATAAGTTTTTAACGGTAAATAATACCAATTGACAAAAAACAATAGAAACTTGACAACAATCACTTACATTGCATTGGCAACAAAACAAAGCACTTGCAAAAGTAAATATATCCCACGCAAACTAAAAACTTTAAAAAGCTCATCCATCAACGCGGCGGGACTTAAGCGTTTTCCTAGTTTTATGGAATACACTACTCCCCCACTCACAGGCCAAACCACGGGAAGGTAGCGAGTTGGACTTTGATGGCCCTTTTTTTTGTCTGTTTGTTCGCTCTCTACTGGGAAAACGGCATATGCGATCTTGATAAAAATTTAAGGGGACCTTTGAAATCTCTGAACTTGGAGGTGTATTGTTTTTGGGTACAATCGAAGAAATATTTCTCATGAATATCGTACTTTTACGATTTTTTTCGATTTTTAGTGCGATATTTTCGTGACATTTGGTCCGATTCTGACCAAACGGGTAGGGCTACAACGTTCATATTTCAAATGGACATTAAGGTTATGGTGATGTAGTACCTTTTGAACGAAAAAGTTGAAAAAGTTAGCCAGAATCCATAGAAATAAAGGTTTTAATATGAGTTTTTTTTAGGTTTATAATAACAATCAACAAGTAACAATAGAAACTTGACAACAATCACCTACAATGCATTCAAAAAGCACTTGCAAAGGAAAAGTGCAAACAAACGCAAAAAAATGCAAACAAAAAACTTACAAAAAAGATCATCCATCAACGCGGCGGGACTTTAGCGTTTTCCTAGTATCTAAACAACGAATTAATTGATGAGTGCCAATAATCAAATTATTTTGAAATTACATTGTGTTTATGTCAAAATGAATAATGTTTCAAATACTAGAGATAACAAATTGTTACACGCATGCATGCATCGTGAAACTATTGTCATTACTTAATACTTTTAAAGGTAATCAAAATAAAGTATTTGTAACAGCGACTAGATGTGAATAAACTTTCATTCACCCCTCCCGTTGTTGTAAGATAGTCAAGAGTATTAACCTTACTTGGTTATGAACCGAACACTAACAATGGTAGCATTATGTCACTCTATTTTCATTGACATTGGCCTAATTAAGAATTATTTTCTTTTCTTACATGTCAGCAAAATGTTCAAACCATCAAATAACTAAAAATGCAACATCAGCATATTGGCGAGTAATTGTTGTACAATGCGGTTGCAACATCGCCTTGGAATGTTTTATGTTCACAGCGCTGTGCTACAATGACCAATGTTCAGGCGTCGGGAGTGACGTAGCTTCCAGCGTTATCATCGTTATCCATCTTTATCAACAAAACATTTTTTTCCCTCTCCTTATCCTGACTTTCCATACCATCCTTCATCGTGCAAGGAGTTTACCACTGAAGCAGGACATGACTAAACCAGGACAGAACTAAACCAAAACAGGAAGAAACCAAAATAAAAAAATATATTGGGGGAGAATTATACTTCATATAATTTTATATTCCATAGTACTTACTATTTTTCGGCTATGAAATATGTTTGTGCTATTATAAATGCATTGGTCCAATAATGTTTTAACGTGTGAGCCTACCCCCCACATTGTATCGCGATCCCCAAGCAAGTGAGCCCCTCTCAGGAGAATGATTGACTCAACGAACCGAACCGTTAGAGGTGTGGGTTCGATACCAGCCACCGGCAATACTGACTGAAAACTTTCCCGAGGTTTTCTGGAGTCAATAAGGCAAAGGGCTGGGATGGACCCCCCCCCCAACTATCCTCACACCTTTACCCCTCACCCCCAGGCACCCACGTAAAATGTTGATTCAAATATTTAATCCTGAAAAATCCAATACAACAACACCCGGCTATATCGCGTTCTACTTGAGGTGTTCTGCCATAGTCATCATTTTCTTGATAAGTGCCATTAATAAAACAATAATATGCAATATAGAAATGTAATAACATGTATTCTCTTTGTGGCCTTCATAGCCCAATAGGCAAGAACACGGTCACCCACCCACTAGGTGAAAGAGTATCAAATCCCAGTCGCTAAGACCACAACCGAAATAGGAAAACTGTGGGATAAAAGCGAGAGTGAACTTTGTCGGTCAAGTTTTCACCTCCCGAACTCAAGACATGTTAGTCAACACGTGCCTGCTTACTCAAAACAACGCCATAACCTATAACAAAGCCCTGCATAACCTTCAACCAAGACAACGTCACGGACGGAGTACAGTGTGGCCGGCTGGCTCTCAGTGAACGAGTGACTCGACAGAACGCGCTCGATGCCCGACGCCGGCACACGATCAATACGACGACCTTGACTCGCACGTGGACTCTTCACTCGACAGTTGGCGCCCGACGAGTCAGGATGCTTCGCCTCGTCTTCCACCTGCTGGTCACCGCCCATCACCTGTTCAGCACGCTCTTCTACAGCCTCTCCGTGGACTTCACGGTCGTCACGGACGAGACGATCCTTCACATGGGCACGGTGCAGAAGAGCTTCCTCACCGGCTGGAACTTTGTGAGTATATACTTGTTGTATTCCGTGAAGTGGGACCTTGCTGCTCTAGAGCGGAACCATCAGGTAGCAACACTGAGGAACCGACAGGTAGGAGTACCAACTTCATAGCGACACCTTTCCCCTAGTGAAGAAGAAGCCTCACTCATGAAGCTTGAAGGGTTTCTCAATCACGGCTCGATGCGGCTACTAGTATTTCAGTACAAACTTTGTACTCGTGGACGTAGCAACAGAACGCTGTAGCAGCGTCGCCTCCGGACCGAGTTTAGTCTCTATTTTAGATAATATGTTCCGTAGATACGGGCGCCTTCAGGAACACTTCTCCCCAATAAGCTTTCTAACTGCTAGATCATTACGACCTCGCCACCCCGCACCGATACTTTCCTCTGCCGCTCGCTCGCAGTTCACACTCAACATGGTCCGGCATTCAAGTCGACAAGGACTTGTCTGCTGTATTCTCTAGGATGCAACATGTAGCCGTGCATTCATTACATATAAGCCTAAGCACGCAAGAAACCATCACAGAACACTTCCTAGAATAACCACAGATAATATATTACACTTCCGTGCCTCCGTAATACCCATGAAGGACTAATATCAACAATTATATCCAGAGATCCATTCCACCAATATGATTCACACCAAACGACCCATTGATTTCATTCCTGGGTATCTTCTACACTTGAAGGCAACACCACATCTCGATGGTTCCTCCACCTTCTCTCATCTTGTTTATCATCGTCCAAGTATAAGGCTAGGTTCTCTTCAGACGCGGCATTGTTGAACCTCAACTCAAATACCACTCTCTCAAGAGAGCGGTTCTGAAATGTGCTCGTTGCTGCTGTTGTTTCTTCCCCACAACTTCTGCTAATTATTGTAGAAATATCAGCAATTAAAAATCAGACATTTAATTGCAACGCAGTTGTAATTGCTAACAATTAGCCTTTGTAGCCTTGAGGCTTGAGTTAATCACATATTATTAGGAATTGTCAAGTTTGGAATGCATTATCTTTTATTTCATTCAAGTCCTGAAGAAGAAAAAAAAAACCATATTCAAGTCCTGAAGAAGAAAACAAAATGGTCTTCGAAACGTCGATATAGAAAAATAAAATATCATTACCGCCGCTACGAAACAACCCGATAAATAAAAAATGTCATCAACGGGTAGCGAGAAATTAAAAAGTTTTATGACAATGTTATTTGGGAAATAAAATAACGAAGTATTTTTTATTGGTGACACCGAAAATATGATATTATTTTACTCGCGTGACCTCTTTGGGTTTGGTTAACGTGAAATTGGAAAGGGATTATTTTCCAATGCTTGCCAAAGTGCACAAAATAGAATACTATAATTATTTTGCAATTATTCTTCATCTAAAAAAGCGATGCCAATGTTACGGAGTTTTTGTGTGCATTATAATGATGATGAAAATAGGAAATGAAATTCAAATGCAAACGTAATGCTGTGATTTACCAATCATGTTAATGAATTTATCATGAAAAAGTCAATTAGTCTTGCAAACTACGTCGAAATCACGTTATTCATTAGCGAATGCTCCTATGCAGTATAAATAAACTATACTCCAAGGCTTCGCATCGTCCCATCATTTCCAATAGTTTGATTGATATCGGTACCGAGGGTGGTTGAAACATTGTTATGACTAGGCATATGGCTATCTCTCTACATTTCTAAATTCAATAAAAATAGTTAAAAGTTCGATTTTCATCAGAAATATTACTTTGGATGTATCTTAAATCATAGCATTTTAAGTTTGAAGTCTAATCAAATTTCCCCTGAAAATCTCATGAAGATTTAAGTAGCAGTTTGTCCCGCACATAGCCAAAAGATAACATTTTTACGAAAAATCGAATCGAATAAAAATCGTAAAACCCAGTTATGACAAGAAATATTTCTTGTACCATACACAAATTTATGGCATATCTAAGTTTGAGTGTTTAGAAGCTGTTTTCCTGTAGAGAGCAAAGAATCAATCAAAATATTGTTTATAATATTTAAAAGTTGTAAACGTGAAAAATAAGAAATATCTCTTCAATTTGTACCTAACAACAATTGGCAGGTCTAATCCTACACCAAGCTAGTCACCTAACTAGTCATGAAGTCCATTGTAGAAGGTTCGGGGGTTACCACTTTGGAAATACTAGGAAACGCTCTGTTGGACGCGTTGATAAGCGAGCACGTGCTATAGCTCTAGACCCACATTGCAATTTATTAAAATTGTAAAATTTGCGACGTTCGCTGTCCACGGGGCCATGTTTCCAATATTATTTATTATTGCCAATGTAGGCCTATTTGGGTAAACCTTTAATTTGTGGATAAAATCCACCGCCATCTAGAGGACCTTGACATCATTTCTTTGGGAAAACGTAACAAATAATACACTGCTTCCTCGATAGTATTTTGATTACTTCTAGGTGGCAGTGCATAGTGCGAACCTCGTGCGAGTTTTCGTTGCCATGGTAACGTTACTTTTGTTATAATGTAATTTCCATCTACACTACTTATCGGATCAAAATAAAAAAAAAACATATTCGTGACCGGACGGACATTCTAAATGATTTGGCCATCTCAGATTTTGTCGCCGTTTAGTTTGAAAAAAAATCGATAAACTGTAACTTTGTAACTTTTTAACGATTTTGCCACAAAACTAATGGCATTCAATTCAAATCGAAGCTTGCGGTTGGTCCAAATTTCAACTCGATCCGAACCTCCGTTCGACAACTATCATGAGCCAAACAAGCTGCTCGACTTTCCGTTGCCATGGTAACGGTAGTTTGTTATAATGTAATTTCCATCTACACTACTTATCGGATCAAAATAAAATTAACATATTCGTGACCGGACGGACATTCTAAATGATTTGGCCACCTCAGATTTTGTGTCCGTTTAGTTTGAAAAAAAACTTTTGATTAACTTTAATGTAACTTTTTAACTTTTTGAACGATTTTGCCACAAAACTAATGGCATTCAATCGAGAACGAAGCTTGCGGATGGTCAAAATTTCAACTCGATCCGAGCCTCCGTTCGAACGTTATGGCGAGACATACAAACAAACAAACAAACAAACAAACAAACAAACAAAAAAAAACAAAAACAAAAACAAAAACAAAAAAACAAAACCAGTGACTAATTTTTCCGGCAGAGTCAAATGGAAACGCTCGCTTCGCTCGCTTAATAAATCACAATCAAAATAATAATACTATAGGAAAGGTTGTCCTGGTGATGGCGGGATCTGTATATCGTCAGTGACGAGAGAACGCGTGAAGGGAGCCCTAGATCGTAACTGGATATTGTATTATAATAATAATATGTTTTGTCTTATACTTTCAGGCCGTGCAAACTACGTTCTGCGTGGTCTCCCTGGCCGAGGACGTCATGCGACTGAAGCTGATAAAACAACCCGAGTTATACAAGTTATTCCAACACAAAACAATAGGATCGGTGAAAGATCTTGTCTTCACGTCTGTCGTCTTCCCTGTGTCTTGTGTGAGTATTACCTGCGTGTAATATGTTCATTGCTAATTAAGCGAGCGTTTCCTTTTTTTTTGTATGTCTCGCCATAACGTTCGAACGGAGGTTCGGATCGAGTTGAAATTTGGACCATCCGCAAGCTTCGTACTAGATTGAATGCCAATAGTTGTGTGGCAAAATCGTTCAAAAGTTACAAAGTTACATTAAAGTTAATCGTAAGTTTTTTTTTTCAAACTAAACGGAGACAAAATCTGAGGTGGCCAAATCATTTAGAATGTCCGTCCGGTCACGAATATGTTAATTTTATTTTGATCCGATAAGTAGTGTGGATGGAAATTACATTATAACAAAAGTAACGTTACCATGGCAACGAAAAGTCGCACGAAGCTGGAGCTTGTTTGGCTCATCATAGTGGTCGCACGAAGATTCAGATCAGGTTGAAATTTGGACCTTCAACAAATTTCGATGTGGATTGAACGACATTAATTTTGTGGCAAAATCGTTAAAAAAGTTACAAAGTAAATAAAGTTAATCGAAAGTTTTTTTTTTAAACTAGGCGACAAAATCCAAGGTGGCCAAATCATTTAGAATGTCCGTCCGGTCACGAATATGTTAATTTTATTTTGATGCAATAAGTAGTGTAGATGGAAATTACATTTTAACAAAAGTAACGTTACCATGTCAACGAAAAGTCGCACGAAGCTATAGAGCTTTTTTGGCTCATGATAGCGGTTGCACGAAGATTCAGATCAGGTTGAAATTTGGACCATCAACAAATGATATAGCACGTGCTCGCTTATCAAACTGAATTGCACAGTGAATTCTCAGTGTAAATGAAATGCTTAACTAATCAAGCTCTGATTTGAAATTTCCAGGTGCACCTTCCGGTACACCTACTTTGTTACGACTTATCTCATCTTAATGAAAGAGAGCGACGGGCGATGTGTGCATGTTTTAGAGCCAAAATCAATTTAATATTATAAATAAAATTACCTTCAAATCCATCTTAAATCAACTAAGTTTCAAGTCAATTTCCGTATAAATAAATTTATTGTATATAGCACGTGCTCGCTTATCAACGCGTCCAACTGAGCGTTTTCCTAGTCTAAACACAACACGCGTTCATTATTCGGAAAACACTCCCGTAGGTGTAACCGATTGTATGGAAATCAATCACACGGCTAAGATGGATTTGTTTAATTTCTCGGTTGATTTCCACATACTTCCCGCGTATGTGGGCGTACCCACGCAGTAACCTTCAGAGAGTATAGTCAGATCTCTTTGTTTAACCGATAGGGGTTGTCGTTTCGATACCCAATACCGACAATCACAATATTTTAATATACACCTTGGCAAGTCATTCTTATTATGCTCAAACCCTAGACATTCCACGAAATTGGTGCATGTGTTTTATGTTATTTGCCTACGAATGCGCCATGCAACTAATGAGTAAATTGTCAACATGTTCCAGTTTGTTAGCTTCGCCTTCTGGACGTTATTCCACTACGACCGCGAGCTGGTCTACCCGGCCACTATTGACCAGGTCCTGCCCCTCTGGTACAACCACTCCCTGCACACCAGTATCCTGGTGGTCGTCTTCCTGGAGATGTACCTGGTGTTCCACCCCTACCCCAAGAGGAGGTGGGGCCTAATGGCCTTGACACTCTTCGTCGCCTGCTACCAGGCTTGGTACGTGTATGAACATCACATCCCGGGTGCAGAGGGGGGGATGGCCCAGTCTAATATCTGTGTGAACAGCTAGGGGTCAGGGGCGAAGCCCCAGTCGCCGGAGGCAAACATTTTTGGAGGTATTATTGTCCTCGAGATGACCGTAGAAGCGATCAGAGGAAAATTTTGGGGGGTATTATTGCCCTCGACATGGCATTATAAGCGATTTGAGGTATTATTTTGAACGGAATGTGTGTAAATTGACTATTTATTAACATTATACGAGATAAAGTCACTTTATATGTTATGAGATGAGATGGGAATCCAGAGGTGGGGATTTAGCCATCCCCGGCAGGGATACATTCGAGTAAAACAGAGCCAGGGATGAAATTACCAGAGGAGGGAAATCCCCCCCTCCCCCCGTCAATTCGCACCCTGTCAGAACATCCGACGAAGATCGATGAAGATTGACAGTAAGCATCTCCTACTCGTATTGTTTAATAATTGTCTCTGCTTTGTTTCAGCCTCCTGCTGACCTACGCATGGCACGGCATCTGGGTCTACCCCATGTACGCCATCATGAACTGGCCACAGAGGATCGGAATGAGCGTCGTCTGTTTAGTTTTCTTCTGGCTCTTCTACGAGTTGGGGAAACGGCTCAGTACTGTGATATGGAGTAAGTCTGGCATGATGACCTAGGCCTTCATGTGGGGTATGTTTACTCCTGGGGGATTCTTTGTTGGCATTAAATGTCTATCTATACTATTAACGTTTCTACTATACTACCAAGAAGTGTTTACTTATTATTTAATAAGACCATCGCAACCTTATGCTCATTCAGTTTACGAGAATATTCGTTATTAAGTGTGTGGTGTGGCTCGTTGGTTTTGTTGTTAGCGTACTGCTTCCAATGCAGAAGGTCCGGGGTTCGATTCCCTCTAAGTCGTCCTAGCAACGAAGCACATAGTAAATTCTGAGTTGTTCTGAATCGGCCTTGTTGATTCTGGCGTTGATTCGCGGGTGTTCGCACTGTCCATACCACTGATTGCTATATTTCCTATTAAAAATATCGATCTTTGGTTGGTTATCGCTCACTCGTCGATTGCGTCGGGGCCTACAGGGTTGGCTTAGTCGCTTTGATTTAAAGTCCTCTTCTGAAAATCAGTTATATAACTGGGTGGATAGACTCTAAATACAATTTATTTTGTTTATTTATTTAAAAACTAATTTAAAAGCAGTTTCCAGTATAAGCGTCACTCTTCTGTCCGTCCGTCTGTGCGTGTGCCACTTCTCACGATAGAAACCGAACATGGCCCCCAATTTACGGGCGTTTTGTGCTGACATTGACGTTCAACAAGGATGATCCATAATAGGGAACCTAAGTTTTGAAGGCGGGAAGGAAATTGGTTCTCTCTGGTCTCAGCGCCCATAAGAATTAGCATGGTACGAAAATGTAACTCGCCGTATCTTTTGACTCTCGCAAAAGAAATCTAAACCAATAACATCACAAGATGCATAATTTTGTAAAGAAGATGATGGCATTCTACTTTGCTCGATGACGCTTCCTAAATTCAAACTATTATGAGTTTAATGGACCCATGTTTGCGCGCTGTCGCAAATGTACTCTGACTGAGCGGCAACCTAAGCGAGACGCAGCCACGTTGTGTGCAGCTGTGGCATCCTCGCATACCACGCGCCTGTACATGGTTGCTAAATGAACATTTCATTCAACGATTTTGTTGGCACATTAAAGGATATTTTATTAGTAATGTATAATCTAGTGCAACCCAGTGACCTCACAGCAACCACAAAGCAAGTCGGATACCAAATGTTATGCTGATGCCACGGACAAAATGTTTTTTACGTGATTTTTCATGAACAGTTTGGAAGGTTTCGCAACAGTGTAAATGTAGAGTTCACTTCGACTCAAAACAAATGTCATTAACATTTGTGATAGAGCAGAGTTATGTATATCCACGCAAAGAGGAAAGATTATAGTTTCTAACAGTATGAATATAATTCCGGTCCGTGGTCGGGTTCTCGCGCTATCGCTTACGAAACATTTAGCACGGGTTATTCGCCTATACCACGCTGACCCGAGAGAACCAGACAACGCCCACTTAGGTTCCCTGTAAGAGAGAAGGGACTCTATAGCCGTTGTTGTCATTTTTAATCTTGTTTTATGTACTTTTTTGTACGACGCACCTCCGCCAAAAGAGATTCACTCGCGGGCGACGCCAGAATAAAAGATATATATTGTATATTTATTTTTATTTTTATTAATTATTTTTGTAATCAAATCAAAATTGGATACCCAATTGCACTACTCGTCCACGATTCCCTTATAGTTGCCTACAAGCCACGTGTTAATGTTGGTGAGCACAGTAGCTCCGCCTCGCTCTTATTACACAAGACGCTATGACCATCTATGACGGCACACACACATGTAAATGTTTGACCAACGAGTTAGCCCTCCCATACAGTAAACTCCGACAATGGCTGATCTTGGGTTTTCAATGTAGCAGATTGTAAAGAAAAGATTCAAAGAGGAGTGTATATATGCAATATGCATGATATGATTATATATGCAGTGTAATTGGTGCACACGATTTACATTTACCTTGACTCAGTGTACGAGCTTGATCTTAAGTTTCATTGCCGTAGATTTCTTCTCCTGTGTTTTGAATGATTTGACTTCATTTCAATCAAGCAGTGTAAAATAACGTATATAACCTCGACGATTCATATCGGATTATATTATTATATGTTGAGAAAAGGTGCGTTTGCATTGATGTGCATTTATTGTTATGTAATTGGGGCATGAAACATTGGAGAAAGTATCGAAAGTTGATAGCCTTTTTCTCAAATACATAATAATCTATTCCTTGTGGATTCCTCCTGACTATTTGTGCCTTAGCAAACTGAGTAGAGGTTCTCGTTTTGTTTTATTTTATAAAGATGGAATTAGCAGCTCGACTGCTGACCAACTATTTAATGGTTCACCACAAAAAATACAGTTCAAAAATTAAAAATCTAGTTATAATTACAGTTGATTGTTATAGAAATGGTTTTGCAAAATAATGGCCGAAGCCTTATAAAAATTGAAAGAAAATTGTCTTATTATCGAAACAGCTATCAACAATTCCCGAAGAAAGTCCTGGAAGAAGAGAGGCACTGCTGCTTGAGCTCCCTAAACAGACCTTTCACATTCCAATAATTTTCCTGGATTTAGTACTTGTTTGCAAGGTCGTGTATAGCCAACGTGATAAATAATCAGTCCGTTCTTTTACATACAGCTTGATTCACACCTGTTTGAAGCAAACTGTGTAGGGTCTGAAATCAAAGCATTCTTCTTGTCTATAACCGATGGTAAAATCATTGTGTCTTCGGTGCTATAATAAGGGGTGTGCATAAGTGGTGTTATAATTTGGGATATTTCGTTTCCAGAAAAGCAAATAGCGGTGTTATATAAGGTTTAATCCCTAAAATACCGCAGGATCGCGGAATTAATGACAAAGTCACCCGCAAATGGTAAAGTATGTTTTTTGAGTTATTAATTTAGCTCAGATTGAATCGAGTTTCAGATGGAATTTGGACAAGGCCCTAGACCTTCACTTTGGCATCGGATGTAGTATATTTTTAGATTTGATTGAAAAATACACGACATTGTTGGGGAAATTTATGATTTTCTTGCTTCAAATAGCGGTGATATCGCAAAATCAAAATCTACCAAGAAACATATTTCCAGATCCCAGCCCCCCTAAAACATCGAGATTTTGGGCTTAAACTACAAAGAGGGCAATTTCGTTTCATCGTGTCTTAATAATTATAAGAAATTTACACATCTCTAGTTGTAATACATAAAATGAGGAAAAAATGATAGATTATTTTATATCTCCGTTGACTATAATAAATAGACTGAGTTTCTTGGGAAGTTGTGTTTAACTTAACTAATCGTTTGAAATCTTTTCTTTGTCCGCAGGTGACAAGATGAGTAAAAGTGACAATGGAAGAAGAAGAACCGGAAAGAAGTTGAGTTAACAATTCCACTTGTTTGTGGAAGAAGACTATTGTTAATCATCATTCTGTTGGAGCACAGAACAATAAGTTTAAATAACTTTTAATCTTGCTCAATCTTGACTAGGTACCTAGTTAAAAGTTTTATAGGAGAACAAATCAACTATTTTAGCATACAGGTTTAAGGGTTAAAGGGTGTCAAAGAAAGGCGTTAAAACAATTATATTATACCTCACTGGAGTCGAGTGGTATATGCCTACAGTATTATATCACATAAGTATTATGACGTAGCCGTAGAGAATTTAAAAACAAAGTGACTGACAAACTGACTCTAATTTATAGTTTGTGTCAACTCTTTACTCCAGAGCGCGGCTCAAAGTCCTGGGACTCGTAGAGATAACTTATACGTTCTACTTGCACCTATTAGACATGGTCGGGGTGGAGGGGGGGAGTCAGTCCGTCAGTCAGAGTGGTCATGTCTAACTGGACTCGGAACGACTTGGACACTAGAGAACTCCCAGACGTCCAATCGTTGCTGGGACCCACTAAAGAATATCCTTGTACCTTGGCTGGGACCTTGGAGGTGGGAGAGAACAGTCCCAGCGAAATATTATTGACAGGGACCAAGGAAATAAGAACTCGCTATATTGTAGTCAGCTTATAAGTAAGAGCTTTCACAATTGTTGTTATATATGTTGAATAAAATTGTTTATACGATTATAAGCATTGACTAATGATTTATCCCGGCCCGCTCAAACTTGTTGAACGAGTGAGCGTAGCGAACGTAGTGATTTCCATTCGACTTAAACGGCCCTTATTGTTTTTCTGCGTGCGTGCGTGCGTGTGTGTGTGTGTGTGTGTGTGTGTGTGTACGTTGAAAATCAGCCGAATCGCTGAACAGATTGCGCTGAAATTTTAAACAGACATCCGGTACGAGTTTATTGAGAACTGCTAACAAAATCAGCAAGATTCATGGCGATTTAAACCTACAAGAAATAATAAACTGAAAAATAGACTTCCAATGTTTAGAAATTATTTTAACGACAATGTCTTAGATTTTGAAAAGATATTTTTTGTTTGTTATTCGCCTGGCCGTGAAATGCCGTGCCCCTGCAAGGTCTGTCGAATATTGCACGTCAAGGTACCCCCAAATTTCGCTCGTAGATTGAGTAAACCTTGCAATATTTTCACGTATTTCGTACTGGCTATGTTTACCATAGTAGGCCCTATTGCCACATGATGGACTACACAGCGTTATATGCATTTCAAAACATGTTTAATTATTTTTGAAATACAATCAAGAAATTACAAAATCTTTCCCGACCAGGGGATTGAACCCACTTCTTTCACATCTCGGCTACAAGGGCGCCTTAGCCAACTAGACTAGGGAAACGCCAAAGTCGTAGTTAGACGAGTGAGCGAGTCATGTGGTGAGTACCCGGGAACATTTGCAGTTAAGTTCGATTATATTCGGATAAATAATAGTTTTTTTAAAGTTTAGTTGGTATACGGGGACGGGCGCGTCAACTGTAAGGTCATAATGCGCCTCTCTAGCCTATGATAGGCTAGGTAGGCCTCAGGTAGGGGGAAGAAAAGAAATATAATCGGGTACTCAACACATGGCTCACTCACTCGTTTAACAACGACTTTGGCGTTTCCCTAGTAATTAAAATTACGACAATAAGCCAATTCGATGGTATTTTTGTTGGCTACCAAAACTGCTTTTTATGGAGCACCCCCACCTAAAAATGGTATGTTATGATAAGCCTATTAAAACTTTGTGTATCTTGTTTAATCTACGGTTCGAAATCTCTTTGTCGCCAAATCTAGCAATTGTTTACACTTTCTAGATCACTAATAATTACTAAAGTAGATGCCATGTTTCCACCAGTAAACATCTCTGCACTCTAAAATGAGTGTCTCTCCAATAAAGTTGGGAAATAAAATGAAATTCCCACTTTAATGATAAAAACTCTAAACAAAATTACACAAACTGTCAAAATGTTTTTTTTATCGACAACGACACATTCGAACTTGACACTAGTACAAACCCCTGCAATATAAGATTATCCTGAGAATCCTCTAGAACTCGAGTATCCCGCATTCAAGTTGTATGCGACCGTGGATAAACTCATAATATGTCTTGGAAGATAACTTACCCGAATGAGGTGTGTGGTTGTTTCAATGCTACACGTGCCACTTATCTGCTTTGGAGGCGAAACAAAGCCTCATAAACACGTGCAGTACAGCGTTGAGCAGGTAAGTTTGTTGTGAGGAAAGCACACACTTGCACACACCTTCACTGTACGAAGATTATAAGCTGAACGAGCAACATAAAACACCCACAACCCCGCACGAGCTAAGTGTCTCGCCTGTTAGGTGCGACACATCCCCGTGCGTCTTCGTTAGGCTACTCGAACCAAGGTCCTCCGATCTCCGCCTAGCGGGGATCGTCTAACTTCTAGGTTCGTGCCACACGAGCGAGGTAGACGAGCCTCCGCCAGGTGGCGGATATCTAGGATCTTGCCTCGAACGACTGAGGCGTGAGGCTAGTCTAGTCAGGAGACACACTCCTCTCTCCTCACCTCTACTCTCCCGTGTGCATTCCTGGACACTCCGCACTCAGCGGCTTTATATTGGACACGTCACTTTCAAACCACAGGACCAATACAGGGGGGGTCAGGGTGTCTGACCCCCCCCCCCCCGAAATAAGAAAACGGGTTATTACTTAATAGCACTATGTACTATGTGGCATACATATGTAGGACCTACATGTGGCAAGATTTTGTGAACTGGTAGTTTGTGGATCTTCACAATTTAAAAAAAAGCACTCTTAAATCTAAGTAAAATGTCAATATTTAATAATGTGTTAGACCCCCCCTGTACCAGTTTATAAGTACTTTTGCCGAAGTGATAGTTTCGAGGGCAATTCTACAAATTTCTTAATGAAAAACCCGATATTCATCCCCACCCCCCGGAATCAAAATCCTGGCTACGCCCTTGGGACCAAACTCCAGACTCAGACAATATGACGATGAGTGATCAAAGATGAGGATGAAGGACAAAAAGAAAGAAATGAAGATACATGCTGAGATTATTAGAGCAGTTACAATTTACCACTTGTGCATGTTCTTTTAAAACATAAAATTTATAAAATTAATGCAATATTTCGGGTATTTTCAATGCCTTTCTACTGTTCTACAACAATTGGAAGATAAATTTCGTCTCCTAAAAAGCTTACATCAAAACAATCACTGCCATCTTGGTCTCACAATTACAAAATAAATCAAAGTTTCTACCACAGCAGTTCTATGGCTTCGACGCCAAGTATGGGACAAACCCCTTCCAAATAGCCGGGAAATCAATGCTGCGAGTGCTCATAACATCATCAGCAACAGACGTCTATGCAGCCTCCTTTAACCTTAAATTTGTTTCATGTAGACTGATTGAAGCGTCATTTCGGATCACATAATGATAATGTTCAAAAACTTGTTCGGAATTTATGTTTTTACTGTTACCACAGAAGAGTACTAAAATACCCGAAATATTGCACAATTTGTATTTATTTTATGATATAAAAGAACATTTAAATCGTATTTCATTATATAAAGAAATACAAGTTTGGTAATGCAAATGCAAGTTTGGTAATTAACATACGCATTGGACACACGCAACAACAAACAAGTTTCAGTGCGTACCATGGGCGATAAAAGATTTGGAATTAAGTAATGGATTCAAGGAAGTGTATTTTAATGATTGAACTACTATTAAACAGTTTCTTTATCAATATTAATATATTTAATACCTTAAATCTAAAATAAATTACCTGCATATATACACCCACAAGAAACACGTACACCATCGATCATAAGTAAATCAAGGGGTCTAGTTGCATCTTCTATACCCAGCCCTTGATTGAATTCTGATTGAGGGTGCAACATACATATTTATTATTTTATCACATTTTCCTATTCATAGGCACACAATCGCCGATACATTTTTGGTTATATAGCACTCAATGTTATAGTGACAAGAGTTTACCTTCTTACATTGAAATACAGGTGTGTTCTTTATGGCTTGTGTTGGTTTAGCTTGGTGCATTAATATTCAGACTCAACTAAAGAAATCATGCCCCAATGTGCGATATTATCACACGTGAAGTTACGAAAGTTATCTTGATGCCACTATAGGTTCAGGCACTGGTCTCTAGTCACTCACAAAGCAGTCACAACTCACAATCTGGATCCAGCTTCATCATCTTGACCAGCAAGGAAGGAAGAAGATGGATCTCATGATCTAGGCGATCCAATGCGGATCAGTCTCATGTATTACACTCCTCATACAAACGGTACAGAGTATCGCCTAGTTTAAAGCTTCCCTGGCTTAGGGGCTACAGAAACGTGCAACAGCAGACAAAGTGAACAGGATTGGTTGTCTCATCAGCACTTGCAAAGAGAGACGTACCATTTCCACAGCTCTACATCACATACATAATAATATGATCCGAAAGACAAAGTATCCATGGAACTGTCGCATATACGAAATGTTAGTCTCTGGTTTAACCATTGAGGTTATATCAACATTTGAACTAAATAGAACAACTATTGTCTCCTACATATATCAAGTTTGTAAAATTTCCCCTTGATGAGAGGCACTAGACCTACTTGCATAGTGTCTTCAGAAAGAGAATCACAATTCTTTCGGAGACAAGCAGGTATGTTAAACACGTATGTCTGCCTGTTGTCTGTCTGTCTGTCGATCTGTCTGTCTGTGGTCTGTCTGTCTGCTACCTGAGACTGATCAGCTGTCTGTCGGAGTGGAGGCCTCTGCTGGGAATCTGACGAATGATCTCGACTCTTTCTTATCCAGAATCTCTTCCTTCTTCTCTTCTTTGGTCTTCTCCTTCACATCCTTCACATCTTCCTTGCTATCCACTTTAACCTCTGTTTTGCTTTCCTCCTTCACTTCTTCTTTACCAACCGCCTTGACATCACTTACATCGGCCTGAAAGAAATACATTACAGGTTATTTATATTTAGTTTTTTCGAGGTTTGTTCATTTATTTAGAATGGACGTTATTAGTGCCATGCAAAGTAACTTTGATACAAAAAACTTCAAGTTCAAACTGAACCTAAGTAAAAATTCAATTTCTGAATTCCTAGTCCAGTTTTGGGAACAAACTTTTTGTATCAGACATTACAATTTAAAAACATGGCTACCCAATGATCTCTAAAACTAGATAGTTATGATAATATAACAGGTGTAATGGTTGTGTTATTGATTGCACATATAAATGTGAAACAAGACACCATAGAGGAACACGGCTAAATAAGGAAAAGGGAAACTAAGATGCTAGGGTGCAACACAGCTACACTTACACTGGCTTTGCTATTATCTTGAGGTGCAGCTGGCGGGTCTTTCCACTTTGTCAGGTCCAGACGGGAGAGGATCTTACTCTTGCAAGAGATAACGGGGTTGCTGGAAGAAAATATTAGAGTATGTTACAATCAGGTGCAGCAAGATGTAGAACGAGTGAGCGACCACCATTGTCTAGTTATATTCAACCAACAATAACAGCGGGTATCAATTCCAAAATTGTTGTATTTATTTATAAACATGTCCGTTTTACAGGTTGTGGTTAATTAGTAAATAAAAATATATTCGGCCTCGTGTCACTTTCAAACAAAGTGATACGTTGTTCACCAACGCTTTACCATTGTCGGGATTACGACGAGAGACGATCATGATCACCTGTCTTACCAACTAGGTCTTCCCGTTCAGCAATCCCTTCATCTGGTCGACCTGTAAACATATTCAGCAAAGCAAGGATGAGTTTCCAACCCAAGAGAGGCGTGCGACTCACATGTGGGAGTCCCTGATGACCATGGCATAGACCTGGATATTCTCCAGACCGTCCGTGTTGTCGCAAAGAAGTCGAGACAGACGGACTTGCCTGCAACACACAGAGCATCGCGCGTGAGTAGCGAGACCCCCGAGGCAAGGTCACAGAGCGTCGAGCTGGCTTGTCGACCTACCTGAGCTCCTGCAGCTGGTCGGGAGTGAAGGAGCTGGGCTGGTCCGCATACTCGTACCAGAAACGATCTCCCTTCTTCAGGGCTTCGAAGGTCTTTGCGATGAGGCAGTTGAACGTGGGTCCCACCATACTGCCGGGCATGGGGTCTTCCGCTACCCCCGCCGACCAGAGGTCAATGTCGTCTGGGTGGCTGTGAACAACAGGGAGATACGAAGTAGATGAACCTATTACATTGTGGACCAACAACGTCATTCAAAGCTTTAGGGGTGACTAGCAGATTCTGCACTCTTGTAAGTGGCAGCTGTATGGACCCCACCTCCTTCAAATAACCTACAATGGCCACACTTAAAGACTAAGCTGCTGAAACGTAAAACAAAATATTTATGCGAAAACTGGTATTTCGCTGGAAAGACACAAAAGTCAAAAGAACAGGGAAGACAATCGGGGATAAACCCAATAATGGTAGGAGATCTATGCAAAGTGGGTTGATCCATGCATATGACTCCGTACAGTCGTAGACGATTCAATGTTTTTACCAGAGAAGAGGGAATGAATGAAGCTTTGTCCGCTCCAATGGCTACTGACTCTATAATGTTTCGATATTGAACAACGTGGAAGAAAGTACGAGAAAAGACTTACTCGAACACATCGTTGTATCGCTTGACGGTGGTGTTTGCCATGGTGTGCAGCATGGACGACCAGTTCTTCATGCGAGGCAGCCCACAGAGCGCCCGGTACTGGTTGTAGCTGGGCACACCGTGTTCTCGCGCGCGCTGGACGTTGATGGAGGCCAGGTCCATTCCGTAGCGGTGAGCCGGTTGTTGGAAGAGGTGGTTCGTTACCTATAGGAGGAATCATCGTAGTTTATCTGGGGATAATACGCAAGCTGCAAAGAGTATCAGAAGGCAAAGCAAAGCAAAGCTTCAAAAGCCACTAAATTGAGGGGCCGCGAGCATAAACCGTCTAACGCGCATTACCCGGTTCATGGTCCCGGCGTTCTATTTGAAGTCATAATACACTTCGAGTTCACCAATGTGCACACAGGTAGCGTTCCTGTTGAACGCGAGTAATATTTTTATTTTCTCAAGTTTAAAGAGCTTTATTATAGATTAGGCCTATCTCATTTAAATCACTAATGGCACTCTGACAGCACAGACTGTACGTGTAATAAGTGTGTGCTTTACCTCTTGAGTAACTCCATCGTCCATAGCCTGAGCGAGCTGATTAGTTAAACCCATCACGTATTGATCTAACCATCCGGGCCGATAGACGTCAAACGGCTGCCTCAAGAGTTGGCTCAGACGTTGAGCACCTGCAAGGAAAGATTTCTGGTTAGTGCTGACAATGTGTAGTGCTATCTGCAACAGCTTGAACTATCAAAACTATCAAGCAAATGGTGTGTTATTCAATTGCTATCAAACACATAACCAGCATAAAACTGGATGTCAAAGAACTGGAATAGATGCATCACAAGGAATGAAGCTTCACATTGTGGCCTCAATCCCCAATTAAAAAGGTTTCTTCACCACAACTTTAAAAGCCATGTCGTTGGAAAGTCGCAATTCTGAGTTTTTTCATCCGAGATCTAGTCACATAAGGGTAGAATCTAGCTGATCTAAATGATGTTATTACCAATGATCTTCCTGCTAGTGCTCCACCTCTCCACAACGCTGGGCAACAGTGAGTGGCCGAACCTGAAGGCGGCGGTGATGAACGCTGACGTCACAGTGGAGTCAACCGTGGGGTCGTACTCGTCAGCGTAGCCCTGAGGAGTGAGAACCATTCCAGTATATACTCAACGGCACACTTGAACACTGGCAGTCAGATGGACGGACCACTGTGGAGCCTTTCTAATGTAAGCCATTATGCATCTTCCTCACTTGCAAGGTTATCACGGCTTTGAAAATAATATTAACTAGACAGATCGGCAAGACTTGAGCTTAATTGTATTTAAATATTATGTTTACTATCGATAATATCTTTTATATTGGATACCTCCAGTTAAGCCAAACGCTATACCTTCGATTTTTGCATTAATCTCTAGCATATAGGCAGCGCAAGATCAGTGGCTCAGGCTTGGACTCTGTATTTTTGCAACTAGAATGTAAACCTTTTGACCATGAACTATTGGTCTAAGTCAGTGCACTGACCTCAAGTTTGGGCACTAGGTTGTACTTGTGCACAGTCTCCTTGCCCAGCAGCATGGGCAGGAACTCTGTGTACGTGATGTGCTGCACCAAGGCTGCTATGATTCTTCTGGTTTCCTGGGAACAAGTGCAACAAAACTCTCAGTCAGCACACTACAATTACTTGCAGAAACTTCACTGACTATCTGCACTTGTGTTCAACATTTTCGATCGACCATTCCACATTTTGCTCGTCGACTGTTATATCAGGTAGCCTTCTATTGGCATGGGGTCTTCTTTTCTGTCATGCCAATAGGCAATACCCACGTGTCAAAAATTATTGTTTAACCAATGTATATTTCTAAGATTATTTTTTTCTATGGGAGGCACAAAAGTTCCAAGACAATCTCCTACGAGTACGACGCTCCACAAACATTTCATAAGATGTTTACAATCAGGCTTCTGCCTTTCTGAGAAGAATTAAGACTTGCAATGTTGTACTAATGGACTCTTCAATGATTAACACGAAGCAGCTGGTAGCTGAGACAACACATTACCTGATACAGCTTCTCGTCGTCCCAGTGAGGGTTGATCTCTGCTAGTCCCTCCACGATGCGGTTGTGTTCTCGGACAAACACCGTGTGAAGCACTGTGAGGATCAGCTGTTCGTTCACGCGGTTGTCGCCTGCAACACACGACAAGAAGAATAGTGTACGGTGTAATCTTCGTGCATAGACTACGTATGAGATGCAGAAGAAGGAAAGAAGAATGTTGAGAGGCTATGCATTGACTGTTGTAAGAAGAAGAAGAAGAAGAAGAAGAAGAAGAAGAAGAAGAAGAAGAAGAAGAAGAAGAAGAAGAAGAAGAAGAAAAAGAAGAAGAAGAAGAAGATCGTCGTGCGGTGTACGGTTGAGAGGCAACTTTTCCATGCATTGACTGATGTAAGAGGTGCATAAGAATAACTGTGCCGTTTTGAGAGGCTACAGAGAATTGTGCGGTGCTGGAACCCTACGACTTCACGCATTGACTGTTGTAACTTGGCTTGTAAGAGTTAACATTTTACAGATGGTTCAACCATGGAATGGTTCAACTCTTTGGACACTATCAAGGATTCTTATGTTTGTTTCAACTTTGGACACTATCAAGGATTCTTATGTTTGTTTCAACTTCAACTCGTGCCGTTCGTGTGATGAAGGCCCAAACTGTGTAGTTATCACACTTGTAGCAAACGTATCCACCATAGACATGTATATTGTATAATCTACATTCTTGGATGCAAGTAAGAGCACTGCATGGTTGATTCTAAGTTTTGGAGTCGCTAAGTTTGGAATTATTTTAGAGTAAAACTCTTAAGTTCCTAACCTGTCGGTTTGGAAGCAGCGGTTTAAGACTTGCGAGACCATGGCTTACCTGCCAAGCAAGCCTTATCGTCAAAGTTGATTTTTTGAAGTGAATATGTTTTATGTTAATCACAATTAAATTTAAAAAATGTTATTTTATTTTTTTTTTTTTTTTGCAAAAATTTAATAAATTTATGTTGCTATGACAACCATTGTATATTAACGACTTATAAATTAATGTATATAAAAAGAACGAGTAAATTCTTTTAAATGAATTTTAAAATTGTTAGCAAAAACTCTAAACTGCTGAATTTAAAAAAAATCATATCTCTAAGTTGAATACCCTCCCTAAAAATGGTACCGGAAATGTCATTAGTGCACATGAAGTACACCTAAAATATTAGGAAACGCCAAAGTCGTTGTTAAACGAGTGAGTGAGTGAGCCAAGTGTTGAGTACCCGGGAACATCCCCTTTCCTCCCCTATACCTAAGGATCTAGCCCAGTATGAGGAATGATACCGGGTACTCAAACACATGGCTCACTCACTCGTTTAACAACGACTTTGGCGTTTCCCTAGACATTTAAATTGAACATTTGAAATGTGAATCGTATTCAAAAACGTATTAGCGTGAAACATTAACAAATTTCCAAGATAAAACAAAATCACCTAAGTTTTATTTCCCAATTAAACCCCTCAAAAATAATATGTGGGTGAAAAATATAAAAAAAGATCGAGCTAACGGGTATCGAACCTCAACCCTCCGTGTGGTAGGCTAAATGCTTACCAATAGGCCATGCAAGCCACGTAGATGTGGTCCCGATAGCTGCTACTAAACAAATGCTATCGATATTTTAAAAATCACATTTTTATTTATTGTAGGATTAAATCGCAATGGATCTAGTTGATTTTGTTAGCAGTTCTCAATAATTTCGTACCGGATGTCTGTTTAAAATTTCAGCCCAATCTGTTCAGCGGTTCGGCTGATTTTCGACGTACAGACAGACAGAATCACAGAATGAGAACCGTTCGAGTTGAATGGAGACACTCGGTCGCTCCGCTCCCTCGTTTAATTAACTTTAACACCCGTTTACTCAAAACTATACTTTCTTAAACTACGGTACATATATAAGTAAGGCAGTTTTGAAGCTCGAGCCTTGAAATTTT
This sequence comes from Sweltsa coloradensis, assembly GCA_024449915.1. Lineage (NCBI taxonomy): Eukaryota > Metazoa > Arthropoda > Insecta > Plecoptera > Chloroperlidae > Sweltsa > Sweltsa coloradensis. The sequence goes on from JAMZAV010001004.1 coordinate 86,018, forward strand.
GAGGACTTCTTTATTGAGATATTTTTGACAAATAGTAGGAAGGAAATTTTGAAAAAATTATCGGGATAAAATTATAGCGCATGCTTAGGTCTAAAAATTGCCCAATTTTTTTGACAATATATATATATATATATATATATTATGTCTAGAATATACAAATAAAAAAAATAAAAAAATCCTACTGTTTCTTACTATTGGCTTAAGCTACCCAAAAATTCAAAATTTGTGTCTCTAAGTTAAATAGTGTTCGATTAAATGGTACCGGAAATCTGCAAATTTAACATGGGGAACATAGGCCGTTCCTGCTCCCCTTAAAGACTTGCGAGACCATGGCTTACCTGCCAAGAAGCAATAGATGTCGGGGTTTGTACGAATGCAGCCGTCGTCTGGGAACTCCATCTTGAGGGGGAGCAGCTCCTTGAGACCAAGGTGGGCGAAGACTGGTAGGGTGCGCAGACGTCCGCCGCGCAGGGTGCGAAGACTGTCTGCCACGCGCATGTCCGAGCCGTAGACGAAGTTAGCGTCCAGGTACGAGCTGATGGTGTTGATCTGAACACGAGGGCCTGAGGGAAAATGTTTGATTTTAAATCTCTCGCGGGAAACCTGTCCAGGGTGCAATGTATCCCCCCCTTCAGGTGTTTAAAACTAGTTATATTGGATTCAGGACCACCACTTTTCAAAAGCTACACAATTATATCTGCCAGTTTTTCATACTTTTAACCGGGGTAAAAAGTTGCTTTGTTTAGTTCGGAATTGATAGAATTTTTTCCCACTGAATTCTAATGATTAGAACGATTTTGTAAATCAAATTGTGTATAAAAAGTAAAATTATAAAAATACTAGGCGGCCTAGTAAAAAACATATTCAGCAACTGGTCTTTGACCTTACATATGCTATTCAAATACTAGGCTGCTTCGCGAACGCTTTTTTTAGTCGCGTTGATGGATGAGCTTTTTTGTAATTTTTGGTTTGCGTGGGATCTCTTTACTTTTGCAAGTGCTTTTTGAACGCATTGTAGGTGATTCTTGTCAAGTTTATATTGTTACTTGTTATTGTTATTATATACCTCAAAAAACTTATATTAAAACCTTTATTTCTATAGATTCTGGCTAACTTTTTCAACTTTTTCTTTCAAAAGGTACTACATCACCATAACCTTAATGTCTATGTATAATATATTTTGCCCCACCCGTTTGGTCATAATCGGCCCAAATGTCACGAAAATATCGCACTAAAAATCGAAAAAAATCGTAAAAGTACGATATTCATAAGAAATATTTCTTCGATTACACCCAAAAACATGGCAGGTCTAAATTCAGTGATTTCGAAGGTCCCCTCTAGTTTTCATCAAGATCGCATATGCCGTTTGCCCGGTAGAGAGCAAACAAACAGACAGACTGAAAACAAACAATAAACATTGGAGCTAAATTTTTGGAGTGGTCAGTGAAAATGAAGTCTTCGCTTCGCTCATCCAATTAGCTTAATATTTTTATTTTTATTTAACTGCAAATTGTAGATGGGTGTTATTTAAATCTTTGTAACAAAATTTAATATAAAAAAAACAATTTACACAATAAATAGGCCTAAGGAAAATAGTATAGGATAATACCTATACATTAATATCGTTACGTAGAAATCTATTGTATTAGCATACAATACAATAAAATGTTGTTTAATTACCATGGCACAATGCCAATGGAACACTAGTGTTAAATATCACGTTTTTGAACTTGTTGAGTAGTAGTAGTAGTAGTAGTAGTAGTAGTAGTAGTAGTAGTAGTAGTAGTAGTAGTAGTAGTAGTAGTAGTAGTAGTAGTAGTATAGACAAATAATATGTATCGTAAATTACAATACATATTATGATATCAATATAACATCTTCAAACTATCTTACAGTTAATTATTTCACCTTTTAATCACCTATATTCTATTATAGTAAACGATCTGTTAATTACAATGCTCGGATTTAGTAATCTATGTATAGGCTATTTATTAATTAAATAGGAATAAAATGGTTTACAATGTCTCAGGCACCACAACACATGAACGGGAAGATATAACTAAAATGGTATGGTATCAGAATGAAACGTATCAAATATCAAACGAATTTGTTTTACTTCAGAATTTATTTGAATGTAGTTAGTCCGAATGGCTTAGTTACATAGTAGGCTGACTGTAAAGTCTAGAATATATACATGCTTTATGTGTAAATTTAACTTCAAAATATTAAACTCGTCAAACACATTTCAACCCGTCCCTCAGTTGTCAAGTATACAAAATAAGGACTATACAGACCGCTTTTGTAGCAAGTAAAAGATAAATAAAATAATCACGATACAAACCACATCTTTTGTTATATTTTGTAGTAATAAAACGTCAAGTATAAAAAAAAGACAAACCGCATTAATTTCTAGCCTTTTTTTTTTAATAATACAAAATAATTACTGATACGAACCTCAAGTTTAAGCTAGTAAAAAGTAACGCATACAAAATAATGACGGTGCAATCCGAATTTGAAGCAAGAAAAGTGAAAAATAAATTTAAAAGACGCAAACAAGACAAAATATTAACGATACAATTCGCATCATAAAATAAATCGCAACAAACATGCTCACAGTCACGCGGGCCCACGGCAATAATTTTTTACTGTGGAATTAAACGTGTTATAATATGTGTTCTCTCTGAATATTACTTATATTTTTGCGTTTGAAATTTTCGCTGATGCATGCATGCAATGCACAGTACAGAATACGGCTACACAGTGCACCCCTTGCGCCCCTTCATTCCTTCGTCATTGGCCTGGAAGAAGGGAATGCGTTATACCTGGGGCAAGCATCCCACGAAATAAATGTATTGGAAAAGGCAATAAAAAACAATTTCTAATTAGAAAATAGCCAAAATCACAATACAAAAATATTTTCAATTGAAGAAATAAAAAAATAATTTCGATGCTCAGAGATAATTACTGGCTATATAATATAGCTATAAGCAATTTTGTAATGTGTTGAAAAGAACAAATAACGTTTTCTAGGCAGAAAAAAAATGTAAAAATCTAGATTTCGCGTTGGATTCCGCTGGACAATGATTCCTAGCTAAATGCTGCGTTGATTGTGACGTGTAAAAAAGCCTGTCCGTCTATCTGTGTGTGTTGTGTGCGCGCTCCACCTTGCCTTGTGGAGTGAAGAGCGGCTAGGTGGGGATATAGTGGTGGGGAGCGCCTCGCCGGCCGGGGAGGGTGACACCGCTCCTGGGTGGGAGCGAAGCCGCCTGATGGGGGAGGAAGAGGAGAGGGTCCACGCCACTACACCGAGCACCACCGGGCTACTCCACTCAACACCGACTGCACGAGCCTGCCTGCCTGACGACACTACACCGAGCACCACCGGGCCACTCCACTCTGCACCGACTGCACCAGCCTGTCGGACGAGAACAGCACTAGCTTGTTGTCAAGAGGGTTATCAGAGTTGTGATATAAGTTGACCGTATTCACAACCAAGAATATTGAAGGCTTTCTAATTTCTATGTTAGTTATCTCATTTCTTCGTTTTTTGTAATAATTGGATTTTTGATTTCGTCTAACATTATTTATTTATTTATTTATTTATTTTATTTATTTATTTATTTATTTATTTATTTAACGTCTATCCTATTCAGTTATAAAAACTGATTTACAAAAAAGGACAACTAAATAAATCTAATTACATAGACGCATACACAACAATGAACTACATTTAAGTAAATATTTGAAATAGTAATATTTCAACATTGCATTAAATTTGCAGTGCATGAATGAAAAAGAAAAATTAATTACATTCAAATGGTAAAACATAAGTCATTTTTTCGCTGGACTCGTCACATCAATCACACTTGACTTGCTGAAAGTTGTAGGTTCGAGCCCGCGCGCAATTGAAAGAGTTTTACTTTTAGACCGAGTTCGATAGTTTCCCTTGGCTTGGCGTACGACGAACAACTAGAAACGGTGGAGATTGCCATGCATATTTCTAATTAATTACGATTTATATGATAGTTTTTACACACTCATCAAAATGATAAGTGACAGTCCGAGAACAAAGTATGCCGACGACTAGACTATTGAGGGGGAATTGTTTTATCACAGAGTATACTGGGCTATCTAATCTAGCACCGTCCGTAGCACGTGACGTACGAAAGCGAATGGTGTGTTTATGTTGTCGAGTTCCAAGGCAAGACATTACATAATCAACGCTTCGATATCAAATATTCTATCAATACAATTTTAAAACGACAAACAGGACTAGATGCTTATATAGTTTCGACGTTCGTACTACTTTTGAAAAATGCAATGTATGGGGCGAACAATAACATTAATTTGTCGTCTAAATTCGCACCTCTCGCAAAACACTTGCTTTGTAGGACAAAACAATAGATATATTCTGATTTTGTTTATGCTAATTCAGCTAATACAATAAATTCTATTCATGGTATACAGACAGACCAGACGATATTATGCTGTTTAGTTGCTATGAAGGCTACGTCTATTTTTAACTACATTTTCAAGGCAGAATAAAATGTGCGGGAAGTGGTGTCCTGTCTGTCCTCTTTGTGTCCGGTTTGATTGTGCGGTCGGGCTAATCGCGAGGATCTGTGTGTTACGCCCGTGTGTGTGATCATCACCCACCCCTCCCTCCTCTAGTGTGTACGTTGTTGGAAGAGCAGCCGTGGATGGTCGTGTGGGCAGGGCAGGGCCCGATGGAGGCGTAGACATACCCCTTGTCTGTGTCCCCACCTCGACACAGTAAGACTGGGGTAAAGAAGGGTGGGTGCGATCACGTGTATGGTGGATGCGCCACGTCACACCGTACTGGCCCCTCAGATATCAGGCGAACATGAGTTGCGAGGAGCGCGAGAAGGCGCGCGCGGCTCGTCCTTGCGCCGCTCCGAGCACGTGGCGGGAGGGTGGCGTGGGGGGGGGGGGGCAGCAACAGGTACGTCACCACGAGGTTCATTGCGCCGCTCACTGTTTGTTACCTCACTCACATCGGGCACAGCGTCTGAAGTTACAACACGGGTGCGCGGAAACTTTCATTGTCACCAGGATAATTGTTATTTTTTTTTGTAACTAATTAAAAGTATGCTACTAAAGAAATAAATCTGAAAACAGAGAGCCGTTTGCTACGAACATTAAGATCGGTAAAGAAAATATATTTCAAAAAACTTTAAATGGGTGGAGGCGGGGGGAGGGTGAATTCAGGCCTCTCATAGTTACAATTCTTTTGAGAAAAAAACGCCTTTGGCGATAACCTTCACACCTCACCGTTGACCGAGAATTATCATTGCCAATTGCAATTATTATTAACATTCACCACACAAGATCACTGCCAACTATCACGGTAACGTGTTTTTAGGCTTTATACTTAGCTTCATTTTTTTAAATGCCTTCGGCGACAAGGGGCCCTGCCACCTACAGTTTTGCGTGAGAATGACTGGAGTTTTGCAAGCTATTCTCTCCCCCATACACTTCGCCATTTTCGTTTCCTGGATAACGCAACTGTTTCCAATGTGGGGGGAAACGATATGTGAAAATATGTTATTATAAAAGCCATGGTTGTGACTAACCCTATAAGATCGTTCTCCTCTTCTAATAACTATTGACAGTCGAAGACCCAAAAATCATATCCCTAAAATAAAATCAACCCCCCCCCCCCCCCCCCCACGAGTGAAGACTAGATCCACCCCTGTAGGAGCGGGAATAAAAAGAGCATAAAACGAAAAAATTGAATATGTTTGAATATGTTTTTGCCTATAAGTTTGAATGTTTGATTGGTATGTAACGTGTAAATAAATAAAAATAAATAAATAAATTCGTATTTAGAGTCTACCCACTCAGTTATATAACTGACTGACTGTCAGAGAGACGCTAACAATAAGACTATAACGTATATGCATATATATATGTTTTGTTACCTCTCCCGCTCCGCTTTAGTTTTTCTTGTTCCTGCGATTAAATATCGTTTTTTCTAAATGATGATATTATGTTGATATATAAACATTGAATAGAGTTGTTCAAATGAGCAGGAAATGTCCTGAAGTGAACACAAGGTACGATGAGTGAAACTACGATGGACGGTTACAACGAGGCCGAGATGTGTGGCACAGCACTAGTGCACCACACAACGCGTGGGTTCGAGTCCCATCACCGGCAAGCAGAGGGTCTCGCCATTCAAGACGCGAGTGTGTTAGTCAGCCAGGTGCTCAGAAGAGAAGAGACAGGCACTTGCCGGCAAGCACTGCTGAAGTAAAGTTCTGGAGGTTTCTCAGTCAACACAAGATTATGGACTAAACCACTCCAATAGCCCGGACACATACGTTACTTTCAGTTACAAACTATGAGGAAAGAAAAAGGTACAGTGGATTGTACAACAAAATAGCATTGGACGAAATGGACGGTGTTGAGGGAGCGGCTGGGGTGGTTGCGGGGGACGGGGATGACATATCCACGTTCCGCCCCCGGAGACTGTAGAATATACACAATACTCAGTCTCTGAAGAATAAAACGAGAGGTAACCTTGGCCTATTATGTAAATGATACGTCTTCTCTTTAAGAAAAACTGTTTGCTAAGACACCAGTTTCGGGGAAAGAAACTCCATCCTTGTAAGAATTGTATTTGAGTATTATATCGGGGGAAGGAATTTCTAGCAAATATTTGGAAAGCGACAATCAGTTACTTATGGGCACTAAACCTGCCCTTTATTATATTATTTTTTTATTTATTATTTAACGTCTATCCTATTCAGTTTTAAAAACTGATTTACAAAGTGGGGCCATGGACTTATAATAGTAACTGGCGTTAAATCCATGGTGGGACATGCAACCTGACCAATCACAAACGTAAAAAAAACTCCTAGCACGTGATTGTTATTGTCTGATAATTAAAGGCACCCACACACCACGTGACGTCACGCCTGTGTGCTCTCTGCAGGGACCGACAGCTGTCATGGCTACTAGTATACTATATAGGGGGGAGGGCGAGCGAGACATGGCTGTCAGTTGCAAGGAAAAGCCTTGTGGTTGTATAACAACTAATGTCTTATTAATAGCGTGATGTAAGAACCTTCACATGATAGAAAACATGAGTCAAGATGGGCGGAAGTCAGGATCGAACCGCAGACACAAACATCAGGAGAGATAACAATGTGTCGCCGTCAAATATATTACAGTAATACTTGCACATAGTTTTATCTGTAGCACATATTCACTCAGTGCTAACAATAATACTCAAATTCGACCGAGTAATGAATAGAAATCTAAAATTTCAATGTGAGTGCTGCATAACGTGGTTTCCTGAAAATCTCCTCATCACTTTCAGAGTAAACCTCGTTGTAATAATAATGGTAACGATTGATTTTCCATCTTTAAATTGGCGATTAGTACAATTATTTTTTAACCTTCACAAATAGGGTATGACAAGGACAAGGCAAATTGTTGGAATATTACTACCGCAATCAGCATTCTACAACACCCCTGTTAGATTCTTTGCATTCGTCACAAACATCGTTATCTTTGCATGTTGTTGTCGTCTGAATGTAATGACTTCAAGCCAAGGGAGTCGGGTTCGAATCCCGCAGAACCTAGCTGGATTTTATTTCTTACTCCTCTCCTCAGTGATTTGATCTCCACTCATCGTTAGCACAAAGTGCACACAAGAAACTAACCTTCAGAACACAATGTTCAGAGATACATATTATACTATACCAACTGCTTGCCCCATACTTAGGGTGACCATCTGTACACTTTTTGGGGCCGTAAATCCGTGTCCGGGACTCCAAGGGTTCTTTTTTTTGTTAAAAAAAAGGGGGAAATGTCCGGGTTTTTCCCTATGGTATAAACTTAGTTGGGTAATCAAATTGAAATTTTACGTCCAAAATCAACTAAGTTATATCCTTCATAAACAAAACGGTGATCCCTTGAGTTGCCATTTTTCAGTTAAAATCATGATGAAATAACTGTCTAGTATGGTGAATGTTTTTGCGCCTTCGGCGAAAGGACCTCCGGCAGATGGGGCTTTGAACTTAGACCGCTCCCGAAATTATTCGTAGTAACGCCATTAAATCCCCCCCAGTCACTCATTGCTTTTCCCCGGTTTGACCAAATATCCTCTTTTCTTATCTCCACTATATGGTCACCCAACCCATACTTGTTATCTAATCAGCAGTGTTTGACTGGCACCCTCTCATCTACACGGCGAGTACACGCATCTGCTAAACGCACTGTGCAGGAATCAAAAAACGAGCCGGACCGGAGAAAACGATCTCGCCATTTTGAAATGTAATTACTCTCTCTAAAACAAGGGCTTGATAGGCTACTCCGCCTACACTGATATCGATCAGCGAGCCCCACATTGCGCGCACGTGCTCGCGAGCCAGCCCTCTCCAGCCCTCCTGTAACCCTGGTTAAGAAAAGAGAATTTCTCCACCAACAAAACCCCAAATACCCCATCACCGACCGCCCTAAGCTGATTGGCATTTCCCGAAGACTAAAGAAATCCCACCCTTAACCTCATTCCTCCCTCTTCCTCGTTCTTACCTCCCGGAAAACTCTTTTCTTCCCGCTACCCCTCGGTTCCACGCCCGGCCAGAGTGCGCCAGTGCCCGCTTCTATTCCCATTTCCCACTCCGAGAATACAGGTTGTTTATTTATTTATTTAAGCCCAATTACGTGTTAGGGTCAAATAAATAAAATTATCCTTGGGTTGATTGAAATGTAAGTTAGGTGAAAATTTAAATACGTGGTTAAGAAAAATTAAAATATATTCGTGGTATTGTTTTGTGTTACTCATTTATTGGGGTAATCGGGCTAAAAACAACGATATCTAATATAGGGGTTTGTATTTTCCAGAATATATAATTTATTTGTCAATATGATGCGGCGCAGTGGGAAAAATCTTCCCTCTTGGTGTTTACGCGTAACACGGGTATCATGAGAATGAAGGAGGTTCTGCCTGTTTGGGGGTTTGTTTGTCCCACGCAGATCAATATGTCGGATCCCCCCCCCCCCCCTGCCGCGGGGCGCAGTCAACATGTTGATGGCGTCGTTACGTCACGCGCTAACAGCGTGAGCGCGCGCGCGCTCGCGTGACCATACTGCACAGCTGGTCGATCACATGACTGTTTACCAGCTGACCATTTGCTCTAAACCTCTGCGTGTGTCAGGTCTATAGCTTGATCGTTGCCAGTTTTACCAGTATTCCCCAATCCTCACTATTTGTAAGCTGTAAAAGTAAACCACTAGGAAAATTACATTTATGTCATGATTTTTATTTGTTTTAATCGCGGTCTATCCGTTGCATTTGATTGATATTAGTTGTTAGTATAAAGGGGTAGGTGAAGGGTTGTGATAAGTACAAAAGCACTACTAATGGGCCCCTCTTACTCTTTGTCCTCACTAAATGATCCATGAATGGCCGACGGCGACGACAATTATTGAGATGATAAAATCACACAAAAGAGCTTTCAACACGTTCCATTGTGTGAACTTCAGTCTAATAAACTTGTGTAAACATTTACTTATGAAAGGGAGCACCGACTTCGTTTGATTTCGGGGGAGATAAAACACGAGGGGTAGAGGTGCGTGTGTGAGGGGTGGTATACAAAGGAGGGAGGGAGAGTGAGAGAGAGAATTTGTTCATTACATGTTGGGTTTATGCACTACTTGGATGGAGAATTAGTTTTGTATTATTATTACCTACTCAAGCGTTATCATTGTAAATGCTATGGTGTATGTGCAGGGGTGCAAGTAGCAATACTAGGTAGGGGTGCACCAACGCGCGTGCCACTCGATCATCGTACATTTCAATGTATCACTATTGCAAGAAAATCGCGGGAAAGGTGTGAGTTATATTATTATTTAATTATAAGCCAGCGGTTTAGCCGAGGTCGTTTAGCCGGTTCCCACTCCGAACACCGAAGTTAAAAAACCTGCGGGCGTGGTCAGTGGTAGAGTGGTTGAACGCTCTGCCCTGAGACACACGTATACCGCATGGTTAGAGCAAACGGAGGCTTCGAGAGCTAGTGTAACGGCTTCGTTCGCCTTGACGTCTGCTCGGCAGTCCGGATGAACCTATATGACTGTCGTTTACACCGTCCTTTCGGATGGGACGTACATCCGTTAGTCCTCTTGGTACTTTTCGAAAGGAGTAGGCTACATGCCGGTACCGCGTTTCCCCTCCTCCCTTCTATTCATACTTCATCATCACCACTCATCGTCTCGAATAGCCTTAGTGCATTAATAAGAGACGTTAATTAATATAAAATCAATTGATTTAATAGCACCAGAACTTGTTTTAAACATTAATCTCCTCAAGCGGCTAAAGGATCGTTTTCTATCGGGGCACACTTTGGCAATCCTCGTCACCCCTCTTTTTTTTAAATTAATAAAACATAAAACATATAAGATAAGACATATTAAGAGGGAATAGGACACATTTGGCAGTTGGCACATAGCTATTTGCTAAGCCAAGAAGAATCCGACATAACTTATAATATGAAATAACAAAGTTGTCCTCCTTTGTAAATTAGTTTTTTAACTGAATAGGAGAGACGTTAAATAAATAATTAAAAAAAAAAAGCATACATGGACAGCCCTACAGTTATGGATTTTTAATATTTAAGTTAAATCAGCCAGTATCAATTCACGAATATGGTCAATTTTGGACTTTTCAACAAAATCCAAAATCCTGAAAAAATTAGAATTTTGTCAATAGTTAAAGTTTTGAGAAAAGTGTTATTTTAGAGCCCTAGGCTTATATTTCCACTTCCGTGACAAAAATATCCGAGATCCCTTACATCTGTGGTGTCAGTCGGCCGAGCAAACAGGAATTGAAATTAAAACGCATATTGGACATTCTCTTCACGAGCAGACCAGTAGAGAGAGCGAAGCCAGTAGTTCATTCCCGGTCTTCCCCATGGATTCCAGCTTATTCGAATCAATTGTAAGGCTGCCCAATCGAGGATGTGTGCCGCAACTTGTTCACCTTGTTTGTTATACATAACGCATGCATCAAAATAAAGTAGGATGTTTCTTATATATCTCCAATTTTAAAATTAGGATGCGCGTCACTGTGGCTGGGAACGAATCAACGACCTCCCAAATTTGAGTGGTAGGTTTAAGAGGATATAGGACATGCGTTTTTGGAAAATCCTGTTTGTTCGGCTGATTGGCATCACAGCGGTTTGAAAGCTTGCACAATGTGAAGGAAGTGGTACTGCAGGACTTTAATGTGGCACTTTTCGAAAAGTTGTTTAAGAAATTGATAATTACGATTTTCGATTTTCTTAACAAGTTTAAAATGCACCATTTTTGTGCATTGCTTATGGGATGGCTCATTAACATCACATTTTAATAATCTACGACTGTAGGGCTGTCAATATATCCTTATATCATAATATATACATTGGATGCTTCCTGGCCAAGTTAACAACGACGACAGTTGAGTCCTGAGAGCAGATATGCTCTCAGCTCTTTGGTTGTGTCCTCACAAGAAAAGGCAAACAACAAACAGCAACAGGTACTCACCGAGACGACAGTTGTCCCTGACACCCGCCAGGGAGCGAGCCATGTTCATACATCTCTGCTTGTGAAGACCGTAGAAGACGTCTCCTGGAGGCAGCAGTATGGGGAAACAGTTGGGGTGCTGTCTTACACCCGAACAGCAGTCGTAGTCGGAGCGAGTGATGGGGTCTGAAACAGCGGGGGTTGAGTTGAGCGACACGGGCTTTGTAGGGCCTAATAAGAAGCAGACCTCTCTCGCCATGGAGAGACCTATAAGCACCACTCATCTACCACCACCGTCCTCACCAACCCACCGTACATCGTGCCATTGCACAATAATTATTGTAAATCATTGAACTCTCCAATCACGACCACTAACATTATTCACTTAAATCTTCAATATTTATCATTTGCAATTGGATCCGAGTAAAGGAATTTTTGAAGAAAATCTACAAAGAAAATCTCAATTGGTACACGCTTTTAGTAAAAATTATGTCAGTTGCAAAATGAAACATAATGGAAATTAGGACATAAAGAAATACCGATACACTGATCTTGATCTGGTACCTAAAGTTAGGATATCCTAATTATAACCATGCAGTTAATTACTTGTACTCTCTGCAAGACTTATTCTATGATTGCCCCTTGGCTGTACCTCTTCTTTACGAAGAGCGCCTTGGTAAAACTAAAGAGAGAGACCTTAAAGTTCGAACGTCCTCACCTCATATTGAGTATCCTCTTAGTCTTTGCCGTTTACTCTCCAACCCCTCAACACGTGGCAAACATACCTTTGGTCTCTGCCGTGAAGGTGAGGTCGTGGTCGATGAGTTGACCCCAGGCGACGAACATGAGTGTGACGGCGTGGTCGTGGTTTCCCTCGTCTCTGTGCACGTGCGAGGATATGCTCCTAGGGTTGGGGAGAGGGAAGCCGCTTCGACTAACCCGGGGCTCGCTGATCCCTGGAAGATGAAGAAGGAAGGTAACAATACCTAGGTGAAGATCGATCAGTATTGAATGCTGATATGATTAAGAGTTAATGACGATCGGATTCTTACACCTCTATTGGTTGTAGTCTAGATCATGGTGGAAAAATTGAAGGTTCATCAGAGTGTTCAAACATTGAGTTTGATTGGATTGTCAACAAAGTCCTATAGACCATTGTATCAAAAAGCTATAGAGTAGATCTTATAGTTTTAGAGATGACAGTAAACATACCATCCCCGTAGTCCGAAGCCAGGAAGCGTCTGAAAGGCACATTGGCCGCCCCCCACGCCGGATGCTGGAGGTTGTTGCAGGCGCCGTCGTGACGCCGATAGGGGCTGGCCTCGCAGCGTCGGTCCTCACGCAGATACCACGGACAGAACGAGTAGATGGAGGTCTGGGTCGTGTTGAGAGTGGGCAGCAAGTCCGAGATCTCGTCACGGGTCATCCGGAACCTGAGGGCGCGTCCGAGACATTAGCGGTGAGAACAGATAAAGCAATGTGAACAATAATTAATGCTCTACATCGCTAAAATTTATTTACGAACAGGCTATTATAATCTTCACTTGAAAGCAAGAGTTCACTGCCTATTCAGAAATAGTCCCGAATCCACAGCCTTCTTGTGACCTTGTCTAACTAAACGTAGCATCACAAGACGGTGTCCATCCATCCACTGCATTTATATCAGAGTCGATAAAGAAGTTTCCCCGTGGAAACTTCTTTATCGACTCTGATTGATATTAAACACATAGTTCAATATCTATTTTCCACTGATGTAAGGTCACGTGACGTGGATGAAGTTAGCAAAGGAAGCAAGTGAGTCACAGCCTTCTAGTCTCACCTGTCAGCTAGGATGCGCGTCGTCTCTTGCAAGGCGGTGCCCAGGGTGGCTAGCTGATGCAAGGCCAAATGGCTTTGAGGATGGCGTAACCGCAAGTTTTCCCGCGCTTCGGAGAAAGCCTCGTTGACTGCGCGATACGAGATGCAGATGCTGCCATCGTTTTCGTCGTCGTCAGATGCGTGGTCAGACGAGTCCCTGTCGACATGAAAACGAGAACAAAATATTTTAAATCCATTCTTCGTAAAACCTGAAACGACAGCACATTTAAAAAAATAAATCATGAGACCAAGGTAATTCGAATGAATGGCAAAATTTCATTGATAAACGTGCGACTACAATGCCCAGTTTTGCTAAAGTTGTTCCGAACCAACCTTAATCATGCTAGGCCGTTATCATGACCGACTAGTGGGTTCAAAATGTGAAACACCGGTCGCTTGATGGCAACGATTCACTCGACGATGACGTCAGTAGCGTCAAAGTTACTTCTGAACCACTTTAGAACCATTTGCAAAACATCGAGCTAGGTGCAGACTTGTGAAAAAAAAATGAGATAATTTGTAACTTACTCGATTTTATTGAAATTTGGGTTCTTCTGTGTCTGGGGCCTGGGCAGACGTAGAGCGCATTCTTCTTTCTTGTCGAACAACTGCGTTTGCGCAAGAGAGACTGCGCACAGTACGGCTGCGCACACAAACCATCTGCAAGTAATACCATGTGTGTGTTAGTTTAGTTACATGTCTTGGGTTATCCATCTTGTTTATTTATTTTTCTAAACCTGTGCTGACTAGAGAAGACCGCAGGCGACTGAGCAAAAGAGAATAGCTGTTGGCATCACGGTTTAAAAAAACGGTAACCAAAATTTTGTGTCCATGATGTATGTGAAATAATGCAAAGATGGATGTGGATTGATATTATTATTAGGGAATGCGACAAATAATATGTAAATGCCAACATACAAAATCGGTGAAGTAAAGTGAACAATGGCGGCGTTACGTGCATCAGGCTTTGCTACATGTTGCGTAAATGGCGTGAGTAAAATCTGCGGGTTGAGTTTTAGAGCTTCAAGAACGAAACCATCTACACTAGATCACGATAATTGCGCCAATGCTTTGAAAATAATAACGGCTTTCCGGACGGCGTGGTGTGTGATAATAGTACAATAACTATCCGCGTCCTCGGAACGCACGGGCGAATAATGAGTGAGACCTCACCTCAGTCTGCAGACGCTCGGCATTAAGTGAATTAACAGATAATAAGTGAATTAAGTCTTTGTAAATTATGTAAAGTGAATAATTTGTAAGTCAATCTTTGAGTTCAGTTCGTCCTTCCATCGTCTTGTTCGGGGGCCGACAGTAATCACACTCGCCTTCCGCATTCGACGCCCTTCATGAAATTCACAACATTATTTAAGAACAATTTTGTGCTAATCACCATTTATTCAAATTCGTGTTCAACGTATAGCGTTTTCTATACGTGTTCTTTTATTTCAGGTTCGGCTTTTGCCCATTGCTTAGTTCGTATGCTAAACAATATACAATTTCCAATGCCCACGTGGATGTATTTGAACATTTTTACCGGGAGAATGTTCGATAGTATCATTTGAATTGAGCAGCCGCGGCCACGCGCGTATATCTCGGTGAAAATATGAGCACAGCATGAGCAAACGGAAGTATAGCGATATAATCTCCACCAATAATAATATGCATAGCTTCGGATATGCAGTACTTATTTGTGTTGCTATACTTTAATGGATTATATTTTATTCATGCCAAGCCAAGATCATTCCATGCCAATTTAACATTAAACTTTAAAGTGTACACCCAATCCAAATAATTTCGTGCTCGTGATACGTAAAGCCTGTACTCGAACAAAATAGATACTCGCTCTTTAGTTTTGAGCCATATTTCAAGAATGAGACCCAATATATTTCGTTGTGGGTTCTTCTCTCACACTAATCGCAAACCTAACGCAGCTATACATATCATTGAGTCTCAAGCAAGCTGAATCCCGGACTGGCCAGAAAGAAAATCACTCAGTTTCGAGAGAACAGATTTTCAGTAGGGGGTGCACCGCCCAACTCTGGCACACATCTGATTTTTAGTTATAGGTGCTTTGCACCAGGCACTAAAAAATACCAGGGGAGAGGCTTCGAGCCCCACGACCATTCCCCAAAACAGACGGACGATTTATTCATTAATTTTATTTGCCTTGTTGACATGTCCGCTCCAAAACATAGCTTTTGTTATTATAACATAGAAGTGAAACTTCAACTATAACTTTAAACCTTCTGGACACAAGATATAAACAACCTCATAGTGTGTTGTGTTCCGCCAGGTGCAGGCTACGTGCCTCTTCTCCTCAATCATCCTCACTCAGTGTAAGCACCACCAACCTTGGTGTTGTAACGAGAGATTATAACAATGGCCGTTCAACTAGAGCTAAATGCAAAGCAGATGCCGCGTTACCCAACATGCGCTGGCCAGCACTAATTTGTTTACCTTGTTTTCTTCGGCTTTCAACATTGATATCCGGTACCCGAGTGTTGAGGCTGAGGTAACCTTCCTCCTCTGCTTGTGTTGTGATGGAGGAGGCTAGTCAATCACCCATCTGGCCTCCGAGGCTCGCATTACCAATTATCCCCAAGTATTTAGTGTAATAATTTTGTTCGTATAAAATAAAGTAAGAAAGAAAATAAGCATCGGTGTCATTTTCTTTATGAGACTCTCTCGAAAAAAAAAGAAACGCAATCTGTGTAGCAACATTATTATAATTAATGTATGATAACGATGATAATTTACGTAATTTTTGTAGGAAGCATGCCCAGGGAGCAATTCATGCCCCTCTTCAGAACTATAGGTATGTTGCGGATAGGATATTGTAAATGTAAAGGGATGTCCGAGGACTCGATCCCTTGCATTCGCATTAACGACCGAGGAAAACCTCGCAAAAAACCTTCAGCCAGGTTTGCCGGTCTCGACTGGATTGAACCCGGGACCTCCCGAATCAGAGTCGCGCGCTTTGCGCTCGAGCCAACACTGTTGGTATGATAACGATGATTGAGAGAATAAAAACGATTAAATGAATGCTTTTTAAATGACAGTTTTTTAATGAGTTCATAATAACTTCTACATTTTAAAAACAAGGGAAGGAAAGGGATTTGAACATTGGGAGATGTAAGCGGTCTCCCGTTTAGAGCTCTAAACCATCATCATCATATCATGCTAATTGTAAGAAACAGGGTCTCTCCAACACTTAGTTTAGGTAACGTAACGAGGCAACGTTACGTTATTGACTGTTGACACCTAACAGCAGCTCTACCCACTGAACATCCGCCACGTTGTGCAATATACAGACGAAGCGTGCACAATCTTTCTCCGGGCGCATAATTAAAACTGCATTAGATGCACGTGCAATGACGAGGGCTGTCAGAAGGCATGAATGAGACAGGGGTTTGAGGGGGACTATCCGTAACGTATACATGCGGATACGTCAGGCAAGAGTCAAAACTCCTGTTGTGAGGCCAACTGTGCAAACTGTGTTCGTGTGTGTGGGTTTGAATGAAATAAGCTGAATTTCTGTTTTCTTAAATATAGTAAAACGTAGAGATAATAGGTTTGTTTGGTTTACCTAGTGTAGTGTAGACTTGTGTAGTGTAGGTGTAGGCCTTGAAATCAAATTACACTACACTTTACCCAGGATAACCAAACGTTTTTTAAGCTACACTCTACACTAGATTCACTCACATCGAACTGTCAAACTAAAAAACATAATAAAACAACAAACAGTACTGTTGAAGGCACTAAATGAGTCAAAATTATAGAAAATGTGTACTATCTGAACGATGAAAAGCTATTTGGAATATAAACTTCAATAGTGCTAATCCTAATTGAGGTTAGAGTACCCTACGCATTTGCCCTCATCACAAAACATAGTGCCACATAAATAAAATACTCCGAATCAGTTTCTAATACGTAATTATAGACTATTAATTGATTTTAGGAGTTATATCGGATTGTCAATGAAAGAATGTGTCATTCATCATGTTTTAAGCTGTTTCTCTTCAAATGTTGCGCCTAAATTTCTACACCTACACTCTACACGACCTCCTAGAGCTCGTGTAGAAATGCTACACTTTACACTACACGAAGTCAAACCAAACGGCTACACTTTACACTACACTTAATACGAAAACGCTTTTTAGACATTTTGAGCCTACACTAGTGTAAAGTGTAAGTTCGTGTAGCAAACCAAACAAACCTATTGTATAGGCTTTCACGACCCATAGATGAGTTCTGGATGCTCCTTGGGCTGTTGCGTCGCGTCGATGATGAGGCAGTGCTCGACGTTTCGCCTCCCATGTTGGTGGATCAGTCTTGAAGAAGCCACCAACATGGGTGGCGAAACGTCGAGCACTGCCTCATCATCGACACGACGCTACAGCCCTCGGATCATCCAGAGAACTCGTAATATAAACTCCCTGATTGTTTGGTCCATGATCTCCGAGCCACAACGTTATTAGCTTGTCACTCTCACCAGGTGACAGCAACGTGCCAGAGGGCAGACCTGATTGCCAGGTTAACGAGGCATATAATTTATGATTAGCAGGATCAATGCTAAATTGGTTCTGTTATGTTGTCGAGTGTCTGGATGATCAGCCGTGTAATGAATGTCATCCATCTTGAACCAATCATTGAACGTGTTATGAGTCACGTACGCGAGAAAGTTTCTGCTTGACAAGTATTCGAGTTTTTGCAGCGGCCAAGCGAGTTTGTGCACGTTCTGGTTTACTTGTTTACTTTACTTTTAAACGAAAGTAAAGGAAACCAATAAATATATTATAAAGCTATAAAATACTAGACTTTCTGCACACATTCTTCCGTATAGGTACAGCGGCGTCGGAGCCGGGTGGGCAGGGTGGTAGCTTGCCCCCACTGAGCTTACGGAGGGGGGGGGGGCGAAAGTATCTTCTCACCCCCCACCCCCCTAAACAAATGACGAAATAACCATTAAAACAGAAACCAACAAGAATAAATATTACACTCTTCAAGTCATCTATGTTTAGGCAAAAAATTAAATTCTTCTATTATATTTTCTTTTTTCGACTTAAAAATAAGTATTTTTCGAAAATTGCCTGCGGCGCTATTGAGGGGGGCAAACCCCACCCGCCACATTGAGTCGTTCGTCCAAGCCCCCCCACAATATTTTCACCGTACGCCACTGACTCAAAAACATTAAGTAGCAAATTATGATGTATTGAAGCATGTACTTTTCCTGGGAAAGTTCGGCCCCCGTGAAAAATAGACTTCCGACGCGCCTGTATAATAGGTACAAGTACACGATTCGCTTAGTGGAATCTCATTTTCTCAGACGTACGAGCTACTGAGTTTCGTTGCTAGTAACCTTCCCCCAAGCATAAGTAATTTTGAAAAATATTCTTATGTTCTAAAAACATAATTATATTTAAGAAAATATTATGTTGAACTATCTTTGGTTTCGTTAACGCGTAAGGAAGAACATTTTATATTTTATACCTAAATAAATTATTAAATGTCATCTCAAAATTATACCTATAATAGATAGATAGATAAGGATAATATATTTTCAACATTTTGAAGTGATAACAATTTCAATAAAATACCACTAAGGTTTGTAATGATAAACATAAATACTTTTTTATAGAAACTTAAAATTGTGTATTTTTAAATAAACACCTATTTTAAAAAAAGGATGTGAGTTTGTTGGACGTAGTGCCCATCTAATACATGTTTGGTCTTGCTTGTTAAGCAAGACTTGAGTCATGATTACCGGTGACTTCCCGAACATTGTGAGCCAAGCTACCCCAGGAGCTAACGGTATCTGGTAGAAATGGTACATACAATTTTACAATAATCCACAATATAGAATCGTAGAAATCAAACGAAGTTGTTTGTGAAATAACGTTGCTAGATTTCTGAATAACACTAACTCTTCAACCTAACAATCAAGTATTTCAGGTCTGACTTCTTATCTCAGCAAATAGGAGATGTTATCTGACACACTACGGTCTACACTCACATTGTTAATGTTGCTATTTTGCAATATTTATATATGAGAACTGGCTAAACTCGCGCCGAGCAGAACAAGATGCTGGTTTCTTGCCTCGGCTGTAAATCAGTTTTTTATAAATAGGATAAACTTTATTGATAAATAAACCAATAATACAGTAATACAAGGTCGAGGGACACTATATTAGGCTCAAACCCACGTCCGATCGCAACCGAAGATATTAGCTACAGAGTTGTTACTCTTCAACAATCAGAATCAGCAGGGTAGTTCAGTGAGTAACACAATTTCGGAAAGTCCAGATTTCGGTCTCGACCCGTATGCTTTCTACATTATGAAGCGAGTTATAAATTGCATGGTTCTTTCGAAAATCTAATAATTATTCAATTATATGGAAATCAATCCAGAAATTACAAAATCCAACTCTCAACAATGTATCCAAAAGTTCCAAATTCTCGTATCGCTGGTTAAAGACGGTGACATGACAACATATTACACAAAATATAGTTATGAATGCTGTATACGTGTATGACCCAACAACACTAATGTCTCGTGTTAGACGCTCCGCGGTTTTTTCTGGTCTACTTCCTTGATAACTTTCATCTTCATTGTTGTGAATTAAATCGCGTATGATATTACATTAGGGCGGTGAGGTAATCTAAACACACGAACAAAGTGCGATTACTCTTATCTAGTCCTCTTACCTTAGCGCCATGGTGAGCGTCGCGGTCGTCGTCGTCGTCGTGGAGTCGAGTCGGCGCGTCGACTGAAGAGAGTATCACCAGCCAGCCAGACGGACAGACGGTCGGACGGAGCGTGAGGTAGGTCAGAAGGAGGTCGGCTAGGTGTGATGTGGGTAATGCGACCCGGATTGCACCGCCCCTCCGGCCACAAAGAACACGAGATGCATGGCGAAAACTAACAACGACTTTCGTTGCCACGGTCGCTGGCAGAAGATCGAGAGGTCGGAGGTTGAGACGGTTTGGTCGAATATGACGGAACGAGGGAGTCCAGGCGGAGAGCTCGATGCGCGTGAGTCTGAGAGACCGAACACTCCAGGCGGAGAGCTCGATGCGCGTGAGTCTGAGAGACCGAACACTCCTAACACTGATGGTTCCGACTTACCCCCACCCAACCGGTAGAGTAGGCCTACACTAACAAGGGAAACATGATGTTAGTTTGGGAGCAATCTTCTTTCCCGCTTCCTGTTTTCTAAACGAAGCAACGAGGGCCACTAGAGCCAAAACAAAACACCCGTCGTACAAGACAAGCCCTGGTCGATTATCTGCACTGGTAAACCATGGTTCCTATACATTCCAGGCTCGAATCCACACTCACTCATCGTCACATGAGAAAAAATATGAGACGTACATAGGAAATATATTCATTTCACAATAAACACTTTATATTTACGATGGACTGGCCACTTAATTACTCCAATCCTGTTTCCTGATGGATATTAATCGCCTCCTCATTTTAACCTCCGCGGTGCCACTGACTTGCTTTCATACATCTCAGCGTAATTATATTCTTCTGATTATTTTTAAAATGGAAATTTTGATACAAATGTAAAAAATAAAACACAAACTCAGATCTGGATGCAGGGTTCAGGATGCAGGACTGGACGATGCCAAGATAAAACCACTGGATAACGCAAGATGACTTTGATGACGTTCCTTCTGGTACGCAATAGTTACACCATTGAGTACACATGCTCAATAGTCAATGGTTACGACCTCCGCGCCGCAGATAATTGCAGTGATGTGCAAGGGTTTGTTTCACACATGATATCGTAACCAATGATTGGAGTTTTCCGGAGGAAATACTAACATCATTCATCTTCCCGAACACTCTGGTGCAACGCATGGTGATTGCCTCGGTCGCGGATGTCTATACACCTCGCAATCCAAGTACGCAGACAACATACAGAGTAGATACTCGTTAGGCCTAATCACAAATCCGAGGAAACGGAATATGAACTAATCGTCGCGAATTAGGAACGAGACGAGAGAAATTGGCGAACTCATCTGAGAGATAGGAAGTGGGACGCTGGTTGGATGGGGGAGGGCGTGGTTTGCGAGAGAGATGGGGGCTGAGTGCGTGTGCAGATTCGATTCACGTTAATTACCCCCTTATAAACCCGGTATCGGAGAGTGATTGTGACGTTGTGTAACCGGAGCGAGAGAGTGACGAACTCTCTCACTTTCGTCTGGCGTGCGTGGGTCATGCGCAGATGTAGAGTCAGTGTGGTTGTCCTGCTGGTTCACTCCGAAGTAGAGGCGGATCCAGGACCTCTGTAAAGCGGCTGCCAAACGATCAAGTTGCCCAACTCCGATTGACAAACTTTATTGCTAGCCCTGCCAAGCACGAGCAACAGAATAAAGAAACAGTGGTGACACTTACTGTTGTGATTGGTTATCAACAATCATGTGATACTTTGAAGAGATCTGATTGGAAGTAGCTAACTTTTATTGCTAAGTAGTTCAGAATGATGAACAATTTTGTTGTGTTGCCGGGTGTTGAGCAACTCGACTTGACCGTTTGGCGAGCATTCGGCAATATGCATGTTATCAAAATATGTACACCAACTCATAGCAACATTGCTGGGCAACATTGCTGGGCAACTATGTTGATCGTTTGACAGCCGCTTAAGTGCATGGGGTCTCGGGGGCACGGCCTCCCAGCTCAGTCCCCCAGGGACTTTTTTTAAAAGAAGCTTTGTCAGAGAAGATATATTTCAATAATTTTTATTAGATTTACCAAACAGTTTGATATGTTATCATCACGTTGCAGGATTGTTATTAATCATTGTAGAATGAAATGTAGCCCTTTAAGTATCAAGGGGCGATCGCCCCTACCGCCCCCTGGATCCGCCACTGCTCCGAAGTAATCAGGACACAGTTACAATTTTTGCAACTTTAAAAAAATTCATCACACTTCTTCCAGATTGATGATGGCGACATTGGATGTTGAATTTAACAAAACATTTCGTGATAGACCACCTCAGGGACAGTGTTCATACCCCTCTTCTGGCAACTCGTGAATAGTGTGTATATCATTGTGTTTTTATGAGGGAGTCGCCAAACTCCAAAGGATTAAATCCGACGATTTACCTATACGGTGACTTTGGAGCCGTCCTAACATCGAAACACATAATAAAATTGTATAATGTGTTCCGAATTAGCCTGGTTGATTTTGGTCACGCCCGCGAGTGAATCGAGACCAACCACTTGATTGCTATTTCTTATTTTTAAATACCGATCTATGGTTGGCCATTGTTCGCGCGTCGCTGACGTCGGCGCCGACAGGGTTAGCTCTGAAAGTCAGTTATGTGATGGCTGATGGATAACTCTTAATTCAAACGTGTTAATTTTATTTAAAACTGTAGAATTTCTAATTACGTAATATTATCTAATAGCCCTGCATGTTCGGTGTTCGGTCCCCAGGGTCACGGAATGACCCGAGATCGCCCGAGGCGACCTCGGAATAACAAGCCAGACAGATTCGTGTAAGGATGGATGTTCCATCTCGCGACCTCGTGTTAAACAAGACTCAGACAGATTTCATCTGATATAATCCAACATTTCCCGCCCGATAACATGGCCGGCCACACTTATCTCATGACCATCTAGAGGGAGATAGAGAGGATGTATCGGATATTAGACACAGCCAGTCTATAAGCATCAGGATGTACTGCTGTTAGAGTAGGTGGTGTCTATAAGCATCAGGATGTACTGCTGTTAGAGTAGGTGCACGATCTGGCTCTCAATATATAACTCGTGTCAAATATTAGGAATGCAAAGCACTACGACAGCTGGTTCTCCAGAATAAAATTCAAATCAAAATTCTAAATTTCTTAAACCTATGACAAACACACGCAGTGGCGTAGGAACCGGGGGGGGGGGAGCAAAGCAAACGCGAGTTAAATATTAATCCCAGAATCTTCGTAGTAAATATGCACATACACAATATACAATTCGATAGTCACCTTGGTAAAACGAATATGTTTGCCTGTATGCTTCGTCATAACATCAAAATTTAGGTTGAAAATTACTAAAATGGTCCACTTCACATTCATTTTTTTTGTTTTTAGTCAAACATCGTTTATAGAGTTCGATTGCAGTTATAAAACATGACCCGAGACCTCAGCTGCCCCCCCCCCCCCTTCAAAACATTCCTTCGCGCCTGAACAGCGAACACGCTGCGGGAGTCCCGAGAAACAAAGATTGTCAAAGAAGTACACACAATAAACTCTTAATCGTTTATTGAAAATCTTGGTGTTGGTGCGGAGTACGGAAAAGGACCACTTAAAATGACAGCCCCTGTCCATTGCCCAACTGTCATCAAAAACATTCAGCCAACAAACAACGCATGACAATCGGAGATAGTGTTAAGTTTTTATCGTGATATGTGGTGCACTCACTGACGTACGGAAATAAAAGTGTATCTTATCATAGGGGAGCTTCGCCCCCACAGGACGTCATTTCGAAATTTCAGAATGAATAACATACACGTAATTTATAGCAAATTATCGAAAACATTGAGCAAAGACCGGATAAAAGTATTAACTCAATTAGCGAGGGTATTGTATTTAATATGAATTTGTGTTATTGCTAATAAGAGTATACATACAATAATCTTGAGAACAAAAATACTACTTTGTAGGTTTTGTTGACAGTAACTGTTTTGGATTTTGAATATTTACAAACGTGTGCCTCGTTTATTTTAATGGTATGCTGTTAGTAATTAATTGTTGGCCTTTGTATGATTTGCCCTAGCGGTATTTTGTTGAAATCATCCAAGCTGTTATCATGTCTAACTATGTGGAACCGAAACATTTAGGAGGTAATTATCCTATTTTTAGCAATCAAATTGTTCACGATAGCATATAACGCGTCAATTGGTCAATTAAAGTAGTTTGCTATATTGGCGCCCAAGGCCTTGGCCACCACTAAGTTATAGCCTCGGCTGGAGGTAGGTATCTCATTGTTGCCTTCAATAATAAGACTTGTTATTACGCCATTAGTCTGCCAGCACTGACGGCCTAATCATATGCGCTGATTCCTAATTCAAGAACCATGCAGCCTTCACTACACATCTCTCATTGCGTAAGGTAGCCTGCTGCTCGTTGATGGTGTGGGCGCCTACATGGTTGGCTTGGCCTGCTTTAAATTTTATGTCCCCCACTGAAAATCAGTTCCTTGACTGAGTGGGTAGAAAATACGAATTTATTTCAGTTTAATTCAGTTTCATACCCGATATAATGGTGGAAAACCACCACACAACCCGACATATAGTTGGAACTGAGTTGAGTTAAGATTATTATTATTTATTTTATTTGTTTCCACTTTCATACAATCGGTATGATTCTACTATCCATGCTACTATTATAGGCTAAACGCCACTCATTCTACTATTGTCCTGCTATTTCAAACTTCCACTTCCCTAACGCAGCTAATAACTAAGTAATAACACACCGGTAATTGCTCTCATTACAGTAAACCTGTCATCGACGACCAAACTATTATCGATTTTTTTACAGTGACCTCTTTTCAGTCACATACTGAAATCAATCACAAGAAAGTGGAATAGTTAGTCTGAAAATGTCAGGTCGACATTGTTAGCGTTGTCTCTCTCTCTCTCTCTCTCTCTCTCTCTCTCTCTCTCTCTCTCTCTCTCTCTTGGTTGGATGGAAGATAAGGCTTCACTAGCCTTAATCCCGCCTTAATAAAGACGTCAATCAATCAATCAATCAATCTTTCCTCCTCTCTCTCTCTCTCATTTAGATTTAGCTCTTAAGTTGCACATTTAATTTGTGTGATTATCATATTAATTCAATTTGTTCCAATATTTTCTGTAATTCTGTTATTGTCATGAGTTGTAACGAAGAAGTGGTTGAGTGGAAGAGAACGCCTTACAGGCAATGGAGACGACAATCAAGCAAGCCATCTCTCTCTCCTCCCCCCCTATCTCGAACACATTTTTTATTTTACTTTTGAACAATCATGTTAATTTTTTTAAATGCAATATATTCTTCACACCGATAAAGTGATATAGTGAAAGGGCAACAAGCGGATACACGCAAAGTTATTTCACACTTCATAGTAACTAAATAGATCCCTGCTACCGCAACTGGACGCGAACTCGGGACCTCGGGCTAAACAGAACTCTCGCCAATTAACTGTAAGCTACCGGTCAAACTTTCTTTACGACATGCGGTAATTATTTACACTATTGGTGTTTTAGACACAAAACATCAAGGTCATCAGTGACTACTTTAATCTGTGTGTAGGCCTATTAACTCTGGGAAAAGTACAACCAGCTTAGGCCTATGCGGAGATGTTTCAGCCACAGGCGGCTCGCTGCGTGACAAGTGATGGAAGGGATAAATAAATAAATAAATAAATGGAAGGGATAAATAAATAAAATAAAATAAATTGTATTTGGAGTCTACCCACTCAGTTATGAGACGATATGGTCCTACCCTCTTATTATTAATGTGTATTTTTAAGTGTCCTTCAGACACAGGTCTATTTTATAGGTTACTCTCAATCTTGCACTTTAGAATTTTAAGTAATTTTAGTTACATAGTACAGAACTGCAGACGAGGCTTGGACAGATTTATCTCAGTTTTCAAGTAAACTCAAAACCTAAAGGTCGCCAAAGGGCAGGCTAGGTCTGGAAGGACTGATGTCTTCCAAGCCAAGTTTCAGTTCTCACACCGTCTTAAGGGTGTTTTTTATTTAGTTCCTTTCATAACGTGCAGGCTTGATCTGGACTTTGTCTATTTTAAGATATAAAAAATATCAAGTGTCGATCCTTCTTCCACGGCGAGCTTTTAAAATGTTAAAATGTTTATTCTATATTTTCCTCAAATTGCCTATAAATTTCAATAAAAACAGATACAGATAACTATTTAAAGTCAGCTTGCGAGGGGAGCTCAAGGCCAAATTTGGGCGTTCCTAAAACACCCCTATAAGATGCTAATTGGTTAATTTTGTGTATGACGTAATTTTTATACAATACTCTTATTGGCTAGTATGCTAAGTCTTGGAAGAAGGATGAAAGGCTTCGGACGAACGTTGGTTACTTCTGGTTAAGTGGTAGTCGTGACATGGTCACTACTACTTCTGGGAGAGTGGTAGTCGTGACGTGGTCAAGTTCTGGGAGGACGGTTGTGTTGTGTACTAGGGACATGACGGAGTTCTGTGGCAGTAATGTTTAAAAGTTTATATTGAAGTGAGTGGCGTGTGTTTAAGATAAAAGAGAGAGTGCTAAATTTATTAATATGCAGGGCAATTAAAAATGTTTTCCGGATTCATCGAACATCACATCACAATTATAACGTCAATTCATTTCTCGATTCAACAATTCACAATCAACTCAGATTGTCGACTATCTGCAACTATATCCATTGAACAGTAACAACCTTCCACGAACAGCTTGCCCTCCACTGACACCAAAGTCCAGTAATAAGTGCCGAGCAGCCAATCTGAACGAGAGGAAGTCGTCACTCGTCAGTCCCGGTCTTCACGATACATACCGCTACCGGATCATCTACTTCACCCCCCACAACATCCCCCATTACTTCAACTTCAAGAACTTCTAAACAGGTATCGTTATTTAAATTTCTTATATGGCCATATAGGGATTATATTTAATTGGTACCTGTCATATTCATTTATTGTATTTCTGTATTTTAATTGTCATTTTTGTTTGTTTGTTTAATTTCAATATAATCTCACTATTTTATAAGTATCTTTTTAATCACCTATTTCCCAGCTCTACAACATTCACCTAATTTTAATTAACCTTATAAGTACAACAATCATTTATTTCTTTTAACAATTCAAGTTCATTCAACATCTTGTACTCTCCGAGCCGACGTTGAGCTAGCCGAGGCAAGGAGAGTAAGTGTAATGTCACAGTTATATAACTAATTTTCAGTGGGGGACTTTAAATCAAAGTGACCTAGCCAACCCTGTAGGCCCCGACGCAATCGACGAGTGAGCGATAACCAACCAAAGATCGAGATTTCTAATAGGAAATATAGCAATCAGTGGTATGGACAGTGCGAACACCCGCAGATCAACCGTCAACCCCAGAATCAACAAGGCCGATTCAGCACAACTCTGAATTTATTATGTGCTTCGCTGCTAGGACGGCTCCAAAGTCACCGTTTACAAACTCCTAAGACAAGAACTGATGGACTTAAGTCCAAATCAGAAGTTAAAAACTTCTGCCTTCAGCAGGAATCGAACCCTGGACTTTCTGCATAGGAAGCAGATACGCTAACCACAAGACCAACGATAGCCACACAGGGGCGAGGGTTGATAGCTGGAATGAAATAGTACGTTTTGAAGCGAACTGGCTTCCAGGTTTTCATTGTGTGCCGTTGCCATTGTTTTGTTATTCAATTAAATTATACTAGGAAGCTTCGCAAACGCTTTTTCAGCCGCGTTGTTGGATAAGCGTAATTTTTTTTAAACTAAAACAAGCGTAAAATTGCGATTTTCACGAGGAATAATATTTTGATTGCGCTCAAATTCACACGAATATATTAATTCATAAAATTAAAGGTTCTGTAAAAAAAAATCATTACAATCGGATAAAGCATGTAGGTGTTATAAGTCGAAGAAATTTAATTTTTTTTAAATCGTAAAACTGCGATTTTCACAAGAAATAATGTTTCGATTACGCTCAAATTTCACACAAATATATATTATTAATTCATAAAATAAAGGTTCTGTGAAAAAATCATTACAATCGGATAAATCAAGTAGGGGTGTTATAAGTCGAAGAAATTTTGTAAAAATCGGAAAAAAAATCGTAAAATTACGATTTTTATGAGAAATAATTTTTCGATTGCGCTACAAAACGTGGCAGTTCTAAGTTCAGACATTTCGAAGGCCTCCAGAATTTCATCGCAATTGGAGTATCGGTTGAGCCGGAATCGTGTTTAACAAACAGACAAAAGTACAAAAAAGAAGGAAAAAAAGAAAAGAAAACATTCCAGATTTTTTTCTCCAGTGTAGTGAAATGGAATCTTCGCTACGCTCATCCAATAATTTTGTATGGTCAAGTTGTTAATCTTTTCACAGGTTTGATGCGTGAGGTTTATGTTGTGTAGGATGTATCATGTCTTGTGGCCCCCATCCCGTATAACGTGCTCGGGAACGAACAGCTGATAGTTCGGGTCCACTCCAAACAGAGGTGAATCTCCTCGCTCCCATGCAAAATAGTTCCTAGCGCCCCGACATTCCTGACTGAGAGTTTTTCCGAGATTTATTTACAATTAATAACCTAACACGTTAGACACCTAGTTAGGGTCGCAACAGGCAACGCTGATGTGAACTCTATAGTGGGAAACCTTACGATCAACGACGACGACGACGACGACGACGACGACGACGACGACGACGACGACGACGACGACGACGACGACGACGACGACGACGACGACGACGACGACACCCATGGTATAATATATATATATTTTTATAAACAAAATCTGACTATAGTACTTACATATCAACGTCATATAGTCGCCTACTATAAAACAAAAGTACCGAAATGACCAACCACCAATCTTTTCTATAATATACCTGGTAATCTATATTCAAATGTACCCAGACAAATCAAAAACCGAGGTTATTATTCTTTCTCGCCCTTCTGGCGGCTGAAAATGCATTATTTAGTCACGAACGGGGAGACATAAATTTTAACCACTTAAAAAATAAAAAGCTGAGGTTGTTATAAGGGTTACAAAATGGTAAAAAGAGATTGATTGTAATGAGTCTAGACAGACCGACACCCTCTGGCTATTGAGAAAACACTAGGGAGCTATCCGAATAGTGCCAAAACGCGTTCATTCCCTGGTCTTATTCTCGTTTTACGTCACCGTTAGCGTCATGATAGCCATGACGTAGCTAGTAGCATCCGAATAGTCGAGCGCACGATCGAGACTCGCCGAAATCTGGGAATGAGAACAAGAATCGGAAAAGGACACCTGATCTTGTTCTTAGTACTAGAACATGGCGGCTGTTTACGATACGTCCGATAAATTACATAAATAAATTAAAGATAAAATGCATGAAGCAATCTAGTAACAAGACCAGGAATCAGACCAAGAATAAGAACAAGACCAAGTAATGAGACCAAGAACGGCAAAGAACACTATTCGGTTAGGTCCTTAGACTTGTCACCGACAAGGAGGCATAAAATTTAATTACCTAAACAAACAAAAACTGATGATTGAGAATAATAAGTCTAGACAGACCAGCGCCCTCTGGCAGCCGAGAAAACAATAACTTTGTCACATGCAGGTGCACTTTATACATGTTAAACCAAAACTGAGGGTGTTAAAAGGGTTCTGTATCGCTGGAGCAAATATGGTAAAAAACGAGTTAATGGGCAAACCATTAGGTCCGGCAGCCGAAAAAAACACGTGTAGGGAAACATAAAATTTAATTACCTAGAGAAACACAAACTGAGCTGTTAAAAGGGTTCTTATCTCGCCAGTAAAAGAAACGATTTAAGGGGGGAGCCATTAAGAATACCAGCTGTGGTCACGCACCTAAAGACATAAACTTTGTTGTTATTATGACATTAAGTCGATAGCAAGTTCCCATAAAAACATATCTAGGGTACATTCAGACTTCACTAGGGTACTGTTCTATTTAAAATGTCATTGTCATGATAAGGTTTTAAAAAGGGGTAGGGAGGATTCTCAGGGCAGTCACACAACGGAGGCTCTAGTTGCTGCGTCGCCGGCTATGAGATCGAGTGTGTGAATGTTGTTTGGCCTACTGAGCCTTGGAGTAGCGCATCTACTAAGTAAATCAATGTACTTGACTTCGGCAAAGAATATTAATCAATGAATAATTAAGAGTGTTTTGTTAAAGATAAATCTAACTAAGAATTCAATCGGATGTTGTGGTTTTATAAAACGTAATATTTTCATATCTACGTGAGTCTTTGTATTATTCTGTTACGAGTGTGGAGAATCGAGTGTTCGAATCCCGACGGCAGTGTTTTATTGTAAGATTGCATAATCTAGCTCCGTCCTTCGGCGGTACGGTGACGTAGAGCTGCGATCTTCGAATAAACTATCAATAAACGGTCACTTCCTTCAAATCAGACTTCGAGTAAAATCATTGGTGACTAACAATAAACTGTCACTACCTCGTAAATCGATCTTCGAATAAACCATCAGTGACTAGCCTAAATGGTCACAACTTTTGTGAATCAATCTTCAAGAGAATCATCGGTGACTATCATCAAACAGTCACCATTCTACAAACTGATCTTCGAGTGACTCGTCAAAGGAGGACCTACCCCTAATACGCCACCCCCCCCCCTCGTCAACATCAAACGTCAACTCAAGGAATATAAACACTATACATCACCAACAGATGAGTAACTGTCTAATGATATTTTTATTTTTATTTTTTGTATAAATCAATGTACATGTAATTCTTGTTTTGTCATTGTGGGGTAATTATAGTAGAACTGAGCTCAGTAGGTAAAATTTTATGATTGCTGTAAACCAATGTTTTAAATAATCGTTTTAATACAGCTAGATCAATGGAAACCTAATTTACTAATTTCTCTTCACTTTATTTACCTGATTGAATCCTTTGTTTTATTATTGTTTTGATAAACCCTTGATAAGAGTACTCTTTGTTATAATATACTAGGAAAACGCTTAAGTCCCGCCGCGTTGTTGGATGAGCGTATATGGTGCATTGAGCTGCCATGTGTTACGCAGATTTTCTGTTGTTCTGTGAAAAAATCATTACTTAGTCGAAGAATTTTTTATTAAATTAAATTTAATAAAAAATTAACTTTATTTTTTTAATTAAATTAAATTAAATAAAAAAGTTACTTAATTTTTTTAATTAATCATAATTTTTAAAAAAGAAAAAATCGTAAAATTGCAATTTTTATAAGAAATAATTATTCGATTGCGCTCAAATTTAACACGAATATATAAATTCATGAAATTAAGGTTCTGTGAAAAAACATTACAAAAGAATAAAGCATGTAGGTGTTATAAATCAAAGAATTGTTTTAAAAAAAGAAAAAAAAACGTAAAATTTCGATTTTCATGAGAAATAATTTTTCGATTACGCTCAAATTTCACACAAATATCTTAATTCATAAAATTAAGGTTCTGTGAAAAAATCATTACAATCGGATAAAGTATGTAGGTGTTATAAGTCGAAGAATTTTTTTTTAAATCGAAAAAAATTGTAAAATTGCGATTTTTATGAGAAAAAATTTCCCGATTGCGCTCAAAAACGTGGCAGTTCTAAGTTCAGAGATTTCGAAGGCCTCCATAAAATTTCATCGCAATTGGAGTATCGGTTTAGCCGGAATCGTGCTGACAAACACACAAAAATACAGAAAAAAAAGAAAGAAAAAAAAAACATTCCGGATTTTTTTTCTCCAGTGTAGTGAAATGGAATCTTCGCTTCGCTCGCTACGCTCATCCAAATATGAATGTATATTACATAGTATTGAAAAATACTTACGACAGTAAAAAACAACAGTGAGTAATAACAATTAGAAAAATTATCCTGCCACAATATGCATCTCACACTGATACTTCCCTCACTTCACGACTATGAACCTATACGATACACTAAGGCCTACTGCTATTTTTACCACTTAGTACCGTAAAACTAATACAAATTTCCTTCAGCCCTGCGGCCTGTGACACTGGTCAGTACGCCTGAAGACGCGCAGTCTAGAGCATGTTGTTACGGATGATTAGGATGGTTATTAAATATTTATTTTAGTTTCTTGTGTATATTTAGTACTATTTTTAGTATAATGGGTTATTTACGTAAAAAAACCGGCAACACTATTGCCGGTCGAAGGGACTGACCGGCAACCGGCCAAGTGGGGAAAAAACCGGCATGCCGGTCAAAAACCGGCCGGTTGGCAACCCTAGTTGATACAATATGTTCTTAGCGCCTAGTGTCGACTTAGGCCTAGATGGATTACACTTGGAGTCGATAAAGGTAGTTGGCACGTCACGCGGTTAGGCGCGTGATTTAACAAGGTAACTTGTTTGCTGTGTTTTATTATGATTTCATTAATTATATTAGGTAAATATACATTAAAGCGGACGTTAAAAAAAAACTACAAAACCTTTAACGTTTCTATCAATTAATATAAAGGACTTTATACGGAGTTTTATATTTAATTGTCATCATCCATAAACAAATGTAACCTAGAAATCCTACAACGTTTCTATTTAAAATATAAAGGACTTTTACCCGAAATATTAAATATTATTTTTGCCATTCATAAACCAAAAAACCAACAAAACCTTTGACGTTTCTATTTAAATTATAAAGGACTTTCATCCGCAAAGGAGATTTATTAATTTTTTAATTTTTATTATTTATTATTTATTATTATTATTTGCATTTATTTGTACAACATTTGCCATTCATTACCCAAAAAAACCTACAAACCTATTTCTATGGAAAATATGAAGGACTTTCATCTGAAAAGGAGATTTATTAATACTATTATTATTTTTTGTCATCCTGAACCAAAAAACCTACAAAACCTTTAACGTTTCTATTTAAAATATGAAGGATTTTCCCCGAAAAGGAGTTTCATTCATTGTTATTGTTACTATTACTATTCTGTTGTTTTAATAGAAAAACATAAGAATAGAATATAAAAAAAAATCGCTTTGACGGAGATTTGAACCATCGAACCCTCGATTAAAAGGTTAGCCCGCTACCATCCTGCCAACACGGCACTACCATTCCGGGCCGCCTTGGGTGGTAGCGACGGTGGCCGCTGCAGCAGTCGGTAAGGAAGTACACCGTCCACTGTCATCCATCTAGGCCCTATCCGACTACCCTTAGCGCCAACATTCCCAGCCCCTCAGATTAGCAAGTACTAGTAGTTCCCTAGCCTGTCACCGCGCCACCGTCCGGTACGCCTGCAGACAGGCAGGATACAACCCGCAATACACGTTTGTCAACTACGGACAACGGAGTAACGACATTTTCCTTTCGAAATTATGTCATAACATTGTGTTTTCAATTAAAAGTTTGACGATTTGAGAATGAATAACATGTATGAAAGCTGGAATCCAGTTTAGATCGTAGATGGAGTCGAGTTAAAATTGCTCACGTAGGCCTATTCACAGCGTCAAGTTACTAAATAGACCAACGTTGAAACTACAAATTACCACTTATACACGACACTCGCTGGTTCGATTCCCACCAAACGCAAATATTTATTCAAAAAATATTGACTCATATAATTATTTATGGTTGTATAAGTCAAACACTGATTACAGCAATGATACAGGACACCTATCTCAAGATGTGCTCTGACAGTGAACGGCAACCAGACAATCTAGGCAGAAAAATACCATTCAAAATACCTTCATTACTGGGATCAGTAGGGCTAGGATGTTCAGGACTTTTTTTTCAAAGTGAGAAAAAGGCAGGTAAATAGTACCTTTAAAACAGCAAAAAAGGATCTAAAAAAACAAAAAAGGACCTTTTGAATTTAATCGAATTCTATTGTTTTCATTAAACTCAGTAATGTTTTTGGATGAGCGAAGCGAAGACTTCAATTTCACTGACCCCCCAAAAAATTTAGCTCGGGTGTTTTTTTTTTTTTTTTTTTTTTTTTTTTGTCTGTTTGTTCGCTCTCTACCGGGCAAACGGCATATGCGATCTTGATGAAAATTTAACAGGACCTTCGAAATCTCTGAACTTAGACTTGCTACGTTTTTGGGTACAATCGAAGAAATATTTCTCATGAATATCGTACTTTTACGATTTTTTTCGATTTTTAGTGCGATATTTTCGTGACATTTTGGCCGATTCTGACCAAACGGGTGTGGCTACAACGTTCATATTTCACATGGACATTAAAGTAATGGTGATGTAGTACATTTTGAAAAAAAAAGTTGAAAAAGTTAACCAGAATCTATAGAAATAAAGCTTTTAAAATAAGTTTTTTGATTTTTGTGTGCGATATTTTCGTGCCATTTGGGCCAATTGTGACCAAACATTATACATCATATTATATCATCATATTAT
Source organism: Sweltsa coloradensis (assembly GCA_024449915.1). NCBI lineage: Eukaryota > Metazoa > Arthropoda > Insecta > Plecoptera > Chloroperlidae > Sweltsa > Sweltsa coloradensis. The sequence goes on from JAMZAV010001004.1 coordinate 120,494, forward strand.
ACACATGGACATTAAGGTTATGGTGATGTAGAACCTTTTGAAAGAAAAAATTGAAAAAGTTAGCCAGAATCCATAGAAATAAAGCTTTTAATATAAGTTTTTTACGATAAATAATACCAATTGACAAGAAACAATAGAAACTTGACAACAATCACCTACAATGCGTAGGCAACAAAACAAAGCACTTGCAAAAGTAAAGATATCCCACGCAAACTAAAAACTTTAAAAAGCTCATCCATCAACGCGGCGGGACTTAAGCGTTTTCCTAGTGTTAAATTATTACAGTTACAACAACATATTTTCGTGAAGAGGGGGGGGGATAGTTTTGTCGATGTATCAAACACAAGATGAAAAATTAAAAGCATAATTTTAACATTTTAACTGTACATATTACGACACTGCACTCGCACTCACACGTTTTGCATCCGTTTTAGCAATTTATATCAAAATAGGTCAATAGTCCCTTAAAAATGACCAAAAAGGACCTTTACTCATGAAATAATGTAAATAGGCATTTCAAGGTTAAATAAAAAAGGCGTGTATTAACCAATAGAAAAAAAGGAGATGTCCTGAACATCCTAGCCCTAGTTATCAGCAATCATCAAAAATTAATTATCATAACAAGGCATAAACAAAGTAATAAGAGATTGTGGAATATAAAAAAAACAGATTATATGTAGATAAATTAACATTAGGCCTACACAAATACAATGGCAATTAACCGTCATTAATACTAGAAACTAATTCTTCTTAGCTCTTTAATTCATTATATCATTGCTTCAATTTTACTTTTTAACGAACTCAGTTAACTGGTTTATATTAATAAAACGAGGGAGCAGAGCGACTTAGGATACAATTTAACTCAAACGGGTATTCGTCGTGATTAATTTGTTTTTCTGTCCGGTACCATACGGCCGAACAGGAACAGCCGAATAGATAAAGCTGAAATTTTAAACAGACATGCGTGACCAGGTAACAGAGAACTGCTAACAAAATGAAAAAAAATCCGTTGCGATTTTAACCTTCAAGAAATAATAAATTGAAAAATATACTGGAAATTGTGTAGTTTTTATTTTAACGACAATGGTTTTGTTTTTGAACAAGTCATTTTAATCGAATCATTTTTGTCAGGCCGTGATTGTATGCAGTGACCAAGGTGTATCGAATCTTGCACGCGCAAGGTTCCCCTAAATTCCGCTGGGAGATTGAGTAAACCTTGCAATCTTTACTCTTATGTCGTACCGGCTATGTTCTCCATAGTGTTGTCACAGATGATGGACTACACTGCGTGATATGCATACGAGTTTTTTTCCAGTTTTGTACCGTTTGACAAAAAACATCGTACACCAACTGTTATTTTCAGAAAACTATTTTAGCTATAGTCAAGTTATAGCTAAAGGTGTTTAGAAACTATTTCCAGAAAATCGATTCTCAAAATTTAATTTTGAACTAGATTTGTGTATTACACTTTTGTCCAAAAATCTAAATATAATTTCCAAAAGTGAGGTTATGTCCCGCCCAAAAAAATTCACTATTTTTTTCTGTTATTTTAAAGGCCTTCTTTCATTCAGCAAACTTTTCAGACATATTTCTTCGACTTTCAAATCATCGGCCAGAGGTGGTACAATAGCCTTAAATGCAATCCACAAATTAGAAAATCTTTCCCGACGCAGGGTTCGAACCCAAGTCCCCCACATTTCGGGTATAAGGGCGCCTTAGCCAACTAGACTAGGAAAGTCTTCTTCAAATTCGGCCTAAACTTAAATTTTCTCCCGTTCCTCTTATTTTTATTTTAACGTCCACCACTTTAAATTCTCGTCTTGGCTTTTGGTAAACGAATAAAACAAAATATCCTTTTGTATGGGGCATATTTTGATGATGCAATCCGTTCTCTTCGATCGCGAGCGATGCAGTCCTCTCCGTTCAAGACACGAAATATTGATTTTTTTTTCTTTCTTTCTTTCTTTCTTTCTTTTTTCCTTTCCTTTTCTTTTTTTTCTTTTTCCTTTCTTTTCTTTTCATTCCCCACCCTTTTTTTATATTAGATTCATTCATTAAATGCATTTAATATCATTTTTATTTGTTACCAAAATTGTTGTGTTTAATGCATTGTTGTTGTAATGCTATGTAATAAGATTTATTTAGTTGTCCTCCTTTGTAAATCAGTTTTTATAACTGAATAGGATAGACGTTAAATAAATAATAAATAAAAAATAAATAAAATGTCAAATTGACTTCACCATCTCAATACCGTGGATGTCCGATGTGTGGCTACACATCCAAAATCTTAGAAGAGGTGGTTAAACATGGACACATTGACGTCGTACAATAAGGAAAAATCATGTAAATTTCGAGTGTAAATTTTTCATTATGTTTAATATGCTTTGTAACGCCATGGACATGTCGTCACTATTTTGAACTGTTTGAAAACGGCGCCTAGCGCGCCAAGAGAACGTTTGGAAGGCGGTGCCATAAAACTCTCAAAATAACAGTCGCGGGTCGCTCACGGTTTGAGTGTCCATTGCGTCACATCATGGAGTTCACATCACCCAGCTCCGCTTTGCTGTGTTCATTGTTTGTTAGTGTATTATCGCATATTATTGTTGTATCATCACCTTCTAAGGCTGCATATTATTATTTGAGGTAAGACTGCTATTTACATTGTTATTATCATGTTGTCATAATATCTCGTTGTTTTGAATATTGTTTATTTGTTTTATACACAGGGCATTTCAAGTCCAAACTGTAGACCAGTGTTAGTAGCATTAGATCTAAAAGCAATAACACCAGCAAACTAGGAAAACTAATAGAATAATAAAACAGAATATCAATTGCAAATAAGTAGATTTTAATTTAACTACAAATTTGCATATTGCCTGGTATAATATTGAGTACAAAAACTGCATGAAACTGTATTCAATGCTATTGTCATTCCTTTGTTAGAAAGTAGTCTCATTCGAAGATGTTTCAAGTCTCGATACCGTAATCTTAATCGTTGTTAGATAAGGCACACTTGTGCGCAAAACAGAAGGCAGTACGTTTTGCTGCAAGGGTGGCTAACATGTAACTCTAAAAATGAAAACTCATTTTTGTAAAAAGTTGGCACTAACTGACAAATTACACTTCTTGCAGACGACAGATATAATATTAGAAGATTATCAGCCGAGCTCGGATTATTTTGTTTATTTTTCGCACAACAGGCTACAAATTTCAGAATATGTTCTCAACACTATGACACATCTCCAGTATAAAGTAGGCCAAAATTAGTTCACCGGAAGTTGGTCAAAACAAAAGACTAACGCAAACTTGTGAAAAAACCTAAAACACACTTAAATATCTGTATCTTTGGCATTTTATGGGTTAGAGTCTTGAAATTGGTCTTAAAAGTTGTGAATTAACAACGTCTATTAGAATTTGCAAACAAAATATCAAAATATTGTATTTTAAGAGTGGAAAATTAATAAAAAGTGTAAAAAATTACAGTAAAAATGATTTACCGCACTTTAGTTCAATTTTAAATGCATTTATTGTTGAAATACCAAAATAATATTTGTATTGCTATTTAGTCTGATTCTTTGGCTAAAACATTGTCGCTGGTCGAACTCTGGAACGTGAACTTCATAGCATCGTTTTTATTATTCCCCGAGTTTCGGTGCAGCTCCCGCGGCGCTAACCAGGCATAAGAAAGTGTTATTTTCGGGGTACCGATATAGGTAAATAGTGCATTAAATCGGAAATGGTTTACTTTAAGTCAATGCGGTTAGTGTAGAAATATTTAGGAAGGCTTACTATTGAAGTATATTATATTTTCATTTGAGAAAAACGGCACATATACCTTATTATGGTATTGTCGGTAATTAATAAGAAAATGCGATCTTTCCAATGTTTAACGGAATGGTTCTTGAAACTTATCAAATCACTGAGACCACGATATTATAGCTATCGAAATACCAAATACACAGTTATAAAGGTATAGGCATCTTCTCCATGTTGCATCAAACCATATGCATCTAGCGTTATTGATTGTCATAATAGGCCAATATTAGTGAAGCACCGTAATTCATGGAATGTTCTATCATTTTATTTGCCGTAAATAATACTAAATATTTTTTTACAAGATGGCGGACGAAGATCAAAGTATGAAATTTTTGTCGGTTTAAGGCATCAATGGTGGGAATATTGAGAAGAAAAAAATATTTTTTTTCGTGAAAAACTTTAAAGAATATAAAATAAAAACACAAAATTTCCAAGTTTTTTAATTTTTAATTTTGTTATTTTGGTGCAATTTTTGGTTCATTTTCTAAAAATAATCCCCAACTTTTGAGAAATAAACCTTTTCTCATACCAGCATTAGGTAATGACATTATAAATAATGTTAACTTGGTCAGTTCAAGGGCGCCGAAATCGTTGCGGTATGAAGTATGTTCGTTTTAAAAAACTCTTAGAAAATGTAGTAAGAGGCGGGTAGTTAAATTCCTTTTTTTAAATGGCTTTTACCCTCAACATTAATATTATGTACTAGTGCGATGTTATATTAAAATGGTTAAAATGGAACGTATGCTCATTTTTAATTATACTTTTTATTTTGTATTTTAGTTTGAATGACCAATATGGGTTAATTATATTATATGTCCAAGGATGTATTTTACATTAATATTTACTATGGCGGCCGGCACAATGAAAATGTTATTATATATATGAGGCAGTCTTTCAATCGAACAGTCTGCTCATGAAGACAACTTGCTTGTTTCAAATTGTTTGTCATAAAAACAAATTGGTTCTAGAGATGCGTTCGCGTTCGACTGTCTAATAATGTAGAAGCAGGGTATACTAAAAATTTAACACCTTCTGCAGCTCAGCATAAGTATAAGGTGACCAGACGTACCGGTTTGACCGGTACAGTAGCGTTTTCAGAACACTTGTACCGGTGTCCCGAGAGACTCATTAAAATGACGTATTTGTACCAGTTTGCAATTTTGGGGAGAAAGTGTCCTGGTATTTCCAAACTATACCGTGCATGGAAGGATAATGTTTTACTTTAAAAATACACTCCTCTGATTAATACTAATAGTAGAGACAATGAAATAGTTCTTCCACTTTCAAGAAGATAATTAATTTTCTATCGGGGTGTGCGAGTATTATTAATGATTTTGGTGGAGGTGCCGGGTCGCGCACGTGTGTGAAAACGTAAAAATCGTTAGGCCTATTATATTTTTGGCGCTACCTTACCAATGCTGACTACTTAGCCATAATATTAACCTGAGTCTTTTGATACAAATTTATATTCATTTTGGAAGTTTTGAACTAATTTTGGGCAAAAATAATCACTATTATGTTAGTTTCAACATTTTCATGTAATATCACTTACTGAATGTCATAGCCTAGACCTAATATTTGTGCTTGATGCTTGATCATTAAAATGATTAAGAGAGAAGTTACATTTAAAAATGAAATGGATGGTACTCTGTCTTCACCTTTGGTGCCTACATTTAGACGAACATCAATAAATAAAATTAGTATTGTTCATATTGTAAATAATAAATATAGTGAAATTTTAGAAATTAAACGAAGTACTCGGACTCGAATTTGGACTCGATACTCGAGTTATTTTAAGTACTCGTTTCGGACTCGCCTCGAACTCAAAAACCTGGACTCGCACATAGTGCCATAATAAATTTTTTTCGTGGGAAACCTGTTATAGGGTGCAATTAGCCCCTCTTCAGGTGAACTAGGTTTGTGCGGATAGTAAATTGTGAAGGGATGTCCGAGGGCTATTTAAGAGGACTCAATCCCTTGCATTCGCCTTAACGACTGAGGAAAACCTCGGAATAAACCTTCAGTCAGGATTGCCGGTCTCGACGGGATTCGAACCCGGGACCTCCCGAATCAGAGTCGAGCGCTTAGCGCCCGAGCCAACACTGTCGGTCATTATTAATATGTGTATGACTTACTATCTATCTGTATGTGTGTGTTCGTTGCGCAATTGTCAAATCGTTGAATCGATTTTGGTAACATTTTAATTCAAATTACTTGAGAAATTGTAAGTCTTTTCCCAATCTACGAACATACTAAGAACAAAATGTTTGATTTCACGTTATAAAAAATCGCCTAATTTATGTATACCGAGTTTGTTGAAAGTTTCACCCAATATCCGGGACCAATATTGAAGAAGCTGTTTTAACTTGTACAAAAAATGTCACCAATATATCGACTGGCGCTGCCTTCGCCCTGAAAAGACTAGTTATTTGGAGTTCCAAGAAACGGTAACTGCGGAACTCCTGGAACAACTACATCATATCCCGTCTGAATGGCACACTGCAGAAAGACGGTGCCGTCACCGCTTCGTTTGCAAGGACGCCATTTCGTTGAGATGATTCCTCCTACTGGCAATGAGCAACACCCGTCGCGTAGATGTGTAGTATGCAAGAAGCATGGCAGTCGGAAGGAAACTAGCTACATGTGTCCTGACTGTGATGACATCGCCCTGTGTATTTTTCCGTGCAACAAGACCTACCACACCATAAAAAGACTTCTAGGCTTCTATGGCTTCTCTCGTCATAATATACTATCTCATCATATCTATGCTTGCTCGTAGTACGCATGAACTCTAGTGGTTATGTCTTTCCACAAATGTATTTTTCTCTCTTAGTATGCTCGTATTATTTCTGACAGACAATAGGCTTGAACTCTGGTGGTTTAACCTTTCCACAAACAAAAAAGACCCCATTTCGGTTTTAAAAAAGGCCCCATTTTGGTTGACTCCTTGGCGTTGGTTATGGGTCCACCAGAAATTAAAAACATACAATCACTAGACTCTTTCAAATACACATTGAAATCATTTCTAATAGAGCATTGCTTCTACACAATCAATGAATACCTTCATCCAGCTGACTTTTAACTTAATTTAGAGCGCCCGGACATACAAATACCCCATCCATAGCTTTACACTCAACTTTCCTTCACATTCCTGACACTTGTACGTATGAACATGAATATAATTGAAAATAATGCAATTCAAGACAAAAATAAGTACCTATTATGTATAGAAATAGAAGGGAAGATATTATGAAATGTATATTTTTATGTATAATTTTATAAGTTAACAATGTAGGCCTATGTATTATTCTAAACCATAGGCTAGGCTATTCACTTTCTCCATTAAGAGTTATACTTGTGCAATGTACCAGTCAAGGTGAATAAAAATTATTATTATTATTATTATTATTATTATTATTATTATTATTATTATTATTATTATTACTAACTATCAACCACATTGAAATAATAAATAATACATTTCTTGTACAACGTTTTTTAATGTGTTTCCCTGCCATTTTATTTTAGTGTTAGTGCTCCTTTATTTCTAATTAAGTTTTTAGGTTTTTGTTGGGTTTTAGATAGTCTGGTTGGTGACTCAAAAATAATTATTCATAACCGTAGGCCTATTGCATGCTGGAAAATGATATAATTGATTTACTAAATATATGTCTGTATTTTATTTTATACGTTTCATTTATTTAGGTGACATAAGCAAGACCTTACAAATAATTCCTGCTTTGATTTGGTTGACCTAGTGGCTGGTTTAGTATATATAGGTGGGGAAAGATTGATAAATTTTAGCAATGCATGCCATGTGCTAAATAAGAGACTTTTTTGAACAAGTAAATTGTTAGAAATAAAACATGTTGGACTATTCACTGTTCTTTATATTATTACAAATAAATTAAATTCGTAGTCAACAATAGTCCAACGTGTTTTATTTCTAACTGCTAACAATATCTTCAATTGAGTTGGGGATTATTATTAGAAAATGAACCAAAAATTGCACCAAAATAACAAAATAGAAAATTCCAAAACTTGAAATTTTTGTGTTTTTATTTTTTATTCTTTAAAGTTTTTCACGAAAAAAAATAATTTTTCTTCTCAATATCCCCACCATTGATGCCTTAAACCGACAAAAATTTCAGACTTTGATCTTCGTCCGCCATCTTGTAAAAAAATATTTAGTATTATTTACGGCAAATAAAATGATAGAACATTCCATGAATTACGGTGCTTCACTAATATTGGCCTATTATGACAATCAATAACGCTAGATGCATATGGTTTGATGCAACATGGAGAAGATGCCTATACCTTTATAACTGTGTATTTGGTATTTCGATAGCTATAATATCGTGGTCTCAGTGATTTGATAAGTTTCAAGAACCATTCCGTTAAACATTGGAAAGATCGCATTTTCTTATTAATTACCGACAATACCATAATGAAGGTATATGTGCCGTTTTTCTCAAATGAAAATATAATATACTTCAAAAGTAAGCCTTCCTAAATATTTCTACACTAACCGCATTGACTTAAAGTAAACCATTTCCGATTTAATGCACTATTTACCTATATCGGTACCCCGAAAATAACACTTTCTTATGCCTGGTTAGCGCCGCGGGAGCTGCACCGAAACTCGGGGAATAATAAAAACGATGCTATGAAGTTCACGTTCCAGAGTTCGACCAGCGACAATGTTTTAGCCAAAGAATCAGACTAAATAGCAATGCAAATATTTTTTTGGTATTTCAACAATAAATGCATTTAAAATTGAACTAAAGTGCGGTAAATCATTTTTTACTGTAATTTTTGACACTTTTTATTAATTTTCGACTCTTAAAATACAATATTTTGATATTTTGTTTGCAAATTCTAATAGACGTTGTTAATTCACAACTTTTAAGACCAATTTCAAGACTCTAACCCATAAAATGCCAAAGATACAGATATTTAAGTGTGTTTTAGGTTTTTTCACAAGTTTGCGTTAGTCTTTTGTTTTGACCAACTTCCGGTGAACTAATTTTGGCCTACTTTATACTGGAGATGTGTCATAGTGTTGAGAACATATTCTGAAATTTGTAGCCTGTTGTGCGAAAAATAAACAAACTTCTACAGTTGAAGAGCTAGCCGTTTGATAATCTTCAGCTATAAGGTTTGTTTGGTTTACCTAGTGTAGTGTAGACTTGTGTAGTGTAGGTGTAGGCCTTGAAATCAAATTACACTACACTTTACCCAGGATAACCAAACGTTTTTTAAGCTACACTCTACACTAGATTCGCTCATTGAACTGTCAAACTAAAAAACATAATAAAACAACAAACAGTACTGTTGAAGGCACTAAATGAGTCAAAATGATAGAAAATGTGTACTATCTGAACGATGAAAAGCTATTTGGAATATAAACTTCAATAGTGCTTATCCTAATTGAGGTTAGAGTACCCTACGCATTTGCCCTCATCACAAAACATAGTGCCACATAAATAAAATACTCCTAATCAGTTTCTAATACGTAATTATAGACTATTAATTAATTTTAGGAGTTATATCGGATTGTCAATGAAAGAATGTGTCATTCATCATGTTTTAAGCTGTTTCTCTTCAAATGTTGCGCCTAAATTTCTACACCTACACTCTACACGACCTCCTAGAGCTCGTGTAGAAATTCTACACTTTACAGTACACGAAGTCAAACCAAACGGCTACACTTTACACTACACTTAATACGAAAACGCTTTTTAGACATTTTGAGCCTACACTAGTGTAAAGTGTAAGTTCGTGTAGCAAACCAAACAAACCTATAAACTCATCTGCGCCTGCGCTTAGAGTCACGTGACTAGGAGCAACCCCCCACCCTAAATCTGAACTTACATAACCTGGCACTCGACAGACCGTCAAGTCAGTTAGGCGGGGCGACCCGCAGCGCGAGGTTGTGTTGTTTCTGTCCTGGAGGAATATCCCGAGCATGCATAGGACAGAGTAAAATATGGGTGCTCCGCGGCCTGCATCCGTACCCGTTGACTGGCTCGCGGCATTGCCCGTATGCAAATCAGAGGGCCGACATTAGGGAACTTTGCCTCTCGCGTGGAGTTTTAAGACTCGGAATAATTTCGTTTACTGCCGACGAATACTATCAAGTCCTACTCTGAAAATCGACTAAGTCCTATTTTCGATTGAATTTATTTTGTACCAAAAGACGTAGAATATTTCTTCACCGAAACAAAACTTACAACTAAAAATCCAGAAAAATATACTAAGTCCAAACTCAAATTTTAAATAAATATTTCGTCTTATTGCCAACTTATAACCATAGTTTTTAAGGAATGAAGACTTATACTATTTTCGTTTTTACCTCGTGTGTTTTGGGCTAAGTCCCAGTCTTGATTTACTTTTATACAAATACTCATCTATTTTTTATGATTTTGTAAGCTGTCCATCTGCTTTGCGAAAAAATACAATCACTTTCTCAAAAGAATATTGTTGGTTCTTTACGTTGCGTTCTCCTGTTCAAGGTAAAGTATTAAGACTTGCACTAGAATCTCACACACACACACTACACACAGGGCGGTATACTCTAGCCAACCATGCGGGCTGCTGCAAGGCTTAACAGCCAAGCCAACCATGGGCTGCTGCAGGGGTGCTGCTCGAACCAGATAGGTACTCAGAATGGTAGTACCCTAGCCAACCATGCGGGCTGCTGCAAGGCTTAACCAGCCAAGCCAACCAAACGGGCTGCTGCAAGGCTTAACCGCCTAGCCAACCATACGGGCTGCTGCAGGAGTGCTGCTCGAACCAGATAGGTACTCAGAATGGTAGTACTCTGCCAAGCCAACCGCATGGGCTGGGCTGCTGCAGGGGTGCTATTGTTTACAAACCACATAAGCACACAGAGTGGTGATCGATACCCTAGCCAAACCGTAGGCCTACGGGCTGCTGCAGGGGTATTATTGCTCGAAGCATTAGGGCATATGGGCACACACACACGAGTACGACACACACACACACACTTAACACCATAATGAGCCAAACAGGGGAATTAGTTTCTTGTAGTGGTTTCCTCCCTATGATCCTCGTTGCTATTTCCATCTTCCGAGCAAAATATCTCCCCTAGATACGTGCCAGGGGGTCAAGGGACGGGGTTCGCTACAGCTTGAGTGCAAATTATCATTTTTATTGTCACGGCTGTGTACAATAAAGGGGATAGTTTGTATTAGGCCTACTTGTCGTAGGCCTACCCGTGCATCCCTTTCATCTTCCATGTTCTGGCAAGGTTATGTTTATTTGAAACAAGCGCGTTGGCGCAGTCTGTTCTCTCCAGTCACGTGACCGCGCGCCCCTATTAGTTCTAGAAGTTGCCGATAGGTCGCAGCACCATCTTGAGTTTGGCTAATCTCCGCCAGGTGGCAGCATCGTCAGTCGTACTTTCTTGAAGAGTTGCAAAATACGGATTAACAACGATTTAAACATTTTTATCAATTTACACAGTACGTTTCATGAAAATACAACGAGACAATTTAAAAAAATACATTAACTCTTTATAATCCAAAACCTATTTCCATGATGTGGACAAAGTATCGGGGAGTTAAAAGATAGCGTGAAAATCGGCACTGAGCATGTCAACAGTATTCATGTTTTACGTAGCATATATACGAAATCCAACTATCAGTTTATGTACTCGCTTCGGCGGTACATATACTAAAATTGGAACGATACAGAGAAGATTAGCATGGCCCCTGCGCAAAAGCTGGGGCATAAACTTCTCTACGAGGGGGCAAAAAGGGGGCAAGAAGAGGGGCAAAAGAGGGGGAAGGCGCGTGCCATCTAGCGGCAGTACCGACCAACCGCCGCCCGCCCGCGAGTTGCATAAATTACAACATATCAGAGGAATTTACCTTTGTTTCATACAACAAGGCCGCTTAGCGAACGCTTTTTCTAGTCGCGTTGATGGATGAGGTTTTTTAAGTCTTTAGTATGCGTGGGATCACTTTACTTCTTCAAGTTACATTGCAAAATCAATTTTGTTAAATTAGGATTTTTTTAACCAATTGGTAATTAGAATGGAAAATATCTGGAGGCCCGAAGATTTGCTTTTTGAACGCATTGTAAGTGATTGTTGTCAAGTTTCTATTGTTACAATTGTTAATTGTTATTATACACTTAAAAAATTCATATTAAAACCTTTATTTCTATGGATTCTGGCAAACTTTTTCAACTTTTTCTTTCAAAAGGCAATACATCACCATTACCTTAATGTCCATGTGAAATATGAACGTTGTAGCCCCACCCGTTTGGTCAGAATCGGCCCAAATATCACGAAAATGTCGCATTAAAAACCGAAAAAAATCGTAAAAGTACGATATTATTAGAAATATTTCTTCGATTGTACCCAAAAACGTGGCAAAGGAATTTACCTTTGTTTCATACCACAAGGCCGCTAAGCGAACGCTTTTTCTAGTCGCGATGATGGATGAGCTTTTTTAAGTTTTCAGTATGCGTGGGATCTCTTTGCTTCTTCAAGTTCCATTGCAAAATCATTTTTGTTAAATTAGGATGATTTTTATAAAGTACCTAGTACTAAATTGCTATGGTAATTAGAATGGAAAATATCTGGAAGGCCTAAGATTTGCTTTTTGAACGCATTGTAGGTGATTGTTGTCAAGTTTCTATTGTTACTTGTTAATTGTTATTATACACTTAAAAAAACTCATATTAAAACCTTTATTTCTATGGATTCTGGCAAACTTTTTCAACTTTTTCTTTCAAAAGGCAATACATCACCATTACCTTAATGTGCATGTGAAATATGAACGTTGTAGCCCCACCCGTTTGATCAGAATAAGCCCAAATATCACGAAAATGTCGCATCAAAAACCGAAAAAAATCGTAAAAGTACGATATTTATGAGAAATATTTCTTCGATTGTACCCAAAAACGTGGCAGGTCTAAGTTCAGAGATTTCAAAGGTCTCCTCCAATTTCCATCAATATCGCATGCCGTTTGCCCGGTAGAGCGCAAACAAACAGACAGAAAAAAAGAAAAAAACTTGGAGCTAAATTTATTGAGGGGTCAGTGAAATTGAAGTCTTCGCTTCGCTCATCCACAAACACTCATTGTCTCGGGACATTCGTGTATTGCAACACTTAAAAAACTGGATTATTGGATGAGCGTAGCGAGCGAGCGAAGCGAAGATTCCATTTCGCTACACTGGAGAAAAAAATCCGGAATGTTTTATTTTCTTTTTCTATTTTTGTGTTTGTTAACACGATTCCGGCTAAAAAGATACTCCCATTGCGATGAAATTTTCTGGAGGCCTTCGAAATCATGAACATAGAACTGCCACGTTTTTGAGCGCAATCAAAAAATTATTTCTCATGAAAATCGCAATTTTACGATTAAATTCGATTTTTTTAAACATTTCTTCGACTTATTCCACCTACATGCTTCATCCGATTGTTATGATTTTTTCACAGAACCTTAATTTTATGAATTAATATATTCGTGTGAAATTTGAGCGCAATCAAAAAATTATTTTTCGTGAAAATCGCAATTTTACGATTTTTTCGATTTTTTAAAAATTTCTTTGGCTTATAACACCTACAATGCTTTATCCGATTGTAATGATTTTTTCACAGAACCTTAATTTTATGAATTACTAGGAAGCTTCGCAAACGCTTTTTCAGGCGCGTTGTTGGATGAGCGTAATTGGTGCATTGAGTAGCCATGTATTATGCAGATTATCTGTTGTTCTGTGAAAAAATCTTTACTTAGTCAAAGATTTTTTTTAACGAAAAAATCGTAATTTAAAAAAATGAAAAAAATCGTAAAATTGCGATTTTCATGAAAAATAATTTTTTAATTGCACTCAAAAACGTGGCAGTTTTAGTTTAAAGATTTCGAAGGCCTCCAGAAAATTTCGTCTCAATTGGAGTATCAGTTTAGCCGGAATCGTGTTGACAAACACACAAAAATACAAACAGAAACAAAAAAGAAAAACGAAAAAAATCGTTAAATTGCGATTTTTACAAGAAATAAATTTTTGATTGTGCTCAAAAACGTGGCAGTTCTAAGTTCAGATATTTCAAAGGTCCCCAGAAAATTTCATCGCAATTGGAGTATCGGTTTAGCCAAAATCGTGTTAACAAACACACAAAAATACAAAAAAAAAACATTCCGGATTTTTTCTCCAGTGTAGTGAAATGGAATCTTCGCTTCGCTCATCCAATAATTTCTCATAAACACCATTCCATATTAATGTGCATTTCTTGTAACCAATATTTCTTTCTTGCGAGGAATGTACTTGTAGTCTTACCACTAACAGCATGCGGGCGTCTACAAAGGGGGGTAGCAAGGGGGGCAACTGCCCCTAGACAAATTACTAAGATTATGTCATCGATCAAAATATTTTAAAAAACTCTGTATTTACGGAAATTCTAGCATTGGGCACGGAAACTCATACCACATTCCACATACCAGTGACGTATTTAGGGATTGGCAACCAAGGTAACTGCCTAGGACGGCAAAGTTTTAGGGGAGGGGGGGGGGGTCATTTCGCTAGAGGTAGGCCCTACATGTAGTTTCATTACTTTTCACAAAACGACTGAAAATAACAAAATAAAAATACTTCTCAAGAATTAATTGGATGAGCGAAGCGAAGACTTCAATTTCACTGACCCCCCAAAAAATTTAGCTCCAATGTTCTTTTTTCTTTTTTTTCTTTTTTCTGTCGGTTTGTTTGCACTCTACCGGGCAAACGGCATATGCGATCATGATGAAAATTGGAGGGGACCTTCGAAATCCCTGAACTTAGACCTGCCACGTTTTTTGGTACAATCGAAGAAATATTTCTCATGAATATCGTACTTTTACGATTTTTTCGAATTTTAGTGAGATATTTTCGTGACATTTGGGCCGACTCTAACCAAACGGGTGGGGCTACAACGTTCATATTTTACATGGACATTAAGGTAATGGTGGTGTATTGCTTTTTGAAAGAAAAAGTTGAAAAAGTTAGCCAGAATCCATAGAATAAAGGTTTTAATATGTGGTTTTAATAACAATTAACAATTGTAACAATAGAAACTTTACAACAATCACCTTCAATTCATTCAAAAAGCACTTGCAAAGGAAAAGTGGTCCTAAGCAAACTAAAAACTTACAAAAAAAAAAAGCTCATCCATCAACGCGACTAATAAAGCGTTTGCTAAGCTTCCTAGTTAGCAATAAGCATGTGCATACCCTACCTTTTTATGCACACAATTAAAGAAGGTAGCACAATGCATATTATTGCCTTCAGATCAGACAATTAATGTGGCTACAGATTTGGCATTCTTCAGCACAACAAGCAAATTGTAGGCCTACGTGTCATGTTATTTGTGAAGATGAAGCCCGAGGGCATGCCTCCTATATTGTTTTGCTTTTATTTCCCAAAACTTGTTGGAAGTAATTTTTAATTTAAAAATTTAACTGTAGCGCCTACTTGTACTTGGCTTCGAATTTGCCCCTGCTTGTGAGAAGTCCTGAGGACGCCCATGACTAATATCCATATTAGGTATGAAATGGCGCACTTTTTTTCAAAATAAATACATAAAATAAAGCAAATATAAACACAAAACAAAAATAAAGTTCCCAGAAGCACAAAAAAAATTGTGACTGTTAGAAGTTCACTGATTCATTACCATTATTAATCATCAATTAATGATGTTGTCGCAAAGTGACCAGTTGTCAAGAGCTTTTACAAAATAAATACACAAATAGCAAATATAAACGCAAAACCAAAATCAAGTTCCCAGAAGCACAAAAAACAAGAATATTGTGACTGTAAGAAAGTCACTAAATCATTACCACTAGGAAACTTCGCAAACGCTTTTTTTAGTCGCGTTGATGGATGAGCTTTTTTGTAGGTTTTTAGTTTGCGTGGGATCTCTTTACTTTTGCAAGTGATTTTTGAACGCATTGTAGGTGATTGTTGTCAAGTTTCTATTGTTACTTGTTAATTGTTATTATATTCCTCAAAAAACTCATATTAAAACTTTTATTCTATGGATTCTGGCTAACTTTTTCAACTTTTTTTCACAAGGTACTACATCACCATAACATTAATGTCCATGTAAAATATGAACGTTGTAGCCTCACCCTTTTGGTCAGAATCGGCCCAAATGTCACGAAAATATCGCACTAAAAATAGAAAAAAATTGTAAAAGTACGATATTCATGAGAAATATTTCTTCGATTGTATCCAAAAACGTGGCAGCTCTAAGTTCAGAGATTTCGGAGGTCCCCTTTCAATTTTCATCAAGATCGCATATGCCGTTTGCCCGGTAGCGTGCGAACAAGCAGACAAAAAAACAAAACAAAAAAAAAAACCCGAGCTAAATTGTTTTGGGGGGTCAATGAAATTGAAGTCTTCGCTTCGCTATCCAATTATTAATCATCAAATAATGATGTCGCAAAGTGCCCAGTTGACCAGGGCTTTTACCAAATAAATACACAAATAGCAAATATAAACGCAACACAAAAATCAAGTTCCCAGAAGCTCAAAAAACAATAATATTGTGACTGTTAGAAGTTCACTAATTCATTACCATTATTAATCATCAATTACATCAATTACAAGACCGAGGTAGGTCAACTGGGGACGGGCGGGGGGAAGGGGGAAGAGGAACGATTCCTCCAAGATATTTATAAATTATATTCTCGTACACACCCTCGTCCGATACTTCTTACCTTCGTTTACTTCCTTCCTGAGCCGAATTCCTGGGCAATGTAAGGATAAGAAGTAAAAACATTATTCCTATTTAATACCTATTTTTATAATTACCAATTAGTTTCAAACGAAGAAAAGAAAAGAAAAAAACAACAAACAGTTTTGTCTCTTGCTGAGTTGCTTTGTTTGGGGTTAACATGGAGTTAGACTCAAACTGCTTCACCCAGGGTTATAAAAGTACAGGAATGCGGCCCCAGGGGATGGAATAGAGTGGAATAAACCGGGGTTTGAACCCGAGACCTTAGGACCTCCGGGCTTTTTGCGCGGAGCTAATTGGCTAGTTACAATTGTTTCATACATAATGTCTAAATAAATGCTGGGGGACGTACAAATATTATGCACATTATTTTTAGGGTGGGCCTGCAAAGTGTAAAACCTGTGTGTGTTGCAACAGAGAAGACTACCCCACAATCCACCCGTGGCCTGAGGCTCGGAGGGGTTGGGGGGGGGTCTTGTTGTTCGCCTTCGCGTCATTGTGAATGGTTTCATTCAAACATGGGTTTATGACCACCGTGATTGCCGGGCTTTATTGCGCGGAGCTGATTGGCTAGTTCCAATGTTATTCCATTATTCGGACATTGGAACCGCTCGGTTCCAATATTTGGAACTTTCGTTCCGATATTTGGAATTTCATTCCAATATTTGGGATTTGGGTTCCAATGTGTGGAGATCTTCGATCTGCAAAGAGCGCAAGGATGACACGCAAAATCGTGAAGCGTTCCACATTTTTTTGGCATTTAATTTTCGACCATTCTTTTAAAATGTTCATCTTCACAAAATAAATGTGGAAACATGGAATATATTTAACTGTAGTGCCTTTTTATAATTTGCCAAGTTGGTGATAGTGTGGTGTGTGGGTAATTATCCATTTGAGTAGGCACATGTGTTTCCCGTGCGGGTAACGTACGTATTTCTCTACAACGGTTAGTGCGGTGCACGTACACACCTTAAACACACCGTGCCCATACTGACAAAACAGCACGAAACGTACGTATTGCTCTGCAACAGAATAATTGAAATATTTTCTCTACGTGAGTTTACCGTACGGGTAACGTACGTATTGCTCTGCAACGGTTAGTGTGCTGCGCGTACACACCTTACCCACAACGTCAAAACAGCGCGGAACGTACGTATTGCTCTGCAACGGTTAGTGTGGTGCGCTTACACACCTTACCCACACCGTCAAAACAGCGCGGAACGTACGTATTGCTCTGCAATGATAAGTGTGGTGCGCGTACGCACCTCACCCACACTGCGCCCATACCGTCAAAACTGTACGTATTTAAATATTTTGTGAGTGTTATTCATACGAGAAACATGTTTGTAAATATTTTAATATAAAATGCAGTTCCTATAGGACTACTATTAAAAAGTGCTAATTATTATGTCTATAGTTTTTTATTAAGTATTTTAATGTGTTTATATATATTTAAGTGTTAAATGGACTACACAGTGAAAACCGTTCTTGTATTATGCATTCTCATTACGGTATATTGCCTAAATAAACTCGAATTCGATTTTATTTACTAGAAATCAACTTATTATCAATTATAACAAAAACATCACGTCGAAAATTACAACACAATTTTAATTGGAATTGGTTTACTTAAATATGCCATCGTGGCTTCGCGCACCACATTTCATATTATTAAGAATATAACATTAATAAATGTAGACCTACGTCTGTAAAAGTTGGTTCATTACTTATTTACATCACACTTGCTCATAGGGATAAAATTGTTTTTTAAAAAAAATTCAACACAAAAAACGTTTTTGATTTCTTCTTATAAATACGAGAATATATATTGGGATTGGCAAAACACGAGCGCGCCTCGTCTAACTAAAGCTAGTTTAACTCCTCTCATACATCAGTTCACTGTGGCCGAACGGTCTAGTGACTGACTTACATTTGTAATGTAATGTTGATGAAGTTGGTAGGCCCTACTCATTTGTAATGTAATGTAATGTACCTGTGAAAATAGCTTCTGCTAAATAAAGTTTCTACTACTACTACAAATTTCAGGTTGAAGGAGCGAGGCATGCTCGAGGTTTGAATACACACGATGGAGTAAAATTTGTTTCTTAATGTATGTTTCCACATTAACTAACCTGATATAATTCGCTTATGAACTGCCACTAAAAATGACTCAAGCAAATAATTAATTTTTAGTATTTTCCCGTAATTATTATTTATTGGCCTAGCAACTTTCCAGCAAACACACGACTGTGTAAAACATGTGTAAAATGTACGTATAACGCACGTGTAGTGTGGGATTTGTGTGGTGTGTGGGCAAATCATTTGAGTACGTGTGTTTCCCGTGTGGGCAACGTACGTCGAGTCGAGCTACGGTTTGTGTTAGTCGTACGTACCTCACTTGCACCGCGCCCATACCGTCAAAACTGTATGTATTTCAATATTTTGCGAGTGTCGTTTATGCGAAAATAAATATTTTAATGTACGCAAGTCCTACTTAATATAACTAGGAAAACGCTTAAGTCCCGCCGCGTTGATGGATGAGCTTTTTAAAGTTTTTAGTTTGCGTGGGATATCTTTACTTTTGCAAGTGCTTTGTTTTGTTGCCTACGCATTGTAGGTGATTGTTGTCAAGTTTCTATTGTTTCTTGTCAATTGGTATTATTTATCGTAAAAAAACTTATATTAAAAGCTTTATTTCTATGGATTCTGGCTAACTTTTTCAATTTTTTCTTTCAAAAGGTTCTACATCACCATAACCTTAATGTCCATGTATAATATGAACGTTGTAGCCCCACCCGTTTGGTCACAATTGGCCCAAATGGCACGAAAATATCGCACAAAAAATCAAAAAACTTATTTTAAAAGCTTTATTTCTCTAGATTCTGGCTAACTTTTTCAACTTTTTTTTTTAAATGTACTACATCACTATTACTTTAATGTCCATGTGAAATATGAACGTTGTAGCCACACCCGTTTGGTCAGAATCGGCCAAAATGTCACGAAAATATCGCACTAAAAATCGAAAAAAAATCGTAAAAGTACGATATTCATGAGAAATATTTCTTCGATTGTACCCAAAAACGTAGCAAGTCAGAGATTTCGAAGGTCCTGTCAAATTTTCATCAAGATCGCATGTGCCGTTTGCCCGGTAGAGAGCAAAAAAACAGACGGAAAAAAAAAAAAAAAAAAAACACCCGAGCTAAATTTTTTGGGGGGTCAGTGAAATTGAAGTCTTCGCTTCGCTCATCCAAAAAATGCTATTATGCCTAATAGTTTACAACTACCGTACTTTGTTCCTTATTTTAGCATTATACTTGTGTTCATATTATGTAAGTGTAACATGGACTACATAGTGAAAACAGTTATTAATAATGATCCAATCTCATATTTTCTTAAAAACTTCGAATTTGAATTTTATTAGCTAAAACTCTACTAATTTTCAATGCTAACAAAAACATCACGACAAAAATAAAAATATAATTTAACAATAATTGTTGCTTGTCAATATGGTATACGAAAATGCCATCGTGGCTTTGCACACCATATTTAATACTTAGGGCATATGTTGGAATATAAATGATTGGATGGATGCACAAATACGTCATTAAACATCATAGTTTAGTGCTGGATTATTATTGTTATATGTTTTCCAACACTTTTATAATTATAACGTTCTTAGTTATTGGAGAATAATAACCTAATTGTATATTCGAGAACGTATATTAGGATTGGCAAAACACGAGCGCACCTCGTCCAACATTAGGCTAGTTTAACTCCTCTCATTTATCAGTTCACCGTGGCTGAACGGTCTAGTGACTGGCTTTCAGATTCCAGGTTGAAGGAGCGAGGCATGGACGAGGTTCAAATACACAAGATGGAGTAAAATTTGTTACCTAATGTAATTTTTCAAAACGATTAACATGATGAAATAAGCATATGAACTGCCACTGAAATTGACTTGCAGTAATGAATACATTTCTAATATTTTTTTGTAATTATTATTTATTAGCATAGCTGCTTCCTATGATACTTTTTAGATTCTCTACCAGATGAAGCTAGCGACCTAGTTCCCTGCAGGCGAAGCCATGTGCATGCGAAATATTATTGGGCGTCGTAAACGTGTGTTTCCCCGTGTGGGTAAGGTGTGGGCGGAGTGTGACTCCTAGTGCCGTAAACGTGTGTTTCCCGTGCGGGTAAGGTGTGGGCGTTATATTGCTGAGTGCCGTATACGTGTGTTTCCTGTGTGGGTAAGGTGCATCCCCAGTATGTATACCATGCTAAAATACGTGCAGAAAACGTGCGTAATACAATTGCGGGCAGAAGTGACACTTTTCTGCGGGCGCGGTATGGGGCAATCTACATTGTTTGCTGGGAAGATACTTTTTAGATTCGCTACAAGATGAAGCTATATAGCGACTTTGTTCCCTGCAGGCGAAGCGAAATACTTATGTGTACCATATACGGACGTTTCCCATGCAACTAAGGTGTGGGCGGAATATTGCTTAGCGCCGCATACGGACGTTTCCCATGCAACTAAGGTGTGGGCGGAATATTGCTTAGCGCCGCATACGTGCGTTTCCCATGCATGGTAAGGTGTGGGCGGAATATTGCTGAGTGCCGTGTACGTGTGTTTACCGTGTGGGTAAGATGCATCCCGGTATGTTAAAATACGTGCATAAAACGTGTGTTATACATTCGGGCGGAGGTGACACTTTTTTGAGGGCGCTGTATGGGGCAAAACGTACATAAAACGTAGTAACGTATGTACGTTTTATGTATGGGCAAGACGAGTTGTGTTTGCTGGGTAGTATAATATTGTATAACTTAAGTAAAGTAGAATATTATAATAAATAGCGTTCATTTGAGCTTTCATTCCGAACTTAGATAATTATGCTTGATGTGCAAATTTCAGATTTAGCCCTATTAGGACATTTTGTACATATTAGTAATCGTTAAGACAAATAAACGTAGGCTATGAGAATTAAAATTTGTTTAATTTATGTTTGAAACGGTCATAGCTTGAAACGTTTTTTTTATGGAGTCTGGAAGATGGTTATAGATATTTATGTAAGTTAGGCCCTAGTTGAGTTTACTTGGCCAAGTTTTGTGTGATATGAATTTACCTGTAAAAGTTTTTTTTTTACATTGTCATGATCATGGACATTGCATTTACTGAGTAGGTATGTAGGTATATTTTTGTATTACGAGGAAAACACCAAAGTCGATGTCAGACGATTAAGTGAGCCATGTGTCGAGTACCCGGTAACATTCCCTTTCTTCCCCCTTTACCTAAGGCCTCCCTAGTCCCTAGCCTATCATGGGCTAGAATGGTGCGCATTATGGCTTAAGCAGTTGACGCGCCCTTATCCAAACTAAACTTAAAACCCCTATTATTTATACAAATATAATTATAAAACTTCAATGCAAATGGTGCCAGGTACTCAACACATGACTCGCTCACTCGTCTAACAACCTAATGAAACTGAATTCCTCTGTACAAAAATGACTTTTAAAATGATTCAGAAATTAATCTAGGAACTTGCAATGTGTACCGAACCAGTATATTGGAATATAATTTCTATCCTGATAAACAATTTAAAAAATATTGGGTACAATGCATTTAAAAATACATACATAGTACATAAACGAAGGTAGATAACGGTAAGAGAGGTACGGTAGTGGTTATTCTTCTTGAAGACACTTTGTAAGATTTGAAACTAAAAACATATTTACTATTTAAATTTATGATGGGGGGACGATTACATCTTGAACTTGCTTGTAAGAAACTCGAATCTAGACGTCGTCGCTGCAAGGGGGTCTTATCCACACATTACAGTTGCAGCGCTTAGCAAACCTTACAACTCTCGCAGTCTGGGATGCCGAGCTTGCTAGGTTGCAATACGCTTAACTTGTCGGGAACCCGTAGCTGCGGGAAAATATAAAGAAAACTCCATGTTGAAAATGTAAACTATGAAATTAGTCGGGGCTGTTTACAATTGCTTATTGTGAAGCAATCAGATTGCAAATCTTGGCTAAAAGTAATTGAATCAAACAAATGATAAATTCTCTTCTGAAGTACAATACTACTCGGTGAAAGGTCTTACTGCCCAAACCACTAAGCAATAAAGTGATCAATAACAGAGCGATTATAAGAATCTACAAGTTGCCTTAACATTCTCTCAGTTCAAACCATTCTAATTATACAAACTGATGATACATTTTACATTTATATTCATGTTCCAATCTAACAAAACTCCAAGATAGTAGACAGGGGCCTATACTAGTACACTCTATAGTCTATATACACTCTAGAAATTAATTTTCCATTACACACACAAGAAATGCAAAGGCAAGGGACATGGACAGGATGGAACAGGAGTCCTCTTTATTGGTTGTCATGGGTCATGGCACATGATGACATATATGTTAATGTGGGCATAAGAGGAGAAGATTACAATTCAACGTCAAACAAATATCATTCACTCTTCTGTCATTAGAGAAAATTATAAAATTTGTTTTAATGAAATTAATATATGAAGTTCATGAGTTTTAAGGCTATGCCTATTGTATCGCCCGCTAACAGCATTTTAAAAGACAAAGGAAGATGGGGAAGAGGAAGGAAGATGGGACTTTTTCCCATTATTGTCTTCCACCTCATTACTCATAATAAGGAAAAACGATTTTCTGAAATAGGTATCGAAGAACGATTATTTTTGTCAGACGTACAAATAAGTTTTGTACCGTACCTGCGGACAAAAATAATCGCACATCAAACGAAATTTCACAAAATCGTTATTCTTCGTAAGGAGGTGGAAGGCAATGTTGTGTATAAATAATTGGATGAGCGTAGCAAAGATTCCATTCTACTACACTGTAGAAAAAAATCCGGATTTTTTTGCTGGTGGGGACGTAACTTCCTGCCCCCAAAAATTAAGAAATATATTTTTTCCTGTTATATTCAAGAGCCTCACCCATATAGCTAAGTTTACAGTCATCTTCCTTCGATTTTAAAATATCGTTAAGAGGGCAATACAATAGCCGTAAAGTAAGCGTCCATCCTCTTGAGAACTTCTTGAAGACGTCTCAAGATCTCTTTGGCATCCACACCTAAAAGAATTTAAATTTGTATTTAGTCATCATCGTATAATACTATTAGAATATATTATATTACATAGTACCTACATACATTATTATTTGGTTCAGGAAACTTCACGCATTCAGCACACTTCTTGCACAGATAGCTACCTAATTGGAGGAAAGTAGGTACAATAGTTTATTACACCTTTTTTGATAAGTAAATAATTGTAAAAATATAGGTGATACTTTTATCACAACAGAAACATGAAGAACATAACTAACTCAAGTGTAAAGGTTTGTCGCACAAAAAAATCTTCCTACCGTTTTGTTTAGAAATTTAGAATATGATTTGACAGACATGTATTTAAAAGATTCAATATTTTAGACGTTCACTAATTTGAACTACTATGTGCGCTACAACAAAATGCAAAATGAAACCATTTGCAAGATAGTGAACAAGTTAACACAAGGATCAACCGATGCTCTATACTCCCCCCCACCACCACCCCCACTCCAAACCATTAGTACCCCGACTGTGCCGATTACTTCACTGTTGGAGAAATGCAGAGGATAGGTACCTTCAAAGGCTTGGGCGAGGACTCTTAGCGTCTAGATTGCATTACTTTCGTACCTTTCACGTTAACTTCCAACAAATAACAATATCCACACCCACGACACACGTCTAAAAAACAACATACATGTAAATTATTTTTCAAAATCTTCAACCCAAACAAACTCTGATTACACACACATAAAATTGTTTAATAAACTACCGACTGAACTAAAAAACATAGGCTCATTAGACCGTTTTTAATACACTGTAAAAAAGTTCCTTATCTCAAAAGCTTATTACTCCATAAACGAGTATTTAGTTGAAAACCTAGTACAATTAAGTTTAGTTTAGACTCAAGATTATGAAAGTGTAATTCATGAACATATTTCTTGTCTATTTATTTATATAATAATTCATAACTATAAGTTTTACCGTTCTCTATATTTTCTGTATTTTGTCTGTACATCTGAAAATGCTTCTCGCAAAATGTAGATACTATGACAACAAACCATCTATGCACAAATTCTTACAATGTAAACCACAAAGTAAAGTAAAAAAAAAATTAATTAATTAATTAATAATAATAATTAATTAATTAAATTAAAATTTTTTAAAGTAAAGTACCACAAAATACAGCCAGATGAATTTTCATGAAATCGGTTGGATCTGAATTACTTAACTATTCTTCCAATATGTTATTCAGACAGTTAATGTAAATGCATATATTTTTATTTGTAATAATCTTTGGTAAGTTCGGTCTCTCTTTGAAAGGAATTATTATTATTATTATTATTATTATTATTATTATTATTATTATTATTATTATTATTATTATTATTAATGAAGGGAAAACGATGTTTTCTTCTTATTTCACGTGCATAGCCCTTTTTCCCATACAACTCACAGATGTATTCGTGCAAGTCAAAAATCCATAACAATTGCAATTTTTGGTCAATATTTTGTGTAGTTTTATAATCTTCAACACTGTGTGGATGACTTTAGCAGAATTAACGAAGGCAAAATCTGAAAACAGTTTTGGTCGGATGTAGCATCCATCATTTGCTTGAAGATAACTTGTTTCGTGGATAGTACAAATGATATAGTGAAAATACAACGCAAATTTATTGGACCGGATCGTAAGATCATTCCATCAATTTGACTTGGTTTCACTTCTATGTAGGTACATGCATTATTAATAAAAGCAAAAACTATTGTTAAAAGCTACTATGGTAAATTTCAATGTCACTTATCAAGTGTTTTGGAATGGTATTCCATGTTAGCATTGAGTATAGTATAGAAAATAGATTATAGAACATGATAATAGTATTACGCTTTAAATACAGAGATAAACTATCTACTATTTAGCTCTATAGTATTACGCTGTAAATGCAGAGATAAACTATCTATTATCTAGCTAGTATCTACTGCAGGGTGAGATTGTAGTTGGGACGATGAGGATCAGGTGTTCATGGAAATACAAAATAAGAACACACAAATAAATAACTTAGATTTAATTAATAACTGTACCAACTATTGATGAGTTCAGTACCCACTGAAGAGATATGCATTCTAGTACCTAATGACATTTCATGATCAATGGTAAATGGTACATTAGGGCGGTGAAAACAGACAGTTTCACTTGTCATAACGAAATATATTTTGAGAAAAACTGATCATCTTCAAATGTAAATCCTTCATCTTATGTGCTTTGCAATGTATTGCTATTTTGTTGATAATATGTTATATTGTAATTGATATACTAATAATACATAAGATATCTTTCAATTGGATATGCACAAACGGATTCGTATCTCGTAAAAACTTTGCCAACTTATATTTATGGTACAGCACAACTTTCGGGCTCATTTGGCCACAGTACAATGTCTCTTCTTCAATTCAATGAAACACACCTACCAGTATGTGCTAATGGTAACAATTTACAAACAAAAAGTAAAATGTAAGTTACAAATATACCTAACTTATTAATTTCTCTCAAACCTTGGAAAGATTGTAGGAAGCCCTGGACAAATGTATTTAAGAGACTGCAGTTGACTATTTGACAAGTAACCCAGGAAAGCAATAATACCGCAGTTCAGAACTTAGTTCAAGGTCCTCTAAATCTCTGCCACTGAGAGATTTACTGGACCTTGCCTCAACTTATCTTCAGCGGTGAACATAAGGGTCGTTGAATACTTGTCTATGCATATCCAATTCAAAGTAACGTTCTATTCAATATTATTAGGCTAACAAATCTTAGAACTTATTTGGACCTGGTTTTTATTACGAGCATTTTACGCGGGTTGGTCGACAACACAAGTAATTTTTGTGATGTAAACGCACCGAGTTGCAACGCTGGTTGGGATTTCAACTCGCGTAAAACCTCAAGAGTTACTCAAGTAACGTTGATACGCTCTTTCATGTAAACGACAACAAGTCACGTCCACATGCCTCTTAGAAGGCATGTGCCCAGCAACGCTGCAGTGTGATGGTTACAAACGACTACCTTACGACGGTAATTGTATGCACATTAAAATTCAAGTGAGTAACCCTCGTTCAACCAAAGTTGATTTAACTCTAGTAATAAAAACTAGGTCTTAGAGTTGTTAGTGATTGATACACGAACCCAATTAAATGTTTACATCTTTTCTTTGAGCATACGGTTTATTCATACTCATCCTGTACCAAATATTTAGCATAAATGATTTATCAGATAAAGTAATTTATTATTAAAATAGTAGTTAGTAATGATATCATTTTGTTGATATGCGAGGATAATATTATGGCGCAACGCCAGATTTTGCATCTTGTTTTAAAACAAACTGTAGAAAACTGAAAACGTATGTAACAAACGCATGATCATCGACCAATACAGAGTTATTAACTCATAACTTGAAAAATTAACATACATTTTTAAAGACAATACAACATACACATACACAGAACACAGTAGTAACATCAAATTTCTGGTAGAAACACCTTAGCAGGAAATGGTACTACATAATGTACTTGCAACTTTTCAACTACCTATTGTGTAAATCACATTTTTACAATTATATAATATGTATTATGTACAATGCAACATCAAATGGCACGTACCAGTCCTAATAATTGACAATATATCCCACACAGATAGCCAGACGTTATCATATGGTGTATAACATCACACAGCTTACGATTACACTACCATTCAGTCTTAACAAAATACTATTTACAACAAACATACATACTATCAATCTCGAGTCATGGCTAGACAAATGCTTCTCGACTTCACTGGGGAAATGACGGGGGAAAGTCATTAAATTAATTCAAATTCACAGCACCACTAGTCAGATAGACAAGTAGTAGATGTAAAGAATTCATCAGAAACAGTTTTATACTGTATTAAATTAAGCTGTTTCACGAGCATAAAAAATAATTCTGGCACCGAGCTTATATGGCGTTCACTGGAATAAAATATCAAATAAATTGCTAACAAAGAATAAGATTCTGTCTGAAAAGATTAGCAGCCGAAGAATACAAACACCACTGTACAGTGTACACCTCCATGGGAAGCTGCCTTTCTGTCAAATATCAGACTTGACATGTGTTATACTGTTATTAATGTTGAGGGTAGTCGCTTAAAAATTAATACAGGCAGCAGTACGATTCTATAAGGATAACATGAGTGTTGCTATGGATGTATCAATCGTTATACTTATAACCAAAAATAGCATGGCTTGATAACGATTGATATATCCCTAGCGGAGTCACGGTAGCTTTATAGAATCGCACTGCTGGTACAATAAGTAGGCCTACTATTGTCAGCAGTCTGATTTACCTCCGCTAGTATAGAAGCAAGAGCTAGATTTTTAAAGCACATCATTCACAAACATTCAGGCCTTTAACAAAAAAAATTAACTGGACGGAAACATAATGTTATTTGTTCTTTTAAAGTTTATGCAAGTAGGCCTAGGTATGATGGGGAGGGGGGTCTGAGGTTGGTGTGAACGTTGTGTGTTTGTGTCGATGAAGGCGTAATCGTAATCCATTCCGAGAGTTGCCAACAAGATATAACGCAAAAAACTTTCGGGAAACTTAAGTCCTACATCGGCTTCAAGGAAGGTTGATTGAGGATCTGAAGAAACTTGAACGTTACAAGCGCAAAGAGTAATCACCGGTTGCCAACGAATGGCGGGCATGCATACAGTCAATGGGAACGTTCGTGGGGGCGTCTCGTTACAGTGTTTTTCTTTCCGCAGGTACGACACCAGCCATGTTTCTGTCCTGGCAGGAAAAATGGCAATGCTACTAACTAAGGCATCCTTCAACCGGACGTACGCCAAGGGACTTGGGCCACAATCAACATTTCATCCGCTTTATAATTTATATCATGTATGTAAAAAAATAAAAAAATATGTGCAAAGTCAGAAGAACAGGGGATATCCAGACAAGACATTTACATCATGTCTCATTCGAGTATCTCCAGATTCCTTAAAAGCCAAGGTAAAAGCCAATACATCTCCTCTGGCAACAACTGGGGGGAGGGGGGGGGAGGTCTGAGGGTGGCCTGAACATTTGGTATTCAGAGGTGGTGTGTCAAATGAAGGCAAGGATCCTCGTAATCCAGAAATTCTTGTTTCATAATAAAATAGTAAAGCAATCAGCCAATCACATATCATAATAAAACTAAAATATTTCAAAGTACAATTCATATTAGTATTTACTATTTAGGCCTATTCTATGCTAATTTGGCAAAACAAAATCAATCAAGAAAATTGTCGGGTCTTATTGTGCAGACGACGAGTATTTAACAGCTTTATACCAACTAGTATGTGTTAAGTCTACGAATAAAAACAACGGACATTACACCTTGACAGAAGTATCTTCTTACATTCAACCAAGGCAATATGACAACTGGTTGTTCAGCATAGGCCAAACACTTCCAATACCTACATCCATCCATACACAACATATAAAAGTTAAAATGTACAGTACAAAGAATATTACTTTGCTAGTTTATATGGATTACGATAACATGTAAACAATGACAAATGAAATGCAGTTTTAATGAGTGCATAGACAAATTTTCTATTACTGTATTTTCCTCTTCTTAAAAAATATTATTTACACTTTACACATTGATGAGGTTCAAGTATTTTAATCACGGTGTTTTATAAAACATAGGCTACTCTAACACAAGTCCGTGACCAAACATTTTGTCATTATTAGTTTAGACTTTATAGAGTTCATATGGCATTACAAAATCATTACAGATTGTCAAGTGAGCACCGTAAACGTAGCCACCTACTATCGTTTACTTCAGCTACACAAGCTTGAGTCGCTACGCACTCAAACATTACGTCAACTAACGGTTCTGTCCAGTGAACTTTGCCCGCAAACTGAATGCAGAGGACAAACGCTAGTTGCACAGCTAGGCCGTACACTACGACAACAAACTAACAACGTACAAACACTTGGTGGCTAATTCAAAACTAAAACATGTCAAAAGGCCACGAGAACCTCCCATTCTCACTTACCGGTTTCCTTTTCACTAATCACTGGGTTAAAAACTTGTAGCGAAACAAGTTTATAGAATAAAAAACAGTTCCGCATAGTTGCCATGTAGGCATTCAAATATGTGCTGTGCACTGCAGCATATCGGCTACCTGAGTACAAACAGTTTGGGTACGGCAATCTGAATCACTGGCAAGATTAAAGTGAGTTTGTTTGTACCGTGTATCAACTCCAGGTACTAATGAAACAACGTCTCGATGAACCCTGATATTAGACTATTTTCATTGAATTAGGCCCGGAGCCCAGTTTCCCGAGCGACTTCTTCACTCTCAACGCCGTCAATCTTACGGCGGGGTTCGAGTGCCAGCACTCTTGCATCACCTTGGACAGCGTCATCAACACCTACAGGAACAAACACAGGCAGACATTAAACACTTGGAATTGTATTTATCTCTCAAAACAATATTGTCCTAAAGACTATTAATGATAGCATTAGGTGTGGGGATAATTGAAAGTGTAAACACTTGTGCAACTGCATTGAACCACTAATAACCTGTACATATAGATGAACCAACACCGCCATGGTCCGCATCATTCATTACATGCGCGTACCTACGGGCACTATATTGGCTCAGTTCGTGGCAGCAGCCGTAAGGAACCCATCTCGCCAATAAGCTTACAGCCGCAAGATAATACAGCCCCGCCGTGGTCTGCATCATTCATTACATGTGCGTACCTACAGGCGCTATATTGGCTCAGTTCGTGGCAATACGGTATGTCTTGGATCAAATTACAAAGCAAGACAGCAACCGTACACTCACCTCGTCTGTCTCCCATCTGACGGGGATCAGGGGTCGTATCGTCTTGATGCAGACCACCTGGTGCATGTCGTCGTAGGAAGGGTCACTGGGCACGCAGTCGTAGTACGGCTGCTGATAGTCGTCAGCCGTGCTCAGTTTGTTGCCGGTGACACATCGGCGACACATCTCCCAGAACACCAAACCTTCGAGAAGAGAACACACGGGTGATGGTTCAGATGGTGTGACAATAATTTGAACCCTTGTATTGCTGTTTAAGTTCATACTCAGGTGAATCAATATACTCTGGGGGTAGGCAGGTTTCAAATTTCAAATTTAAACTTTGAAGAAATTTGATCAGTCAGAATTTAAAAAAAAAAGTTTTGAGTTCATATTTTTTTAAATAGGTACATAGGCCCAACCTACTAATTTCAGTAATTTGCCATATTGATGTAATGTTTATCAAAATAAACAGTTTTCATACTCATTAGTCACCAAGATAAATAAGTAGCCTAGTGTTATTTTCAGAGCAATCTCATAATTTCACATAATCTCATCATTTCATTCAAGAGTGTGATTTTTGGCGGACGCACATCTAGAGTCTAGACCTTAGCAGACGTACAAGTCGTCCAGGCGGCTTATGTCTAGGCTGACAGAAGATTGAGTTGTGTTTGAAGTTCAAACATTCTCTTATTGAAAGGTTTCAGTTCTGTTCGACCTTGAAAATGTTGGATCACCCACCCCAAAAACAACCAGCCACAACCTGTCTCTAGGCACAATCAACCCAAGCACATCAATTAAACAACTAATACATGTAAAATTTACAACACAATACAATTTTACAATTTGAGAAAGATTCACACAAACACTTTTTAGATATTGACAGTTTGGGTAGTTTCTACCCTTGTTACTGGGATAAATTTCATTGATTATTGTTGTGACAAGACAGTGATTGCATTACGATGTCACAAGTATAGGAGGTCCATGCTTGTTGCGCAAGACCATTGCGCGCGGGTATGGCGTACGTTGTTGCTGACAGATGGTTATTTGTCACTTTATTGTTATTTGTGGCAATACCAGGTGTATTTGAATTGCTGGTCTAAGCATTGGACATGAGCCCAATAGGACCGCACGCGTTCCTTCTCGGGGAACTAAGTGGCGACATAGTGCTGACTTTGCGTTTCGACACTGCAATTACTGCTAATTAATTGGACTTTGATCAACTCGGGACTGAGAGGCGTAAGCCCGTTGATCGGGAGTTACAATCTGACCAGCGAACGAACAAGTGTCTTTCGAGAGCAAAGTACAAGGTGTTCTGACAAAAAATGTTGACAAGAAGAGTAATTATAAGCAGTGCATTGGAAACATTGAGTATCGAAATATTAGCCGATCAAGAGGCAAAAAGTCGAGAAGTAGAACTCTGCACTCCCACGTCGAGACTGATCACGGCTTTTCCAGGAACCAAACCAGAGAACGGGGGACTAAAGTAAGACATGGTTTCATTACTATAGGTCAAGTCACTCACTACATGGGGGTTCGAACTCACGGTTTAATAAGGAAAGCATAAGCTTAACCAAGGCTAATTAGGGGTGATGTGGTTAAAAACAAATGCTCCTTTTTTTTTGTTGAATGGTTCTTGTTGTGATAATCCTCTCTATACATGTCCAGAAACCACCTCTTAAATACCTATCGATTTCGGTCACTGTGGGAAGATTAGTCTGTGTAAAAACAACAGCTTTCGTTCCCCCAGAACATGGTCTTTGGGAATACATCTATACCAAGGGCTAATCAACCTCTCACTGCATTTGGGGTGGCGCCTTTTGGGTTTTATAGATGTGATTTGTATACAAGATAAAAGGGGTTTTGATGGGTTTTCTGAGTGTGTAGAGGGTTTCAAATTGACATGGTGGAGGCGCCTGGTTTTATATGATAGTGCATTATAAAACAAGGTATAAAAGGGTTTCGATGGGTTTTGAGTGTGTTAGAGTGGGTTTCAAATTTTAATGGTAGGGGGTTTTAACGAAGTGGGTTGATCTTAAAAAATAATTGTATGTTTTTTTGACTATATTGACAGCGAAGATAGAAGGGATTTCTTTATCGGAGAAGATGAAATTTCCGCTCCACTTTTAAGCCAAGGGCTTATCACAAGGAGGAGGATGAGCCCAGGACGATGGTAGGCTTTACATTTTTTTAAATCAAGAGTTTCCCGCAGGGAAAGGGAAAGGGGTGTAGGCTAGTTTTGGGTAAGATTTGGGTGTGTGAGAGTTTTATAGGAGGATGCAGCATGAGGAAGGACTCGTTGGTGCCTAGGGGTATTTGCCTGATTTGAAGGTGCACTTGTTCAATAAAAATTTAGCGCGAGGAATTTTTGGAGGCAAGGGTCGAGCAGGATCTGCTACAAAAGGAGAAGGAGGCGAGGAGTGCGATGTTTGGTTTCTCCTGTTTTAGGGAGTTTTGCTGCGGAAGGGGGAAGGATGGGTGTTTTCGCCATAAAAGGGGTTTAAAGGGGCATAATGGCGTCTTTGAAAAGGGAGGGGCAGTCCTTTTGGGAAAAAAAGTATGGGCAAAAATACAGCCAGCGGGGGTGTGGGCAGCAAAATTTTTTTTCAAGCCCAAAAGGGGGGAGATCAGATCGCGGGGTGGGTTTTACAAATAAACAACAATTTTACCAATGGGGGTTTTTATCAACGCCAGAATAGCGTAGTTGGGATAATGCAGTGTTTTTTTTTAAGAGTGGGTCATTTTTAAAAGGATGTGTCAAACTGAAATCTCTTGAGGCTCTCGGAGAGTACCGTTGTTTTTTTATCGGAACAAGGGTCATCTTCTGTTGTTAACACCTAGCGTCTTCCCCCCGCTACCCCTTCTGTGCTGTTTTCACCCTTGAAGCGCCCCGCCCGGGAAAATAGTAGCACTGAGGGGCCAAAAAGAAAATGAGAAAAAAGAAATTTCAAAAATGAGGTAATTTCAAGGTTTTAGTCCCGATTAAGGGTAGTGACTTCCCGGTGACGATTAAAAACAAAAGACAAGGGAAATTTTAAGGTTTTGGTCCCGAGGTTTAAAGGGGAGTGCATTTCGGTGACCACCAAAAAACAAAACAAGGGATTTTTTAAGGGTTTTTCTTCCCTTTGGGTTTAAAGGGGAGTGACATTTCGGTGAAACTAATAGCATGATAAGGTAATTCGGGGGTTTTTTAGTTTTGAGATTGGGGTGGATGTTCTATTGGATCTAATTCACAAGAATATTTGGGGATGCCCTGGGGTGTCTTTTTAGGTGAAGAGGGGAGTGAAGGTCCGAGGATATTGGGATGCCGTGGGGTGCCACTTCTAGGTGAAGAGGGTAGTGAAGCTGCCACGGGATATTGGAGATGCCCTGGGGGTGTCACTGCTAGGTAAGAGGGTGGGAAGCTGCTCATGAGGGAAATAGTGGGGTGCCTTTTGGGGGGCACTGCTAGGTGAAGGGGGGGTGAAGCCCCTCATGGGAAGTAGGGGGTGCCTTTGGGGGGGGCACTGCTAGGTGAAGAGGTGGTGAGGCCCCTCATGAGGGAAAAAGTGGATGGCCTTTGGGGGGGTCCTCTAGGTGGGGGGTGGGTGGGGAAACCGCTCATGGGAAAAGGGGTGCCCTCGGGGTGTCACTGCTAAAGGGGGGAGTGTAGTATTCGCTGTTACTGTTCATGAGTACTAGCAGATGAAGTAGTGGTTCGCTTGTGGTGACGAGGCAGAAGTACAACATGCCCACGTCTTGTGAGGATAGAAGGGAAACCGATGTGGTCTTAGCCCTATTTTGGAGGCGTAGGACATCCTTGTCCTACGCAGCATTTGGTTAAGGGGGGGTGCCAAAGGGGTTCATACCCTAGAGGAAAGTGGGGGACTGACGTACCAATCTCTTTAAATTCAAAAAAGGGGTGGGACATTTCTCTACAATTATTTGGGTTCAAAAAAGGGGGGGGAAAATGTTGTCTCATTTGCCTTGGGTTTAAGGGGGGAGGAAACCCAAAGGGGGGTTCACAGTCCATGTGTAAAATGATAGTTTGCAATGGCTAATTATTTGTTTTAATGTAATTCATTTTTGTTTTTTTATCATTGAAATTGATTATTATTATTATTATTTTATATATTAATAATTTTTTTTTTTTAAAACAATCAGAACTGAGTAAAGAATCTATTATTTTTTTTCAAGAAAAATTTTTCTTGATGTGGATTATAAATTTATTTTTGTGGTCTGTGAATTGAGATTATAATAAAATTTTTCTGTTTCAAATTTAATAAATGGATAGTTATTTTTAAAAAATAATTTAATAGTTTTTGGAATAATGTTTTCGTTGTAATGAAATTTTTAAATTTTAAATTTTTAATTTAAAATTTTTTTAAATTTTTCGGATAGAGCTTTCATATTTTTTTTGGTTTACATAATTTAATTCAGTTAAAAATTGTGCCTTTGAATTTTTTTTACGATTAGAATGGTAAAAGTGTTACTGTAGCCTAAGTCGTCATTTTTTAAAAACACTGAATTTTAAAGGGTTTCTATGATGGCATTTCTCAATGTCAGCCAGTGTGTATACATTTTGTCAAACATTTTTTCACTTGGGCTTTTTTTACTATTGATGACACGGTTTTACTGTATATGTACATTGTCTGTCGAGATTTTGTTTTTTGTTTTAGTGATCTGGGTTCATTTTTTTGTCGGGGTCCAGTGAGATGGGGCATTGCGAGCCATTACGTATGCAGTACCTACCCGCAGTATACCGGGGGGGCTTCCAGGAGCTGTCTGGATAAGCTACTCAAATTGTCGGAGGAAGCACATCAATGTTAATGAGTTGGTTTAAGGGAAATTTACAGGGTTCCAAAAAGGAAATTTTTTCAGGGGGAAATTTTTAGACAGTAATTTTAAATATTATGTCGTTTTTTTTTTTTATGCCAAACAATGATATTTTTTTGTTTGTTTTATACTTAAATTTTTATTAAAAGATTGTGTTAGATTAAAATAGGGATTTTAATCAAATTTTTTTAATCCAATTCGCAGAAATTTAAAGGGTTTTTTAGGAGAATTACTGTCATTCGAGTCAAACTTTTTTATTAGGTTCCTGGCTTTTATACCTGGAAGGGGGGGTTTTTTTTATTTTGGGTTTGTTGAGCGTGAGATTCATTTTTTTCAATTTGCTTGTTTTTTAGTTTTATTTTGTAGTTGTTACAAGAATATTCAGTTAGGATTCTGGTTTTGGGTTTTTGGTCTATTATGCAAGAGGGGGGATGGTGTATCGCGTCTTCTTGATGGGAGGGAAAATTTTTAAGTTTGAGGAGGACATCAAAATTCAAGGGAAATAAGAAAAACCAAAAAAGAAAAGAGAGCATCTGAAAAAAACAGGTTGGATTATTAGGAAAGGATGATTACGGGGGAAAAATCTTAAACCCGATGGCAGTCGACTTCCTGTATTAGGGTGCACATGAAACATCTTTAACAAAATTCGGGTTTGAATTTTTATGGGGGCGTGACATGTCATGTTTGGGGTGTTTCACCCTTGTTACGTAAATTTTATTGATTATTGCTTTTGACAAGACAGTGATTGCATTTCGAGTCACAAGATAAGGGGTCATGCTTGTGCTGCAAAGACCATTTCCGGTGTATGGGGTACGTGTGTTGCTGACAGATGGATTTTTGTCACTTTATTGTTTTTTGTGGAAACCAGGGGTTTTGAATTTTGGTCTAAGCATTGTGAATGAGCTATAGACCGCACGCGTTTCCCTTTCGGGGAACTAAGTGGCGACATAGTGCTGACTTTGCTTTTTACCTGCAATTACTGCTAATTAATTTGGACTTTGAATCAAATCGGGGCTGAGGGGGGTAAGCCCCGTTTAGTCGGGGAGTTACAATCTGACCAGCGAACAAAAAGTCGTCTTCGAGAGCAAGTACAATGGTGTTTGACAAAAAATTTTTGACAAAAAGGGAATTTGTAAGCAGTGATTGGAAACATTGGTACAATGGATTTGCGCAAAGGGAAGAAGTCAGAAAAGGTGAAAATTGCACTCCCAGTCCGAGACTGAGCACGGTGATTCCAGGACCAAAAAAGAGAGGGGGGACTTTAAAAAAGACATGGTTTTCATTTCTATAGGTCAAGTCATCACTACATGGGGGGTTTAAATCACGTTTAATCAGGTGAAACGCATAAGGGTTAACCACAGGCTAATTAGGATGATTGGGTTTAAAAACAAGGCTCCCTTTTTTTGTTGAGATTGTGTTTTGTTTGTGTAATCCTCTCTATACATGTCCTAAAAACCACCTCATTTTAAATACCTACGATTTTTGGTCACTGTTGGGAAGATTTTCTGGTAACAAAAAACGCTACGTTTCCCCCCGAAAAAGTTACTTTGGTAAATAACAATCTATACCAAGGGTAATCAAACCCCTCAAATTTACAAAAGAAACAAACATTTGTACCCGTAAGTATATCGTCATTTCTTTGTTTAAAACCTCTAAAGGGAAAATCCACTTGGTCAACTCACGACGAACCTAACCGGAGAGAAAGCATTCTGTCTCCTGCGAGTCATGTCGGCCACTTAAAACCCGAACACCGTGCGTTGAAGTTTTTGCCAGCCCCCCAGGGGCCATGTACGTCGCGTGCCGAAAAGGCTGTTAGCGGCGAGCGATCGGTTTTTACTCACTGCAAAAAAGAGATACACCGACGGTTTTTTCTGGGCGAAGCTTTAAAAGGCCCCCTCGGGTAAAAACCATGGGGCCCCACCCTTAAAAATTTGAGCACTCAAAATTTAAAAAATAGCAAGTAAGTACGATAGAAGAAACACATCTCATACTGGTTGTATCCCACTTTTTGAATTTGATAACTTTAAATTTACCTGAGGCATATACTTGCATAAATACTGTGTGCAATATTGGACACATCAGTTTGGTTTATTTTACAGATATTTTTACTACTTTTCGAGATCACCAATCACAGAGCGTTTCCTTTAGTGACAAAAGTCCTCTTGAAGCTCGGGCTAAATAAAATGGCTATAGTAGTAGGATGGCAATTCAAGGAGTGCGAGGGAGAAGGCAAACACACCTTCTCCAAGTTAACCTTGCTCACTCACCTTAGGTATCGCACCGCCAGCCCGAAGTCTGCGATCGCACACTGTCCGTTTCTCTTGACGAGGATGTTCTTGCTCTTGATGTCTCTGTGCGATATCGCTGGCTTGCCCGTCGTGCCTGCGATCTCCGTGTGGAGGTGGGCAACGCCTGTTGAGATACACACGAGTTTAGTATCGAGTTGCACCAAGACTTGCCCTAGTCGATTCTCTCACATAAGATTTGTCTTAGGAAATGCATTGATTTGGAAGGTAATTTTTACTAAGGGCTTTGCTGATGATCGCAACATTATACAATCCAATCAATACTACTTACATACGTATACTCCAACGTCTGCCTACCTGAAGCTATCGACAGTGCCATTACGAGTAGTGAGGAAGAATCTAGCGCGTGAGTCTGAAGGTAGTCGTGTAGGGAGCCGTTCTCGTGGTAGTCTGTGATAAGCAGCATCTGGGTCCAAGATCCCGTATGATGACCCCCCTTGATGTCTGCAGCGATGAAACCTGCGGAGAAACACGGGGTTCAGCTAGGCCTACTCGATCCACACCGGTCAGCTTACCTAGCCAACCAGCTGGCATTGTCCAATGACAGACATGATTACAAAACATCCAATGGCTAACCTGATGACCTTCAAATCAAGGAAGGGTATTGGTAGTAACTAGGGATGTGCGGGTAGTGGTTTTTGAACTCGGGTCGGGCTCGGGTCGGGTAATTGAAAGTACCCTCGGGCTCGGGTAGTGATTTTTTTTTTTGTGAATTAATTTTTTTTTTTTTAAATTCCTACAAAACAGTTTTGCATTGGTTGCAGGTAGCCATTCTGGGCTGTGTTGACACGAAGTACATCCAAATCGGTGCTTATGAACTTTTGCTTGAGTAGGCCTAGGCCTAGTACAGTGAAACCCCGCTATTATCGTTTTCCTGCATCAATCGTTCGTTATTCTCGGAAATAATATCGTAACGATCGTTTTCTAATATTTCCGATACGAAAACCCTAAGAAAAACCGATGCGATCGCGTATTTTTCTCTTCCGGCCGACAAAATCATGCGTTTGTACCAGCCATGCATCTGACAAAATCGCGCGTTTGCACCAGCCATGCATCTGACGAAATCGCGCGTTTGCACCAGCCTTTCGGTCTGACTCCGCCCAACGCTCTGCTGCGCGCAACGATGCGCACTAGATCGGACAACTTTGTTCTAGGCCTGCCGCCTAGGCATTAGACGATGTTTATTACCATTGTTTTCTTTTTCACTATTCGCCTACGTACGTAATATTCAACTTGCTTTATGCCGTTATTAGCGTTGAATAACCAGAAGACGAGTAATGACGGTCAGTATGGCCTATTACTTTAGCGGGGACAGCGCCGGAAGAGCCAAGGACACAAGCATCATAGCATAGCCCGCGCCCACGTCGTAGCAATTGGTCCGCTCCGGCGTCAGCTGTTTGTTTGGCGTCTGAGCGGAAGGTTTAAAAGGAGCAGATTGGCGTGTTTCTTTATTACTTCTACCCGACCCGACTTTTTCGGGTAGGAATTGACGGCCCGACCCTAAGTCGGGTAATTTTACCTACCCGAAAATTACCCGTTTTTCGGGTACCCGCACATCCCTAGTAGTAACTTTTCTACTGACATGGTTTTTATAAAACTTTAATCACAACAAGCACACATTGTGACATCCTCAAGTTCTTAATAACAATATAATTGAGCGGAATTTAAAAACAAGTTTACTTTACACTATAGGCCCTACCAGTACCAGTAGGGCCTAGTTTAAAAAATTCAAATTAGGTTCATAATATAATGTAGGTAACAAATGTAAATTTACAAATCCTAAGATGACAAAGGTTTAAGTTCTAAAGGCACAAATAAAGATTTATTTTTCGCTCACAGAGAGAGAAGAAGATAGGCCTAAGGAAGACAGTTGTTGGTGAGCTTATACAGTCAAAAATGTTCGCGATGCAGAGTAGCACGATCTGTGAGCGTTAGCTACAAAACCCATACAGTAGCACAATCATCCAACCACGACGGTGACGAGACAATCACAACCGCAGAGAGCATCAAACGCTCACAAGACGAAGCCTTACCTAGAATGTTTTCGTGTCTCATTAGAACGGTCTGAATATTTCTGTTTCTCTGAACCAGCTGATTCTTCTGCTGTGAAGAACAACTTTGACCGCCACTCTCTCTCCGCGCCACCGAGCCAGCCAACCTCGCCGTACCTGGGGGTTAAAAACAAGTAAGTTTACAAAACTAATTGCAACTTGCAATAGCTGTGAGCGGCAATGTTGAGGGTTGCCAGTGGCAGGTGAAGCCGTAAGAAATGATGGTTTAGTTTAGTAGCATCTGGAAGCCTAGATAACCTGACCAAACAGAAAAGGCTTTGGCAAAGCATTACTAAATGATATTTGATTGTACAAGCCATCAACACACATAAAAATATTATTTTATTTATTTAACGTCTATCTTATATTCAGTTATAAAAACTGATTTACGATCTGAATGCCTGGTTTAAGAAATGTGTATAGCTCTACAACCAACATTTGTCCAAGGGAGGAGAAATAGACTTGTAGTTGTACCTCTCCGCCATTTGGTGGGTAGGGGGTGGGGAAGGCACCGTTACGACGTATGACGTTACATTTGGATTGGCAATCATTTGTAATAGGGATGACATCGGGTACTCGGGTACCCGACTCCTGTTGGAGTCGACTAGGAGTCGGGTTAAAAAAAGAAGAAAAAAAAAAAATTGTATGAGATTGCACTTGTTGTCTCGTTAGTCGTTATCTTATCTCAAAACGTAAACATAACAAATCAGCGAGAGTCTTGGCCGGGCCAAGAGACAAGCAAGCTAGTGATACGTAGCGGGTGGAGGGTGGGATTTAACTAGAGTAGTGGGCTAAAAATAACTTTTGCATAAAAAAATTTAAAAAAATAAAATTAAAAAAATAAAAATTTATTGCGGATCGGGGAGTCGACTCCAATATTTACCACCCGATGTCATCACTAATTTGTAGGGTATCAAGTTAGGGTTTAACAAAATACAACAATTCTGGCTGTTGTATGATCCTTGGGCTGTTGCATGGAGTCGATGATGAGGCACTGGCCCACTGCTCTTCATACAGAAGTTATTGACGGGTCGTGAAAGCCTACAGTATCTCACAACAATTCTGATTGTGCATAATATTAATTTGAAAATATCCAAGTTATTTGACTAATTTAAAGTTCTTCAAATATCTCCTCCAAATTTCACTCGGTGTCGTAACTTGCTCTAAATCCAATATTTAAGAGGTCATTTTTTATAACTCCGCTCATAACAATGAGAAAATACAAGTAGGCTACAAGAGGGAAAGGCTTGGATACAATGTTATAAATTGCGACAGAATTTAAATCTCGTAGCGTAATATGCTCGCCCATCTCCACGCGAGCAAGTCTACTCACCGGCCCTTGCCGACCGACTGCACCATCTGGATCTGCTTGGCGATGGTCCGCTGCACCAGCAGTGGCAGCCCCGACCCAGAACCAGAGCTCTGGTCGATCAGCTGTTGTAACGTCCCGCTGTTCGTGAGGAAGGGATCCAGCGATCTGCCGCACTGAACCAGGTACATCTGGCGACGGTCCTCGCGCTTCTTATACCTGCAGTAAATCACGTGGAGAAAGTTAGTAGGCCTACGCCTATTTCATATCCCCAATGAAAGTATGTTTGCTAGCTAAA
The DNA here is from genome assembly GCA_024449915.1 of Sweltsa coloradensis. Taxonomy (NCBI): domain Eukaryota; kingdom Metazoa; phylum Arthropoda; class Insecta; order Plecoptera; family Chloroperlidae; genus Sweltsa; species Sweltsa coloradensis. The sequence continues at coordinate 161,755 of JAMZAV010001004.1, forward strand.
TTTTTCCCCCCTTTAAACCAAAGGTAAAGGTAAACTTATAAGCCTATGGTATTAAGTCATGGCAATTATAATTTAGCAGATAGGCACAACCATGTCAATGAATATTATTTAGGATTACATTGATAAGATCAAACATTGCAGGTAGTGCAATTTGAAGTTAAACCATAGCTAGTGGGTCATTCATAAGCAAACTTAAATTGTTGGTACCATGATACCAGCCTTGATTTAAGCAGGTGTAAATATTATGTTGTATTCTATCAATGCAAAACTGCCAATTTTGACATTTGAAATATATATCATTTACACCGAGGTCGCAACCTTTTTGTCGATAAGAACTCTCAAAACAATCCTACAAGCCCAGATTGACCAACTTGTCTATGGACCTAGCCCTGCCATTTGGCTATCCTTCAGTCAATAAGTAAATCTGACAATCACCTGAGGTAGACACACGTGACGACAACAAGTAGCGCAAGGAGGCAGACGGTGATTGAGATAGTTGCCAGGATGATAGGCAGAGTCTCGTGGTAGGTGACTGGCGGCCCGGGGGTACTCCGCACGATGTAGTTCAGCCTGGGCGCCAGGTACTGGTTGCACATGTCCGTGTAGTTGCAGCACATGATGGACTTGCCGTACTGATGGGGTACGAGGCCTCCTTTGCACTGAAACATTCAACCTCGAGTACTGATGGGGTACGAGGCCTCCTTTGCACTGAAACATTCAACCCTCGAGTACTGATGGGGTACGAGGCCTCCTTTGCACTGAAACATTCAACCTCGAGTACTGATGGGGTACGAGGCCTCCTTTGCACTGAAACACTGATAGGGTCAGGGTTGTGTAACAACACATCGCAAATAATATTTGACACATCACGTTGAAAATATGTGTAAATTACGTTGAATATGTAGAATATTAGCTTCAGAAATGAAATAAGTAATATTATTGTATAATTAAAATATTCCAGCCCTATTTTCATCAACCCTAAAATCAATTAAGAACCAACTCAACATTATAATTTGATCTTTTAAGCATGTTTGATTATTATTAACCCTTTAAGCGCCGGGTTTTCTGGCATCGGTCACACGCCCTGGGCCGAGTTCTTTTCAAAAAATTGGAGGTTTCGGAAGAGGCCCGTGTTCACTCGATTCCCCGAAAGTAAAGTTCTCTAAATCGTGCTCGTCTTCATTATAATCAAAATTAATCTTCTTACCTTGTTTGATCGAATAGGCCTAGATGTTGTCTTAGGGCAAAGCAAGAGTGGACGACACACGGCAACATGTTCTGTTGTAGGCCTCGGTAAAGACTTACTTTCCTGATTACTCGATAGTTCTTGGTCACTGTTATCACTTCCTTGATCATAAATAGAACTCACATCACTGTCACACGGTTCTTCATCGGATTCAGCTGTCAAAATTATCACCACAATATCGTCTGTTGAAATGATTTTATTTCGGCGCGAAGTCAAGTTCCGTTTAGCCATGCTCACTCGAGGCGCGCGCCTTTGACAATGAAACTGGTAACACGACATCAAACATTCACGCTCGTTTAAAAAACACCGACAATCGAAATGTTGCACTTGAAGCTTCATCACTTTGCCGTAATATGTCGCAAGCGTTTGCAATTTACCAGACGTCGATATCTACAATATATCGTCTTATATTAATTACAAAAAAAAGCGGGAGAAGTAAAACGCGTATACGCGGGAGTGGCCTAGCAGCGACCTCGCCTAAGCCCGCGTATACGCGGGCGTGGCGCTTAAAGGGTTAAACATGTTTTTCTACTTATTACGAGGAGAGCTGCATAGATGAAAGTAACGGCGGATTCTGCCTCTAAAAAACTAACAACAGATTTCAGGGTTACCTACTAACATTTCAAATTTCAATTTAAAGAAGGCCTACATTTACAATAAGTTAATCCCTCATCAGTCATCATGTACTTAAACACAGAATTATAGATAAGATAATAAAATAAAAGGTAAAACACAGAAGGCAGGCATACCCAAAGTTAGCAAACTTGTTGTTGGCAAGCTTGTACGTTGTACATTTACCTTAGAAAATGTTAGGTTAGATGGTAATGGTTTGGTGATGGCCTACCTAATGATAGAAGTAGGTAGTAGTTAGCCAGAATGTGGGCATATTCAAGCTTACCAGCATAAACCCGCCTTCATCCGGAGGTAAACAGCCGTACGATCTCTCCTGCTCCATTTCACCGGTCTCCATGTTGGGCACAGCTTCCACGACGCTGAAGCACTGGCTGCCCGGCTTGCCGATGCATGTCCCGTTGGGCTGGTTCTCTGGGCAGTCGACATCACAGTAGCACACGATGCTGCTAGCTGCAAAGACAACAACTTACATTTCACATGCTCTCAGATCATAGAGCAAGGGCCGGTACTTCAGCAAGAAGCACCTCAAATTGGCCATCTAAGTTACCCACCTATTAAGGTGTAGACCACCACGAATATTAAAAACACACTAAATTACTGTTTTTACATTTTCAATTATAGGGCTAATAGTTGGTGCAGTTTGTATTCCAAATATGCATTTAATTAATTAAATATCAAATTAAAACTTAATTAGGCCCTATCATCACACTAGTACAAACTTTTTTTGTGCAGGCTATAGTTTTCACAAAACCACATATCAGTCTGCAATCAGTTTACAATATTTTGCAGCGTTCTCAAGTCTACCACCTTAATACCTACCTAATAATGACCAAAACTCCCCTATAAATGCATCACTTTTCTGTCCGTTTAACGATAGAAACAGAACTAAATGTACGTCCAATTGACACGGGTTTTCATGTTGACATTGACCTTCAGAAGGATGATTTTGATGACCCTGGGGTTTAGAGGGGGTATGGCTAGACCCCCAGAAACTTTGAATATTTGTGTATCACAGTACCTACTCATACACAGGAGGTTTTTGAGACCCCCAGAAACTTTGAATATTTATGTACCACAGTACTCAGTCAGCACCTCCACCACTGAGGAAGGCTAACCAGGCAAGGAACCCCAAAAAGTGTGAATATTCATGTGTCATTAATTTGTACCATAATAAAACCGAAATAACACCATCAAACGGTTAATATTAAATTAGGGGGTGAAGCTCCCACAAGCAACACTTTTCTGGATGTCTGTGCATAAGCCTACGTCATGTCTCACTCACAATAGAAACAGAACAAGAACAATTTACATGGTTATTTTGTTGTCATTGACTTTCAACAAGGACTAAGTGGGGTCAGGGGTGGAACTAGTGTCACATAAATTTTATATTTAAATACCCGCCACTTCCACAAATGATATTTCAACAATAGAATGGAACTACCAGAGCTTATTACCTACCATAATCACGAAATAATATTCCCACTATTTTTTTTACCTACTTTCACCATTAGCTTGCTGATAGTAACTTCAGTACCGGTAGACTATTTTAGTCAAATGGGCCTACAAGTTGTAATAAATACAAACTAGCATTAGGGCCTACAGCAGTAATTTCTTAAGTTCTTATCAAAGGTGTTTCCCATATGTCCCGATCGAATGTAGAAACGTTTTAATTTATAATAAATTAAAATTGATCTAGGGCGACGGTCGTTCGCCCGCAGCCAAGCGCACGCGACTGCTAGAAGGCGATGATAACTCGACCTGTTTACAGCTATCCGAGTTGGGGGGTTTTCAGCTATCTGCACACGCCGTCCCGAAAGATTTACAATCTTGAAACTCGGTATATGACCTGATATGTGGTCCATGACATACCAAAAAAAAAATCAGCCCGATCCGATAGCCCGTTCTGTGTTAAAAAAGTGCGTAAATATCGACGATAATCGTCCGGCTGATTGGTTGGTTGGTTGGTTGGTTGGGGGGGTAGTGGATTCTGCCAGAGGAATAAGAGCCTACAGAGAAAACTGTACATCTTAGAACTATGAAACTTGAACCACACTTAGATGTACCTCAGACTCACAAACTTCCGCCGAGAGACAAGCAATATTCCACCCCACAACCCCTAAATCATCCCCTAAAATTAAATAATTCATAGCTCTAACCAAAATTGAATTTTTAGTCAAATTAGTTATTAAATTATGTTCTTATGTATTTTTAAACCCAATCGGTCTATTCTCATTATATAACCACATTTTGTAAACCCCCATCCCTAATAGTTATATTATTTTTCCCTTGATTTCCAGCATTCACCACGAAGGCACCTAATGAGTTTATCATTATGAAATTTGACATGTTTGGTACATAATAATTATGAAAAATAATCCGCCAAGAGCAATTAAGCGATATTCCAAACCCCCAACACCCCCTAAAACTCGAATAAATCATAGCTCTAATCTAAAATTTGATGTTTTATTCAAATTAGTTATTAAAATTATGTTTTAATGTGTTTTAATCCAATCGGCCTATTCTCATTTCCTAAACCACATTTTTTCAACCCCATCCCTTATAGTTTATATTATTTTAACCTTGTTTTCCCAGAATTCACCATGAAGGCACCTAATGAGTTATCAGCATGAAATTTGGCATGATGGTACATACTAAAATAAAAAATCATTCGCCGAGAGGCAAGCGATATTCCACCCCCAACACCTCCTAAATCATCCCCTAAAATTGGAATAATTGATAACTCTAAACCAAAATTGAATTTTTATTCATGTTATTAAATTATGTTTTTAATGTGCTTTAACCCAATCGGCCTATTCTCATTTCCTTTGTCACATTTTTTCAACCCCCCTCCCTAATAGTTTATATTATTTTTACCTTGATTTCCAACATTCACCATGAAGGCACCCAAATGAGTTATCAGCATGAAATTTGACATGATGCTACATACTAATATGAAAAATCATTCGCCGAGAGGCAAGCGATATTCCACCCCCAACACCCCTAAATAATCCCCTAAAATTGGAATAATTCATAGCTCTAACCTAAATTGAATTTTTATTTAAATTAGTTATTGAAATTATGTTTTAATGTGTTTTAAACCAATCGGCATATTTTCATTCTATAAACTACATTTTGTCAACCCCCATCCCTAATAGTTTTATATTATTTTTATCTTGATTTCCAGCATTCACCACGAAGGCACCTAATGAGTTATAATCATGAAATTTGTCATTATGGTACATAATAATATGAAAAATAATCCGCCGAGAGGCAAGCGATATTCCACCCTCAACTAGGGATGACTTCGGGTACCCGGAAACCGGTTCGGAACCGGTTCCATTACGACCCGGTTCCCCTTTTTTGGAACCGGTTCTATTTTTTACCTAAAAGTTGCCAAGGGCTTAGGCACAGACAAGAATGAATGTGCCAGAAACACCCTTGGTTGCAAAATTCTTAGGCCTAGGCCTAGGCTCTATGAATGTTGCCTCACAATTTTGACCTTGGCTTAGCCTAGGGCCATGTATGTGTTATAATAACATTGCAGAATTTGTTAATAACATTTTAATCATACTAATTCTATTTTTTACGTTTAAGATCACATTATCCAAACTTTATAAACAAAAACGAAAGAAAACAATTTTGTAGGCCATTGTTTGTTCTTGGCTGTTCAATTTAACTTGCATCCTCCCAAAAAGAAGCTTTTCTGGCTGTTTCTCCACAGAAGCAGTTCCTACAATGTCTGGGACACGGCTCCGCCCCCTATCGAAAGTTGAATCGATTATCGCCCCGCCTTCAATGTTTTCAATCGAAATAAGCTCGCGCAGATTCAAATTTACGAAAATTGAGAAAGAAAAATATGTTTAGGAACCGGTTTCGAACCGGATCCGGCGAGGGTTGATCCGGTTCCGGATTTTTCGACCCGAAGTCATCCCTACCCTCAACACCCCCTCAAATTGGAATAATTCATAGCACTAATCTAAAATTGATGTTATATATTTAAACTAGGAAAACGCTTAAGTCCCGCCGCGTTGTGGATGAGCGTAATTGGTGCATTGAGCTGCCATGTGTTATGCGGATTTTCTGTTGTTCTGTGAAAAAATCATTACTAAGTTAAAGATTTTTTAAAATTAAATTAAATTAAATTTTAAAAAATTAACTTAAATTTTTAATTTTTTTAATTAATCGTAATTTTTAAAAAAGGAAAAAATCGTAATATTGAAATTTTCATAAGAAATAATTATTCGATTGCGCACAAATTTTACACGAATATATTAATTCATAAAATTAAGGTTCTGTGAAAAAAATCATTACAATAGGATAAAGCATGTAGGTGTTATAAGTCAAAGAATTTTTTTTTAAATCGAAAAAAATCGTAAAGTTGCGATTTTAATGAGAAATAATTTTCCGATTGCGCTCAAAAACGTGGCAGTTTTAAGTTCAGAGATTTCGAAGGCAACCATAAAATTACATCGTAATTGGAGTATCGGTTTAGCCGGAATCGTGTTAACATACACACAATAATTACAGGAAAAAAAAACATTACGGATTTTTTTCTCCAGTGTAGTGAAATGGAATTCGAATTCGTGAGGTCCTCGGTTTGATACCTTCCACAGATAATCCTGATACACCACTAACACCACTGATGAACTCTGCAAAAATTTAAATAAATAATCAACTCGGCAAACTGTTCCAAACTATCATAAATTGTGCGGGTCATTTCGCTGTTCTCGATTACTTTACTAGGAAAACGCTTAAGTCCCGCCGCGTTGTTGGATGAGAGTAATTGGTGCATTGAGCTGTCATGTGTTACGCGGATTTTCTGTTGTTCTGTGAAAAATAAATACTAAGTCGAAGATTTTTTTAAATTTAATTAAATTTAATAACAAATTAACTTATTTTTTTTTAATTCACCGTAAATTTAAAAAATAAAAATATCGTAAAATTGCAATTTCCATAAAAACAAATAATTATTCGATTGCGCTCAAATTTAACACGAGTATATTTATTCATTAAATTAAGGTTCTGTGAAAAAATCATTACAATAAGATAAAGCATGTAGGTGTTATAAGTCAAAGAATTGTTTAAAAAAGAAAAAACCCGTAAAATTTCGATTTTCATGAGAAATAATTTTTCGATTACGCTCAAATTTCACATGAATATCTTAATTCATAAAATTAAGGTTCTGTGAAAAAATCATTACAATCGGATAAAGCAGCAGCAGGTGTTATAAGTCGAAGAAATTTTTTTAAAATTCGAAAAAAATCGTAAAATTGCGTTTTTTATTATCAAAAAATTTCCGATTGCGCTCAAAAACGTGGCAGTTCTAAGTTCAGAGATTTCGAAGGCCTCCATAAAATTTCATCGCAATCGGAGTATCGGTTTAGCCGGAATCGTGTTAACAGACACACAAAAATACAAAAAAAAAGAAACAAAAAAAAAAACATTCCGGATTTTTTTTCTCCAGTGTAGTGAAATGGAATCTTCGCTTCGCTCGCTACGCTCATCCAATTAGGTGGTTATTAAAATTATGTTTTAATGTGTTTTAACCCAATCGGCCTATTCTCATTTCCTAACCAAATATTTTTCAACCCCCATCCCTTATAGTTTATATTATTTTTACCTTGATTTCCAGCATTCACCATGAAGGCACCTAATGAGTTATCAGCATGGAATTTGGCATGATGTTACATACTTATATGAAAAATAATTCGTCGCGATGCAAGCGATATTCCACCCCCAACATCCCCTAAATCATCCTCTAAAATTGGAATAATTCATAGCTCTAACCCAAAATTGTATTTTTATTCAAATTAGTAAATTATGTTTTAATGTGTTTTAACCCAATAAGCCTATTCCCATTTCCTAAACAACACTTTTTCAACCCTCATCCCTAATAGTTTATATTATTTTTACCTTGGTTTCCAGCATTCACCATAAAGGTACCGAATGAGTTATCAGCATGAAATTTGGCATGGTGGTACATAATAATATGAAACATAATAATCCACGAGGAGACAAGCGATATTTAACCCCACTGTTCCCTACCACCCTTTACTTTGGGAAAAACGTTATGTTGTATTTATTACAATTTTTAATATTTTAATTGCTGATTAAAATTATGCGTCAATGTGTTATAGTCCGGCCAACAAATCATTCACACAAAAACCCAAGACGACATTAATAACCATATTAAATTTAATAAAAACATTGAATATTCCAACAGGCCTACAGATTGTAAACAAAAAAAAAGATGGTAGCTTTTGTTTCTAGACAATCTGTTTTAAACGCACTGTATCCACCTTTACACGTATTTCACATGTTTAAGCCTTGATATGAAACAAACAACAAAAAGATGTGATATCCCCCCAAAATACAAAAATTTGTAAAAAACGGCAGCCAAGCTCTCCTTCCAAAGTCTTCGGCTGTGAATGCTGTGAGATATAGAAGTTGAGCCAAGCATTTCATTCTTTCTCCCTAGTTTCGCATTGAAAAGAAGTAAGATCATTTCGCCTGTTGACGAGCGCCAAGCCAACCATTTTCGTGGTAAAAAAAGTTAAAATTTTAAACTCAAAATCATAAAAAAATTACTTGGCTATTGATTTTGGTACGAAGACTCTAAAAAGTCAATAGCCAAGTAATTTTTTTATGATTTTAAGTTTAAAATTTTAACTTTTTTTACCACGAAAATGGTTGGCTTGGCGCTCGTCAACAGGCGAAATGATCTTACTTCTTTTCAATGCGAAACTAGGGAGAAAGAATGAAATGCTTGGCTCAACTTCTATATCTCACAGCATTCACAGCCGAAGACTTTGGAAGGATTGCTTGGCTGCCGTTTTTACAAAATTTTGTATTTTGGGGGGTAAGTTTTACAATGCAAGGAATTCAAAAATTAAAACCTGAAAGCCAGAACACCACTTTTTTAATCAAAAGGAAAATAATACAAAACCCATCCATTGCAAATGCCCTTGAAGAGTTTAAAATGTTGTTGAATATGCATAATGGCTCTTTTGAGAGTCCCCATCATTAATATTTGTACACCTAACCCAACTGAGCGTAAGAACGAAAGCTAATTAACTAGTAACTGCTCGCAGACGGATAGTTGTGCATGTCTTGTTATACCGACAGTGTTGGCTCGAGCGCCAAGCGCTCGACTGATTCAGGGGTCCCGGGTTGGAATCCCGTCGAGACTGGCAATCCTTTGAAGGTTTTTCCAAGGTTTTCCTCAGTCGTTAATGCAAATGCAACCAACGGATTGAGTCCTCTTAAATAGCCCTCGGACATCCTTTCACAAATTGTCCTATCCGCAATATATCTATAAGTCACCTGAAGAGGGTCACACCAGTTAAATCTTATGTGTAGGCCTATACCCTACAGCGTGTATCTCACAAAAAAAATTATGTCTTGTTACATGAGGAGTTTATCAATCATCAACAATACTTGCTACTTGCTAGTGAATAGATTCTCGTTTTCACTAATAGCATTTTGGTTTGTTCAAATATAATTACTTTCCAGCAAAACATAAATGGTAATGGTTAACAGATTACCAAGAAACCACGTGGAGTGGAACTACTTGTTACTAATTAGTCTAGCCACGCTGACGTTAGGAAACAGGAATACAATCACACAGTGAGTGATTTAAAATCAACAACGTTACGTACCCGAAACGAATCTTAAAAATATAAAACATTTAATTAGGTTCTTCTTGAAACGGCACAAGATTGCCTCGACCCCTCTTTGTTTTATCATTCCTCGAGTTCTATTGCCGGCAAGCGAGCCGACAGCAACGTCTGTAGTAGACCGCGAGCAGGGCTTGGGTGACTGATAACGGTGTGGGCCTAAACGAGGCAATAATGATATTTTGTCGAGGATAAGGAATTTAACTAATGATGACCAGTAGCCTTCCTGTAGACTCACTGCTAGAAGAATGTCGATTGTTTGGGGAGTACTGTTAGTCCTGTCGTTTCATTCCTACTCCCGAAGTAGGAGGTTCAGGGTTCAATTCCCAATTCAGATTAGACTGGAATTTACTTGTATCAGAAAATCAGTATCTCAACTAGTACCATTATCTAGTAAATTAATGTGTTAGCAGTGTTGCAATAAAGTGATTGTTGATGGACGTAGATGACGATACAGTGCATGTCTGAGGGATTCGAACCCACGTCCCATGTAACCTGGACACGAAGGTGTGAGATGAACCGTGGCAACCGCGCCTGGTCGCCGGCCGTGATGCCATGTGGTCCACGATCTCTCTCCAGAACAGCGGCGCCTGCTGGCTGGCTGGCTGGCTGCGAGACGCGCATACCTCGCGCCCCATCTTTGCTCGCGCCTATCACGCAGAGACATCGGGACGGCGGGCCAGCCAGACAACACAGCAGAGCTTTGTTTTGCACCCCGCTCGCTCTGAGCTGCGAGGTCCATCGAGACGTGAGGGGATGCGAGAAAATACGAGGTCCATACGATTGAATGAAGGATGTGCTGTTGCTCATGAAGTTTACTCTTGGCCCGTCGGATAAAATCACACGCTGTTCTCTCTCCATCAACACAAAATAAATAATAAGCAACAAGTTACAGCAACAAGCGCAGATCTTATGAATATCGCGTGCAGGGCATTGGGCTGGTTTTGATACCACATGCAACGGTTGCATTGCAACCAGATGTTCGTTATGGTTTAGGGGTTAATGGCTGTGCTTCCATTAAAGAAGGTCTCGGGTTCGATTCCAGCTACAAGGCTAGACAGGGACTTCAGTCCGTACACTTGGGAATGTGTAGGGACGTTGACTTTGGAGCCGAAATCGTGTCCAACTTCTTTGGTCGGAGTTTTCTTAGTAAAATACCGGTCTCTATTTGGCCATTGCGCTTGTCGATTGTCGGCGCCGACAGGGCTGTCTTGGTCTGGTTTTAATTAAAGTCCCCCACTGAAGATCATGTGACGTGACTTGAGTAGACTCTAATTACGCAGATTTATGTGTTTTTATTTACGAAAACGATTTCACAGGTCAACGCTGGTGGGGACCCACGTTCATCTTTCTCGCAGTGGGACCGACGCGTTGGCGCCGATAAAAAAACACGTAACTCGTTAATTTGAAATGTTGTGCCACTCTCTCAAGATCTGAAGTTCGGCCAGGACGGCGCATGTTGAAAGTGGTGGAGATATCCAGTGGCGGAATGTCCCAGGACAACGCGCGGATACGAAATGAAATCACGACCACATGTTAAAATTAAGCTTTTTTAAGCATGTGAATGTTGCTCACCCATATGCAGTGTAACAGCTCCAACATAACATAACATTTCTTAACGGTTACAAATGGGCCCTTCCGCCCGGTGGCAACCACTCACTCCCCCCAGATCTAATTACTGTCCCCCCCCCCCCCCCCCCTAAAAACGATCTAAATTTCCTTAAAGACCCACTACCTACAATATCTCCCGACAAGTCATTACATTCCCTAACAGTCCTTTCCATGAAACCATACCGACCCAGATCCGTTCTTACTACTTGACGCTGGAACTTCCATGAATGATCCCCCCTACCCCTGTAAAGCCCCTCCTGTAGCCTATTGCGGATGTCCCCCCACCCCTTACTTCCCCTAGCCGCCCTGTACATATTGCACAACCTAACCTCCCTTCTTCTTCCCTCTAATGACTCCCACCCCCACCCCAACTCTCCTAACATTGCAGTGACACTTGTCATACTCTCTCTACATTCCCCTTATCATCCTCTTCCCAACGCCACCGCCTAACATTTCCCGTAACCCTTCTTGCCGCCCTACGTTGGACTTTCTCTACCTCCAAAACCTCCCCCAACTTATACGGATCCCATGCCGCCGCCCCATACTCCAGGACAGGTCTAATCACTACCTTATATGCCCGATCTTAACAACTTCTTGCACCTGATCCCCCCAACCCAAATCCTCTGCCAACATCACCCCTAAGTACTTATACGTTCCTACTTTCTACATAACAGCCCCCATTAAAGTGTATGTCCTACCTACCTTAATTATTCTTCGCGAGAAACCAACCACCTTACATTTACCTATGTTCAAACCCATCTTATTTGCTGTGACCCATTCTTCTATTAGCCTACCCCCAGATCTGCCTGCAACAGCCTAACATCCTCAATCCCCCTTATTGCTCTATACAAAACACAATCATCTGCAAATAATCTTATTCTTGATGTTATTCCCTGCCCTATGTCATTTATAAACATAATAAACAACAAAAGTCCTAACACTGAGCCCTGCGGTACACCCGATGTAACCTCTATACTATGCGACAAGGTACCCCCAACCCTAACCCTCTGAGACCTACCTCTCAAGAACAGGTGACACAGTGACCTACCTCCATGGCCATGCCGTTTTAGTTACAATAAAAATCCAACAGGTGGCAGGTCAGTCCAAACGGGAAGTGGACGTCAATATTTTGTGGAAGGTTTACCTATCATTTGGCAAAATTTGAACACTAAAAAAATTGGACAAAAATTCTGCAGTGATAAATATTTAACTGAAATTCCGTGTCTTGGCCATATGCCACCTCGCGTGACATCAAACTGTGGCTCAATTACCGGCGGCAGGTGAGCAAGCGCGCAGTGCAGTGACGCAAGGCAATCACTCTTGCGAGATCTTATGCAGTCTCTGTCGACGTAATATTTATTTCCGTGTAGACCTATATGTCGGGGGTAAAACCATATTTATTTGAACAGTTAAGTTGAATTTGCAGCAGCTTCAAAAATATAATTAAGCTGCGGCGGCAGCTGAGAATAGGGCAGCGTAGCGACTAGCGAGTGGCCGTGCCTGTGGATTTTGTCTATCTAGCCTAAATTAACTCACAGCATTGGTTAACCATAACGAGTACCAACGACAGGCAACAGTATGATTTGAGCGAAGCGCTGCCGAGTCATGATTAACGTCACAACTGGCAAGTGACGGATCTAAAATTTGATGCAAAAAGTTTGTTTTAAAATAAAATAAAATAAATAAAAATAAATTGTATTTAGAGTCTACCCACTCAGTTATATAGGCCTAACTGATTTTCAGTGGGGGACTTTAAATCAAAGTGACCAAGCCAACCCTGTAGGCCCCCACATGATTCTTTGATTTTGTCCCCTCCATAATACCTATATCATAAAATGTCAGTCATTCATCTGAACATCACTTTCGTCAAGTCTTCCTGTAGCCTACATACAAAACTAAAATACCCTGGAAAATAAAATATCCAGCTCAACCAGTGTACAGGTTGGCCCCACCTAACGGAACGTTTTCCTTCGTACCGTAGGTAGCCTACGGTAGGGTAGGTTGTCCTAGGAAGTTTTGCAAGTCTTAATAATATAGGCCTATTAGGCCTATAAATTAATATTATGTTAACTCTAGGTCTAGGTCAGGTTCCTAACATCCAAGTTTTTTTCTTTGTCAGATGCAGTTTTAAAAAATTGGTGATCATAATTCATATAGGCCTACAACTTGACAATCTCAACGGTGCTGCTATCCTTCAACCAAATGCCTACATAATAGGCCTAGGTCTACACTTCTTTACTAGGCCTACAAGGAAATGCCTAAAGTTGTTTCAAAACTTGGAACTTTTTCGGTTGGTAGGGCTATGGACCAGTTTTTTAACATTGTTTTTTCCATTAAAACAATGAAAAACAACTTCAAATGAGAAATAAATAAAGAATAACTTTAACGATTTTAACGATTTATTCACACTAATCACTCACAAAATATATACAATTATTTAGGTTAGTGACTGATTAGCAACACTGCACAAAACTAGCGTTGCAACAACGGTACTCTTTCGGTTGGGGTCAGTCAACTGGGAAAAGCATAGGTTGGGGGTGTGAGGGGGGCCGCGAAGCGCGTACCGGTATGTTTTACAATATTGTATATTGGCTTCCTGTACATACAAAGCTAAAATACCCTGGAAAATAAAATATCCAGCTCAACCAGTGTACAGGTTGGCCCCACCTAACGGAACGTTTTCCTTCGTACCGTAGGTAGCCTACCGTGGGGTAGTAAAAAAAAGTATTGTGTGGCTCGTTAGTCTTGTGGTTAGCGTATCTGCTTCCAATGCAGAAGGTCCAGGGTTCGATTCCCGCTAAAGTTTTTTAACTTCTGATTTGGACTTAAGTCCATCAGTTCTTGTCTTAGGAGTCTGTAAACGGTGACTTTGAAACCGTCGACACGAAAGGAACGAAGCACATAATAAATTCAGAGTTGTGCTGAATCGGCCTTGTTGATTCTGGCGTTGATCCGCGGGTGTTCGCACTGTCCATACCACTGATTGCTATATTTCCTATTAAAAATATCGATCTTTGGTTGGTATCGCTCACTCGTCAATTGCGTCGGGGCCTGCAGGGTTGGCTTGGTCGCTTTGATTTAAAGTCCCCCACTGAAAATCAGTTGTATAACTGAGTGGGTAGAATACAATTTATTTATTTATTATTTATTATCATTAAAACATTCGTGCTTCGCTTCCCCCCCCCCCAACCTATGCAAAATCGCAGTGTTAAAAAGTTGACTGGACCCCAATCGAAAAAGTACCGAAACTAGGGGGCCTAGGCCTAGGAGTACGTAAATGTAGGCCTTGCTAGACCTATTTGAATTAGCCACTAGCCTTCTCATCAAGGCGTTTCTGTAACGCAGCTTGCCATCTCAATTTCATCTAGGCCTAGGCCTAGGCCAGGCCTACCCTAGCGCCTACGCATGCCGATCTTAAATTGGCTAGGCCAAGACCTTTGTGTATCACTACGTATACCACAGCAGTCAATCCGAATTGACTGAATTCGGTTTGAGTTCAATTCGGTTTGACTTGAAGTGTATATCACGGACATTCGAAACGACTTCCTCAATCCTATTTCGATTCGAATTGAAGTTGTTGTTGCAGTTTAAATTGATGCTACAAGATTCTATGAATAACACTTGAAAATACTATGTACTTGTATCTCTACCTACAGCTACGTAAATATAAAGCCTAATGTCTTCATTAAAGCCTCCAAGACGCCTTTTTATTGTAAACATGTAATAAACAACGCCTGCCTAATAATGGTATTCACTGAAATCTAAATCTCTAAAGGGAGTTTTCAATCCGTATTGAATGCGTATTGAACTGTATATCAAGCAATTTACTCATGTCAGTCCACTTTGGAAAGTGGATTGACTTCAATGCGAATCGAGTGTGTATATCAAGAGACTCAAACCGAATTGAACTCGAACCGACTTGAGTCAATTCGGATTGAGTGCTGTGATATACGTAGTGTATGAATCCTCCACTGGGAAATATACAGGCCTAGGCCCTAGGGTAGTTTCCCGACAAAATATTGCCCACCATTCCCAGGGCCTAGCTAGGCCAACATGCCTGTCATTCAAGTAGGCCCTACGCACTACAGGCTGAAACCCAATTACTATCTTGTAAGTTTGGCAGGGGCCTAAGCTGCAAAGCTTAGAATAATTCAGTCTATTTGGAATGGGATGTAGGCCTAGCCTAGCCTAGGGCCTACTGTTCCTACAAGGAGGCGGCAGGCCCCTAGGTGAACCTAGGAGCAACGTCTGACGTCTTTCCCCTGGGAGGCCAAGATTGCCAATCCCGGACCTGCATAAATTAACTGCCATTAACATAACTAGGCCTAGGCTATGCCTAGATGTTGGACTAGGGTAGCCACTCGTACGACTAGGCATAGGCCCTACTACCTAGTTTAGGGAAATATATCAAAGTTTTCAGAGACGTAAATAAAAACCAGAGTCCTTCCAGGGCCTTGCGCCCTTGCCTGATGCCATCAGATGGGTCAAAAAGCTGAAGTACCATTGAATATTTCTACAAACTGCATGTTCATAAATGCACCTAAAGCAAAAAACAAAGTGTTCAGATTACTTACACAATTTGCTTTGTCCAAGTAGAACTCCTAATCCAAGTAATAATCCAGTTTTTCCGCCCATGTTTGGGCTGCAAAGTAGCGCAGCCATTTTCTTTTTCTGCTTACCAGCAAACGTCACTAGTCACGTGACATGTAAAAAATGGGCAGCGCACGGCGCGAGTTTTAAATAGTCATGAACTTAACCGGGAAAAAAACATTTTCCTCATTACTAATTTCCTCTTGGTGATACCAAGTTTTGGTCTATACAATATGATTTTATTTTATGTTTAACACTTCCTCACAAAAGTCGTGTTGTTATTCAAGAACTTTTACAAACAAACAGTATGTCTCGCTTGAGAGTTTAAAATCCATGGTACGGGGCTTACTAAAATAAATACAGTAAAGGATCTTGAAAGTGACAAGACTAATAAGAAAAAATTACATAAAGCTAGTCCACATTTAAAAAAAAAAAAAAAAAAAAAAAAAATCACGCAACCAAATACCTTGCATTACAAAGTCACAAGATAAAAACCACAGTAGATAACAACTTTGCATGCCAACATCAATACCCTAATCACAAAACTAAGCTCAGCGTGTTTTGCAATTAAGAGCATCAAACAAATAAGCAACATATCAACTGCTAAAATATGTAACTTTTCTCTATTTGAATCGCACTTGAGATACGGAATCGAATTTTGGGGAATATCGACTCATATATCGACAAGGTATTCAACTATTCATCACGCAAAAACGAGCAGTCAGAGCATTATGTACCCTTAGGCCGACAGAGCATTGCAAACCCTACTTTATTACACTAAACATTCTTACAGTTACATGCCTTTACATTCTCAAGTCAATTTAATTAATAAGAAAAAAACATCCACACTATCACAGTCAACAGTGGCGTACACACCCACAACACAAGGCACAAAAATGACATCCATCTTAACCAATATCATACAAACCTAGGTCAAAAAAACTCTGATTATTTAAATAAAACTCTATTCAACAAACTCCCCAAATCAATAAAAAACAACAAAACACATCAAATTCCAAAATGAACTAACCAAATTTTTAACACAAAAGGTAGTATAAAATACTTTATGACAGACAAAACTACCTACTAAATAACTGCTATTACTAATTAAAAAACTCAGCTCTGCTTGTTTTGCAATTAAAAGCATCTCAAACACATAGGCCAAAGCAATGTATTAACTGCTAAATTATGCTACTTTTCTCTATTTGAATCACATTTGAGATATGGAACAGAATTTTTGGGGGAATGTCAAATCACATTGATCACCAGAAAAAACTGTTAAAATAAATAAAAATTCTCTACAACCTTTTTTCCAAAAAAGAAATCAAATATATACCTCAATATTTTAAAATTTCAAATCTGAGCTGACAAAATTGTTACCGTACTTCAAAAAGCTTACTACAGGTAATGACTTATTACAGTAATGGTATTATCTGTGCCGGTACTGTATCATTGGATTTTTGCAGGGGGCCCTATGTATGTATTAATATGAGAGCAATGTGATGAAAGATTACTGACATGGCCATGATGGATGGCATTTTATTATTAGTAGGTAATTATGTATAGAGGCTATACTATTTTATTTTGGTAAATATATTACGTTAAATACTTATGCAAGAATTAGTGTATAAACCAAAAAAGGACTACACGGTGAAAACTGTTAAAAACTGTAACTATGTATTGTTATTTGTTGTCCTTAATAAATTAAATTAAATTACCCTTTTTTGAGTATTTTATTTGACAAATAGGGGCTACGACATCAAGCTTCAACAACACCTAGCGTCTTTGGTGACGCTTCCGCGATGTGCAAAGTCTGTCGAGTTACCATTTATGACATGTGAATGTAGGTCAAGTAAATAAATTTAATCCACCCCTTGATAAAGGGAGTGAAAGTCTACTCGGGAGCTTCATATTGTTATATTTTACAAATGGCTTATTTTAGACGAGATAGAGCGACCGAGTCTCACAACCTCACTCAAAGGAGATTTTATCATGTGCATGTTTTGGGTGGGCGAGTGTAGTAGAAACATTACTACGTACATACTAAAATATGTTGATGTTCTATACTCGATGGTAGGTAGTAGCACAGATAATGACTCTATTATCTGTGGTAGTAGTCTTCATCGCATTGGGTATCATTTCCCATGCGAGGTGCTCATCATAAGGGGTCACTCTTGGAGCACTCATTGTGCCTAGTTATAGGCTGGTTGAGAAGAAAAGGGGTGTTATTTTGAAATACCAAATTCCCCAAATTTTCCAGATTAAAAAACACATTTTCCAGGCTGTAAATTTGGCAAATGGAGAAAATAAGTTACTACCGTACTTCTCGAGTTTTAAAGATTTTTGGGGGAAAAAAAGGAAATTTCAGCAATAGTTAACTTTTTCCTTGTCCATTCCAGTCCACGTGCTTGTAGACCATCCTTGGTTCGACGGGAAACATTCTTGAAGTTGGAATTAATCAGTTTATCCAGAAATACGAATTAAACAGCTCGACCGGGAATTGAACCAAGTTTCCCCACGCACCGTGTAGCTTAACCTGTTAACCACCCGACCACAGGGATGTCGACTCAAAGGGCTGCGTAGATAAATTTTAATTGACAATCGGACGGGGAAAAACAGACTGAAATGCAAAAATTTTAAAATAGATAAAGATATTGAATATTAGTTCTGAAGAATCAAATTCTTTCTTATGCATACATTAAAATTGTGTCCAGATTTATTTTAATTGTCTTCATTTTCATGGATGACAAAATTGTGCTGTCACCTACAACAACTCGCAGATTAGAACTAATAAATATTGATGAATCGAACAATTGACGAATAATTTTTTCCCCTATTTCCATTAAAATTTAGATTGAATGTTGCAATATTTAAAAAACATTACAACAGTAACAAATTAGGTAGGGTATTTCCCAAAATAATTCAAATTGCAATGGAATTTACAAAATAATAATTTCATGTCGAGTCAAATGAAGGGGCCCTCCGACAAGAAACCAAATGACCTTATAATATGAAAGCATACAAGAAATGTATTACCACAGAAAATAGAGTATTATCTGTGATAATACTATAGTAGTATCCAACCCATGTAATATAATTATATATGTCAATCTAGACGGGCCCACCTCCACCCCCAAATTTTTGTTTTAACTAAAAATAGCCACCGGTTTTTGAAATATCTGGTCTGTCCCCACTCGTCATCAGTAACCGACCAAATTTCGGTTCCTAAACTTTAGTCGTAATATAACTTCTGGGATTTTTGATGTTTATAGGATGGATCCACAGGTTTTGGGCTAGAGTGCAGCGTATTTAAACCTGAAAAATAATGTTTTTTTTAGATGAGTATCCTATCATTTTATCAATAAACCTTCAATGAAATCTATCCTATTGACATTGTTCACCCCAAAACAAAATAAAATAATATGCATTTTCTGCACTGAAAATGGGGATCAGTCTCCATTGGATAACACGACAACACACATGATGGCCAATGTGGGCAAATGAAAAGAAGATTATTATGTTGGTGACTAACTGTTCAGCTTGTTCAAACTTCACGTGTCAAGCAGAAGTCCCCTTCTTTCCAAAGGCTGTACAAGAGAAAGTTTAAGATACTAGTCAAAAATTTTCTTCAGATCCATTTCCTGCAGTACCATAAAACTAGAAGAAATAACTTTGTAAAAGAAGCATTATGACTTATGAAGTAAGGCAAATAATGTCAACATACTCCTATCAAAGCCCGATATTCCTAGCTTGAGGCAAACACGTCAAAAACTTCAAGCCCTACCAGTGACCAGTACAACGTTGCCTATAGAAGGATTCTAGGGCATTTTAGCTTGATGGTGATTCTTAATAATATTGTCCAGTTTTTACTCACCTAGGTAGGTAGGGCCTGTATATTTATAAAACATTTGTAACTTGGCAACAGTAAAATGAGAAATTTAAACAAAAAGCATTGCCACTTGCCAACTTCCCATCTTAAAGAAAAATGGACAAAAGAAAAGACAATAGAATATTATTAGCCTTATTGGCTTTGCTAGACAATCTGTTTTGAGTGGAGCTCTAAGATTTTACTCCTCGAAACTAGAGGCAAGCTTTGGTGGTCGTCGTCGGGGACCTCTCCTCCTCCTCCTTCCCAGACGACCACGACACAAACGATGACCACGACTCGACTTGAGAACCCCCCCTTTTCCTTTCACCAATACCCGTAGCTGGTTATCAGCTTGGGATTTTCTTCCCTATATCCCCTAGGCTAGAGTGGCGTATGACCTAGCGGTTCACGGGTTCTTAATTAATCCAAATAAACTAAACCACAACTAGGACACAGCCTCTTTTCATAACGAAGACGGCGAATAAGACAACACGATCGGTTGACGCGCTCCGAAACCATATAAACAAACCATTTGCTCTGTTTGCCTAGGCATAAATCATCTTCAATTTTCATACATTGATGCTGGAGGCAGTATCTTACTAGGGGTTGTACACTGGCCCCTTCCATTTAGCCTGGGGTGAATCTGTTCAAAAAAGGGTCTGTGACCAGTGACCCCATGTCTGTGGCAACGATTATAAATAGGAAAATGCCAAAATCGTTGTTAAGACGATGTGAGCAAGCCATGGTCGAGTACCCTGGAACATCCCCTTTCTCCCTAGCCTATTAGGATAAGTGGTGCATAGGCCTTACAGTTGACACACACTATAAAAAACTAAAATCAAACCCTAATCAATCATTTAGAATTACTATATACACACTAGGAAATCGCCGCAAAAGTCGTAACGAGTGAGTGAACCATCTGTTGAGAACCCGGTAACATTGATATATAGTAAAGCTCAAATCTTGAATTTATCGCCACTGCTTTTCCCCCAAAGAAACTAAATTTACAAGAGGCCGACCATGTACCAATTATACCTTCCACGAGGAGGCGCGTGCCTTGATGTTGCCAAATAGAACTCGCTCAAACACGACACATTTAAATTGCTTTTCTATTATGTTGGGAAAAGAGTGCAGCCTCCTTATCGGCAACACTGCCCGAAGTCTGTGGTGCGAGTCATCATTGAATAAGGGTTGACAGGGTTGACAAGAATACTTATTCCGCTTTAAAAAAAGAGCGGCAAAATAGGCAATGGCGATAAATTTAAAGATTTCTACTCTATAAGTAATACTGTATAAATGATAGGGATTTGAGTTTAGTTGTTATGGGAGACCGTATGGGCAGAAGCGCTGCAAGCAGCGCAGTTCAAAATATTTAGTCTGCCCTTTATTCATGCATAAAATTAGGTGTGCAAATAAATAAGGCTGCGTGACGGCTTAATCACAACCCCCGGTGCGAAGCATGCACTGGACTGCCGTCGATTGGGTCGGGCCTGCAGGTTGGCTTATTCGCTTTGATTTTTCTGTCCCCCACTGAAAAACAGTTATATAACTGAGTGTGAGACTCTAAATACAATTTATTTATTTATTTATTGTCACCAAGCATTTTTTTGTATTTGTAAACTGGATTCTTTAAATTATAACACACAAACTGATGCATCTGTTATTTATTATTTATTTAATTATGTTATTTATTTACTATTAAAACATGTACCTATTAAATACAATTGCTGTTACAATATTGAATTTTGAGACAACAATACGGACGGACACAAGCGTGGCTGTTTCCAAGTAAATTGTGTGGTAAGTGAAGGGGTATGCTCGCAGTGGCCCGTGCCCTTTTCTGTCATACAGTCTCACATAGGCAGCGTCAACCGTAAAAGGGCCCAATTGGCTGGGGAAGGAAAGACCCATGCTAGCTAGATCCAGCCTTAGGTAAAGAGGGAGAAAGAGGATGGGCTTGGCTTGCTCACTGTCTAACAACAACTTTGGCGCTTTCCTAAAAAATTATCTATAGCCTACATTTCACGTAGAGTCCCATCACCTTGAAAAAACCCTATTTTTGAGAGAAAAAGATAACTAGTTGGGCTGTACTGACAGGCAATTGCCCAATAAATAGGGGAAAAATAAGTTTTTAAAAGGGGGGAAGGAAATTGGTTCTCTCTGGTCTCAGCGCCCATAAGAATTAGCATGGTACGAAAATGTAACTCGCCGTATCTTTTGACTCGCGCCAAAAAAAAATCTAAACCAACAACATCATAAGATGCTAATTTTGTGAAGAAGATGATGGATTCTACTTTGCTCGATGACGCTTCCTAAATTCAAACTATTATGAGTGAAAAGGAAACCCTGTTTGCGCGCTGTCGCAAATGTACTCTGACCGAGCGGCAACCTAAGCGAGACGCAGCCACGTTGTGTGCAGCTGTGGCATCCTCGCATACCACGCGCCTGCCATGGTTGCTAAAAAGTACTTCGCATTCAAGATTTCGTTGGCACATTAAAGGATATTTTTTTAGTAATGTATAATCTAGTACAACCAGTGACCTCACAGTAGCCACAAAGCAAGTCGGATACCAAATGTTATGCTGATGCCCGGACAAAATGTTTTTACGTGCTTTTTTATGAGCAGTTTGGAAGGTTTTGGGAACATTGTAAATGTAGAGTTCACTTCAACTCAAAAAAAAATGTCATTAATAAATTTGTGATAGAGCAGAGTTCTGTATACGCGTTTCCAAGCAAAGATAGATGGCAGCACTAACACGCAACATGTCGGACCGATCGGTGATAAGAGGCGAGCTGCTTACGGCGGGCGCTGTATATTCATTTTCATTTAGGTTCAACTTGATTTTTGTTACATATCTGATCATTTGCGAACACATTGTTGATTATGTCATATCGTCCGCGTATTTTATTAGTAAAATTCGTGAATTTTGGGGTTTGGATTTATTGAAAACGGGAATTTAATGGCATTTTACAATATCACAACAAATAATTGAGATTATTTATGATATTAGCTCAAAAAGAACAAACCACACGGTTAAACTATTAAATACAGAAACAAGTGTATCAAATAACGTTGAATGATGAAGATCGATGATATTTTGCCAAGAAAATGTTGCCCACAAATACTAATAATTTCAATAATTTACTAGATATCTAAAATCAAAAGAGCTTCTAGCAAATTATAGCCCCACACTTTTTTTGCACGTTTTCTACATCGTTTTAGCCTATATATATTTATCTACTATACGCTTAGGTCTTCTGTTTTTTTAAATATACATTTTATTAAAAGTAGCCTATTGAATAGCTGATGGCCTATTTTTATTATTGTTTTGTATGTCAATAATGGCATGACGCGTCATTCTGCAGACAGCTTTAAAATCTTGTAGGTCATATCATTATACTTATTCTATTGTAATAATATAAATCGTATTTATTATGATGTTATGTATAATATTATGTAATAAATGAACAATGACGGTAAACGGTATATGTAGGCCCACATTAATTAAATTAGGTAGAAAATGAGTTGGGACTTGTGCATAAGCCCTAATACAATTATTATTATAATTTCTGTTATTGTTTTGTTATTGTTATTATTATGACTTTATTTATATTAAATTATCATAATAAAACTAAAGATGTATATCTCAATTAAAAGTGCCATAAGAAGCGAGCGATACTGTATGTGTGTGTGTTTACTATGAGTTGTGAACATTCTTGACGGTTTGAATTTGATTTAGTATTTATCGTACCCTGTTAGCCTATATTTAGTATATAGCCTATGAATACCAATGATTTATTATGATATTACAATTAGAGAATTGTAATATGGATACAAATGCCATCCTCGGTGTCTCATGGGTGCATGGGGCGCAGGTCTGAATAAAGTAATATTATTCTGGTGGACATGGTCTCGAATCCCGCATATTAAAGAGCGATTTTATCATTTTGGTGCACCCCCATGCTTTTGATTATCATCAATTAACAACATTTTGGGAGAGAAACGACAATGTACCTGTGATTGTACATATTTATTAGTGACCACACGGAATGACATGCGTTCTTCAGGTAAGCACATAGCGCGCTCCTCCGACTATCACTGATCGGACAGTTGCATTTTTCGCCACCAGGTAGCAACCCCTTTGCTTGGAAACGCGTATATCCACGCAAAGAGGAAAGATTATAGTTTCTTACAGTATGAATATAATGCCGGTCCGTGGTCGGGTTCTCGCGCTATCGCTTACGAAACATTTAGCACGGGGTAATCGCCTACCACGCTGACCGGAGAGAACCGGACAACGCCCACTTAGGTTCCCTATAAGGATCCAGGGATTTCGCAATCGTCAAAAAAATGAAAAAGCTTAAAAATACCTGAAACGTGTTTTTCATAAGATCCCATGGATGACACCAAAAAAATGCAATTTTATACCGCACCAAAACGTGATATACGTATTCCATTTATCGATGAAAAGTGAAAACGCAAAATAAAATGCTTTTTACTGCCCAATCAGCGAAATTTACCATTTCATCCGTATTATTTCCGATAAAAACACGCCGAAAATTCACGGGATTAGGATTTTCCCAAAATACGGACATTTTGACAGATTTTTCGGTGTTGCTAGACACCGGCCCTAAGCCTATTTTTAAAAAAAAAAAAAAAATAAGCATTTTACATTGCCAATCAAAATGTGTCTAAAATGCTTATTTTGGTGAAAAATAGCAAATAATGAAAACGCAAAATAAAGCATAATTTGAATTTCAAAGAGCATAATTTGTCAATCCAAAAAATATCTTAACTGGACCCCTACCAATAAATCATCATAAGTGATAATTGAATACTTTCTAGTTTCAGAATTCATTCAATGAGTCAATGACACATGTAGGCTCACCTGCAAATGCTATATGCATACACCGTACACGTATTTCTAAGGATGAGTAATTGAATTGTGGATATGTAGGCACATGGAAAAATACACAAACAAATTATGAATTATAGAACACGTAGAGGCCTACGTAGGCTAATGCCATGGAAGTAACTATAATCTCTAAAAGGAGCTGTGTGAATATGGACCATAAGCTGCTTGGGACTATTGAAGAGTACTAGTATTTAAAGTTTTAAAGATTTAAACAAAGCATTGTATATAAAAAATAAGTGATAATAAAGTTTGTTGATTTATTTCAAAAGATCATACAGTTCACTTGTCAACTTTCTTTTGTTTTGACGATGCTTGTTGTGCCTTCAACACCTTAACGACAATCTTTTGTTCTTCAATGAGGAAAGCGCGAACAATCCTGAAACATAGAAAATACACACTCTAGTAACATGCTGCTTAGGAACATCAGCAGAAGTCAAACATGGTAGGTAGGCCTATAAATAAATAAATAAATCCAAGTCTACATTCAATGGCGGTCAGTGGCGTTTCGTGTGTTCCAAATCAGGTGGGGCAAGCGAGGAGATCAGTTTCATGTTTTTTTTCTACGAACATTTTTCTCGTAGAGCCAGCAGGACCAACGTATTGGCTCATGTAGGCCCCTTTTTTTTTCCTCAGGCAAATAAGACTACCTACTAATTGTACCCTGCTGAATAATTTTTTTTTTGCAGGAAATTAATTTAATTTAACTAGGCTAACTGATATTAAAATTGAAATCAATTAGTAATACATTTGAGATGGAAAATGGAAACATATTGTTCCAATAAAGGCATTTAATCATATTTTTGTCATGATATCGATTGCGTGAAGTATTTGCTTTGCATTTGTCTGCACGCCAGTGTTTTACACGTGATGGGGCCAGATCAAAGTTGCACCACTGGCGGCACTTCTTCGGTTGGCATGGGCCAAAACTTTTTAACACTGTGATGTTAGGGGAAAAGTAAGTAAGGGGGGGGGGGGGCAGGGTGTGTGAGATTTTTTTATTTTTATATATTACAAAAAAGTAAGGTTGCCCATCGATGTTAAATGCCAACATCGACATCGAATCAAAAAAATCGATGTCAAATCGCGATGTCGAAATTTTTCCGACATCAACAAAAAAATCGACATCGAAATTCCAAAATTCGCCTTTGTAGCTGAAATATTAGTCCTGGGTTCGTTCAGTACGAAATAATACGCGTGAGAAGTTACATAAAAAACGGAGCAGTAGGTATGTATCATGTTTCCCGAGAACGCCAAGTAGTGTCAACACTAGTCCGTGATGCAGGCCGGCCGGCGAGTTCTCCCCCCCTCACCGAGCCCGCTCCTACGCAATAGCTGATCTGGCACAACTCGGCCGCCGGGCTGCATGGAGTGAGGCAAATACTACGCGACTATCTCTCTCTCCTTTGCTGCAGACAAGTTTTATCAGCACCTCTCACACGTGCGTGCAGGCAACAGCTGATATGGTGTGTACTGTGTAGCAGGCTATTAGTACTGACGGTCGGAAATTCAGAGGCACTCAAGGTCGACAAGATAACAAGTGAAGTAGGCCTACATGTTATAGCCTTCTTTAATCAATGATGTTAGGAACAAAATCATTTCAATTATTTTACATAAGACTTGTTTTTATTACGAAAATATAAAAATAAATATTATAAAATAAAACGAACAATAAATAACTGTTCTGTAACAAAAAGTCTGTATTAAAAATCCCACACAAAAAACAAAAAATATCCAACATTATAATAAGAATTTGTTAAAAGATAACTGCAGATTGCGATGGATATTACAACCGACTGAAGAGAACACGTCAACTTAATCTCCGACTAAAACACAAGTGAAACAACGTCGATGACTGGATGTACCACCCTGCAGTCGCACATCCCTTGACCAACCTCAATCTTGGCGGCAAGGTCGCTGACCCCGAGTGCAGGCAGTGAGAGCTCGATGCGGGGAGGGGGCGGGGCGTAGCCAGCCGGCCGGCCGGCCAGTGCAGGCGAGGCGACAATAGACACGTCAGTGTGGGGCGCGCTGTCATTGAAAACTCGCGATGAAAAAGTTGTGAAAAATGATGGGGACAAAATTAAGAGGACCGTTTTTGGGGGGATTTTATTTTTTTTTGCGCTTTATATTATTTTAATATTTATACTTGAAATTGGCGATTTTGGATTTGGCAAAAAAAATACAAAATATCTATATCATAAAAATCGATTTGATGTTTTAAATAAAAAGTCGATGTCGAAAATTTGCTTCGACATCGAGATTAATCGATGTCGATGGGCATCCTTACAAAAAAGTGATTTAGTAGATTTAAATCAGATTTTTATTGATTTGAATCAACAAAATCAGTGGTTCAAAACTTGTCAAGTTGATGAGGCCGAAGCACGATCGGCCGCAGTCGGGAAGGCTCGTTATCGGCAATGCGCGCGACGCACACCGTTTGAGAGTTGAGATATATTGCCGCATCTACCACTCTTGCACTCACTCGTAGGCATGGGCAATATTCCCTGGGCGGGCGGACGGTCGGAAGCTTGTGTCGCGCCCACCGCTAGGCCTAGGCCTACAAAATGTAGCCTATGTGAGTACATTTAAAAAAGCGCGGCGTCTGCATTCTTTTATTATTTTTATTTATGTATTTTTTTTTAAATTTTAATGGAGCTCGGATAATACGGGTGATCAGATAATCAGTGATCGGGTAATGGAGGTTTTACTGTACTAGGCCTAGGTACTAATAAAGTTCTAGGTCGAATGTGATTGTCTTCTATGGAGAAATTTAAGGAGACATGACAAAAAACTAAAAGACATGCTATGCTTTGCAAATATCATTTGCTTTCATTTGTCCAGAAATGAAGCAGTTTTAATTGTTCTAAGATAGGTGACACACAATCTCTAGCCAAAAATAACATCAGGTTATATGATTTTTATGGTAGGCGGAGGCCTACATGGAACGGCTGATATGCATATAACCTAAAACCATTCTGCCAACTTCCCAAGCTTATGAAAATTGTGAAACAAGAAAGCTCTCTAGTCTAGACTATAATTTCACTTGAAAACAAAATGGGCACACAAGTACTAAATAGATTGGAGAAGGGTTAACAGGTTGGGAAAGCAAAGAGAACATAAATCCCAGCCTGAAGGGCTGGGGGCAACAAACTTTTCACCTGCTGATGACAACTGCAGCTAATTTAAAGTTATTACCTTAATCCACGATGTTGCCTGATGAGTCCTCGTGGATTAAGGTAACAACTTTAAATTAGCTGCAGTTGTCATCAGCAGGTGAAAAGATGTGTTGCCCCCAGCCCTTCAGGCTGAGATTTATGTTCTCTTTGCTTTCCCAACCTGTTAACCCTTCTCCAATCTAACTAGCCGATAGGCATTTTTCACACTAGAAACAAGTACTTAAATAGCTGTAGAATATTAAATTATCTTAAACTAAAGTGGTTGTGCCTAGTCATTTTCATATCGCCAGTTATTTTAATTGGCCAACATTATGCCAAACATTCTTACCTTTCTTTCACACACTTATGGCAAAGTACACCACCATACGCCCTCTTAACGGTCTTCTTACGCCTGCACATACGTGAGCGCTCCATCGGCCTCGCCGGCTGGATACCCCTGAGCTTGTCCTTGCATTGCCCACACCTTGGGATCTTCTTCGGCTTCTTCAGGTACTGGTAAACAAGTTTACCACACGGAGTTCGTACACTGCAACACCATGGGAATTAAATTAGAAAACAAATACAGTGTCAGTAGGCCTGCAAAACAAAAGCTTAGGCCTAAGAGATGGATAGTTATGTGGAAAGGGGGTACACCCGAGTCAATCCCAGAAAAAAAAGCCCGGTATGTAGATGAACTTGATACTGGGAATCTAATCATCTCCAATTGCAACGGACCATTCCCACACACACTTGACAACAAAACAGCTTAGGCCTAGTAGAATTGTGCAAACCTAGATTTTAATTTCGAACCAAACTCAAACTTCCAGAGGGGTGGTCCTTCGAATTTCTATAAAAATATCGAACAAAATCAGAAACGAATTGAAATGAACTTAAATGATATCAAACAGTTAAAGGGTAAAATACAAATAGTGGTAAGTCTAGACCGGCACCTCCACCATCAAAATTTGTACTGTAAACCGAGAACCATGTTTTGGCATGTAAAATAATGGGTGCCTGCACACCACTGTGCCTACAAATTAGGCTAGTAAAAAAAAAACACTCGAACTTGGTTTGATCATTTTTAAAGTAGCCTTTTTCCTAATTAAGTCTTTTTCCCACTCAGTCATAACTGATTTTCAGTGGGGGACAGTAAACCAAAGCGACCAAGCCAACCCTCTAGGCCCCGACGCAATCAACGAGTGAGCGATAACTAACCAGAGATCGATATTTTTTTAAATAGGAAATATAGCAATGAGTGGTATGGACAGTGCAAACACCCGCGGATCAATGCCGGAATCAACAAGGCCAATTCAGAACAACTATAAATTTATTATGTGCCTCGTTGCTAAGACGGCTCCAAAGTCAACGTTTACAAATTCCTAAGACAAGAACTGATGGACTTGCTATCCTGCAACCCGTAACGATTTTATATTGTTGCCCCATGCGGAAGGCCTACATCTCGCCAAACCTTCCTGCCCTGTAGAAACCCCACACAACACTAAATGTTGAGATGCCATTAACACATTTGTCACAATGCTCGGGACTTCAAAATTTCCTTCATCCTTAATAAATAATTAATTAAAGAAAACCTTTTGAGTTTTCATTTCAAATCTCGCCTTGGATGCAGGCCTAGTTAATTGCTGTGATGCATCTTGGTTGTGACGCTGCGCCGGGTTGATTGATTGGATCAATTCTAGTGCTCGAGCAGTCAAACTTGCTGGCCCTGTACTATCAAGCGCATCTGATTGGTGCATTAGCTGATCAGCTCATGCGCACTAGCAAAACCTCCAAGGTCTAGGCTCTAAATAAACTAGGCCTATGCAAAATCATAAACTCTCAGCATAGGCTTAAGACTGCAGTCAGGACAATGATAAGCAATTGACAAGAGGTGTCCCGACCTGATATCGAACCCAGTTCCGTATATAAAGGTCAAATTGTTTCCAGTTGTAGGCCTATAGGTAGTGATGGAACGTTGAAAATTTTCAATTCACTGAAAATTTTCAACAAGGCTTGAAAATTTTCATGAAAATTTTCAATATGCTTTTATTTGTTTGTTTGTTTTATTGTTTTTTTAATTGTGTTTGCTGAGTACATATTATATTGTTATGTACAATGATATTAGACTTTCGCGGCCCAAATATATAAAAAAGGTGTGAAACGGGTCATTTCGCCGCGTCGCGTGTTTACATTTACTAGTGTGTTAGTTCGACGTTTCGGAACCACTGTGGGTTCCATCTTCAGAACGACTGATAAAAGTGCGTTTACTCGTTGCCTCTCTCGATCGGGATTGTTTTGAATGCCTTGACCAATTGCAATGGGGCTGGTCACGTGTGCGTCGTCTGCAGCCTCGCTGGTAGATGGTACACCCCCTTGTTGTGACGTCTGCGGGTGGGGTGTGTTGTCACGTGATTGTAAGTGGTTGGGTTGATAACAGGAGTCCACGTTGCACTTAGTTTATAGCCATCGTTCTCCATTAAAGTTGTTGGGAGTTCTTCTTAATCTCCACTGCCTCGCGAATTAGTCTGGCAGCCAGAAACGTGGGTCGAACTATGTACCCTGGTGTCTCCAAACATGATCTGGTGGTTATCGTCACCTATGTGTTCCAACTCATGTTTGGCTACCGCCGACTTTGTGTCGTAACCTTTAGCACAGTGAGCTTTGTGTTCTTTTATTCTCGTGGTGATGTTTCGCGCAGTTTGGCCGATATACACTTTACCACATTTGCACGGGATTTCGTATACACCTGAGGTTACTAGGGGGAACTGGTCTTTAATTGGTTTTAGTTTGTTTCTAATCATATTACAGGGTTTGTAAACCGGGCGTATGTTGTGCTTGGCGAGAAGTCTGCCAATCCTGTCTGTCGTACGGTGAACGTAAGGTAGAGATGCCCACTTAGGTTTAGCCAGGCTTTGATCAACTAAGTGGTTCCGGAAACGTCAAACTCACACACCAGTAAGTGTAAACACGCGACACGGCGAAATGACCCGTTTCACACCTTTTTTAATGTACAATGATATTTAATAAAACAATTATCACCGGTAGCCCATGTATTATAGGCCTACCTATCCCTGGCAACTTTGTATCCCTGAGTAGGCCTTAAATGTACTAGGAGGACCTAGGAGGAAAGGAACTATTTTATTACGGTAGGTCTGTAAAATGTGTTTGTTATTTTGTGATATAGGACCCTAAAATCAATTTGTATCTAATAAAAAGAGGAAATTGTAAAAAAAAAAAAAAAAAGATTGAAAATTTTCAATGCTTATGAAAATTTTCTTGAAAATTTTCAACGAAAAAAATTTTCATGAAAATTCCCATCACTACCTATAGGCCTAGCTGAGCCAATTCAGTAGGCCTACCTGATTTGTTTTGTTGAGAACATTCTTTACAAATGTTAGGCCTAGATATCAAAACACCTTGGCATCAAAAATTTCAATAGGCCACATTATTGGCTGTCAGTGTCAGCACCACATGCCAGGTACCGGTTGTAAGAGTTAACACCAACTAGGCCTTCGTACTGTACTACCGGTACCTAGGCCTAGTAGGTAGGTTGTTAGAAAGAGAAAAAAGGAGGTCGAGTGGTCCAATTTTTAGTTATTTTTTCATGCAAAATCACCCAAAAAACATTAACATTTCAAGTGCTGCCTATAAGGATGATTTGTACAAATTGGAAGCGTTGACCACAACCCCCAACGGGGGGTTCTGCCCCTGAACACCTACTAGGCCTAGGCTTGGTCCTTTATATAGTAGATTTGAAATGACAATGATAATAAATATTTGGACTACTTGAAGGGGGCCCAAATAGTTCCATCAAAGATGGCCCAAGGCTAATCCAGAGGGACAATCATTTCCCGTTCCAATGTTGCTTGGTGTACGAACTCTCTAAAAGTAATTCAAAATCAATTTTATTCTCACAGTTGGGCTAAGAAAGTTAGGCCTACACAAAATTACATAAAAAATAAAATAGGCCTACCTAGGCTTTAGGCCTAGGCCTACAGGTGTTTGCATCACAAAAGTGTCGAGTGAAGCTTCCAACTTTAAGTCCTATTGCTGATTCCTTTACGTCCTAGACCTACTATTTTGAGGGCCTGAGGATAGGCCTAGGCCTCTCAAGCATCATTCACAATTAGTTCTAAGGCGTAAGGCCTAAGGCATAATAATGAATTGCCCAAAATCCAATTCTTACGACAGGTTTCTTACGACGAGCCAATCACGAACAAGGAAACTCCCCACTCCTGCTTCTTTCTTTCCACAGCTGGTTGTACGCGCATGCGCAATACGCAGGAGCAATGAAAAATGGCATGGTTGTTGTAAATGCCTAGGCCTAGCATTTCTTACGACTTACGCCTTAGAACTAGTTGTGAATGATGCTTTAGGTAGATTGTCAGCTGGACATCATCAGCCTGCGGTCTGATTCTGTAAAATCGTTATGGAAGATAACGATCGTTATCCGGCACTTTAGCAACAATTTTGCGTGTCGACTGATTCTGTAAAAATGATAGCGATCGCTATGATAACGAGAATGAAAAAGGAGTCGCTATGCTATGCTATCAAGATACGATAAATGGCGGCCGTAGCGACTATTTTACAGAATCAGGTCGATAAACGATTAATTTATTGTATTGTATTGTATTTCTTTATTTCTGGCTCATTCTAGCCATTTCGTTACATCTTACATCACATTTATAGCATACAAATACTACACAACATCAATTACAACAAACAACTTGAAAACACTGGCTAGGGCCTAGGCCTACTAGGCCAAGGCCCTAGCCTAGCTTATTATTACATTTCACTTTAATTACACATTGAAAATGACCCTGACCCATTCACATTTTTAGAATGAACATGCTGGAATAAATACGTGCAGTTAATTAGAATAAGGAGTTTGTATACGTACACTCGTCGGCGATTGCTTTTAGTGTTGTACGACAAACGTCGTCGGTAGACCAGGCGCTGAACCATGTTTAACCTAGAAATTTAAATACCAATTATTAGCATATCATCCCACTCGAATACATAAAAATATAGAGCAGGAACGCATGTACAAGAATATGACAATTTATTAAGGTAAATTTTCAGAAAATACTAGGATGATTACAGATTAAAAACAAGAAAATATGAAAAATACACGCACCTATTTCAGGTTACCGGATGAGGAATTCCAAAATGGTCGACAATCAATTATTTTTTAAGGCCCTTGTAAAATTTACAAGGCGCTGGAAAACAGCTGATCTTTGTCGACCTATCGATCCTTGACAATAATATCGAGGAGTCGAGTAAAAATCGTGTCAACTGAGCAGCTGGTGGAAAATGGCGTCTCTTATTGAGAGTTATGAGCAACAATATGCAGTATTAACAGCCGATATTACTTCCAAAATAGGAAAATTAGTGACTCTAAATGGAGGTTAGTGTCGCAGGTTCATTTTGAAACTCTCGTTATTTTAAGCTCGACGGTAAGCTAGGCAAGATGAACATTACAATTCAAACAACATTGCTAGGCCTAGTATCCCTAGCTGTCATCTTGGCTTTAGGGACCTTGGCCTATGTTGAAATGTCAAATTAAATTTGTAGGTAGGCTAGGGGCCTAGGGCTAGAGGGGGCTCCCTGAAAAGGTTATCAAGACTCTTTATCATTGGTCAAAATACGCTTTGTTTAGTAATCTAAAGCAGGCTAAAATTGGCCATGGATAGGTGGAGGCCTAGTCATACTGTCAGCCGTATACTGGAGTAATAAAAACCTTCAAGACCTTTAGGCTAACCTTGCTTTTTTAAACGAAAGTCCTTTTCGCTTGTCGTTGTAGTCATCCTTTTTTGCTGTTTAAAAAAAAATTAAAAACCTTCCAAGACCTTTAACGTTGCTATTTTAAACGAAAGTCCGGAACTCTTTCGGTTGGTATGGACAGTTTTTGATCAGTAGGTAGGAGCCTACCAGTACTTTAGATTTAAAATAGCGACGTTAAAGGTTTTGTAGGTACTTTAGATTTAAAATAGCGACGTTAAAGGTTTTGTAGGTACACATAAAAAAACTGTCCATACCAACCGAAAGAGTAGCTACCGAAAGTCCTTTTTTAAGCAGACTGGATTTGCCTGATGAACACCTCGGTTCGGACTGAGTTCAGGTCGGTTAAGAAGCCGAGCCAGTCACTTAGTATGGGCTGCTCACGCAAAATCACCCCTACGGCCCTACCCCCATTGAGAACAACATTTCATTGTCTGTGAAAGCTACCGGTAGGTACCAGTACGCACAAATTAACCGGGGGTCGTTGCCTCTCAACCTCACAGAGCTCTGGGGTCCTTTTTGGTTGATAAAGAATAGTTAGGACTATTAGGCCTATAGTCTCCCTTCCCTTTCTGCCAGACTGAGGATTCTATCTTAACTCATTTCCCATTTACTTGGCTGGTCTTACTTGGCTGGTCTTTCCATATCCTTGTCATTTGCCCATGCCCATCAATCTCCTCATCAGAGCATGGTCTCTATAGTTAGGCCTAAAAAATTCATCCTGGTCTGGTCTGATTCAATTAAATTGGAAATAACTAATTCAGAAGAGAATGAGTTACGTACGGTAGGCCTACCTTTCTGAAGAATGGCAGCAATTTAGAAAGATAGTTTAGAAGGAATTAAAAGATTGCAGGGGTTAGTGAAAGTTTGAGAATGGTTGCCACAGCCACTAGGTAGGTAGCCTAGGCCTAATCATCGTTTCCCGTATTCATTTTCTTGGTAGAGACTTTTGGTCAATACAAACAACTCATATTTTTATTTAGTTGTAATGAAGAATCAGGCATAACTTGCTAGAAAGTAGGGCAAGGGCACAGTTAATGATTGTGTATCTGTTCAATGCAGCCGACAAGAGGGTGCTGGTTGCAGATGTGGAACGCCAAATGGAGGAGGCCCATGAACTCGTAAGTGATTACAACTAGGCTAGCTCCCTCTTTCACTGCCTGTAGGCCTATGTACATTCACATCCAGTGTTTAATCTCGTTGGTCTGGAATCCACCCTGAAATCAGCCACAAGAGTTCTCTGTAATGCTAGTGTATAGTACCGTACCCTGTGTGGCCTGTTATGTAAAATTGAAGGCTATTACTACTTTTTAGATTTTACCTACGTTTGGTGAATCAAAGCATTATTTCTTACAAGATCTGGTTTAGTGATTTGTTATTGTGTAATGGCACGCTAGCTAATCATGGAGCATTCGAGTTTGAAGTAGGCCTCCCTGGAACCGTTATTCATTTCAACCAAACAAGCCGCTCGAGGGATTACGCTGGCCGTTCTGTGGCCAATTCTAGTGTCAAATTTCATAAAAACAAACGTAGGCTACCTACCTAGCAACAAACCCTTATTACACCATCAAAATTTATTTCACCCGCATTGTCCAGAGCTACTGACGATGTAAGCACATGAGCTGTTATTGTTTCAATTTAAAATAATTATCTTGTTCATTTTTTGTTGGCCAACTTTTAAGTAGTAGGCCTACCAAGTAGGCCTCAGCCTACCTTCTCTCATAGCTAATGCAACCAGAGATGTCAGGCCTCATCTCTCAGCAATTTATTGAACTCTGTCCACATTTGGCACATTTTTGCCATGTAAAATTGTGTAATAGCCCCGCCGTGGCATTCGATAGTCAAGATAATATAGGCCTACCTATTCCCATATTTTACAGCTTGAACAAATGGAGTTGGAAGTTCGGGAAGTTGAAGCTATTGCTCGACCCAGGTTGAGGACGCGAGTTGACAGTTATAGAGCCGAGCTTGGTCGGTTGAGCAAAGAGTTCAAGAATGCTCAAAGCTCATCCCATCAAGATGGTGAGTAGCTTGCTGCAATGTAATGGTTATTAAGCGAGCGTTTCCATTTGACTGCCGGCAAAATTAGTCACTGGTTTTGTTTTTTTTTGTTTTTTTTATATTTTTTTTTGTATGTCTCGCCATAACGTTTGAACGGAGGCTCGGATCGAGTTCAAATTTTGACCATCCGCAAGCTTTGTTCTCGATTGAATGCCATTAGTTTTGTGGCAAAATCGTTCAAAAAGTTAAAAAGTTACATTAAAGTTAATCGAAAGTTTTTTTTTCAAACTAAACGGCGACAAAATCTGAGGTGGCCAAATCATTTAGAATGTCCGTCCGGTCACGAATATGTTAATTTTATTTTGATCCGATAAGTAGTGTAGATGGAAATTACATTATAACAAAAGTAGGGCTGGGCTATGACATATCATTCAATTATCGATATCACACGTAAAATTTCGATACGATATTGATAGTACATCGAAATGTAATTGTTTGTAAAAAAAATCAAAATCAAAAATCAAAAATAATTTTTTCAAATTTTTTTTTTTAGAGTGTTATTTTTCATAATTTTGGCCAAATAGGGTTGATAAGGTGTCACCATAGACCTATTTACGATCTCACAATCGCGTTTTATGACCCGGCACCTCCAGCAAATGCACCAGCCAAGGTAATTTAATTTAGACTACCTACCCGGCACCTCCACCAAAATTTCCAAATTTAGCATTTTTTGTGTAAATTTCGATATTTCGATATGAAATCAAATATCGATATCGAATTTTTTTCCAATCATCGATATCATATCGAAATATCGATTTTTTTGCCCAGCCCTAAACAAAAGTAACGTTGCCATGGCAACGAAAAGACGCGCGAAGTTTCTAATGCACTGCCACCTAGAAGTAATCAAAATACTTTCGAGGAAGCAGTCTATTATTTGTCATCAAAGAGTTTAAATAGTTTTCCCAAGGAGTCAAGGTCCTCTAGATGGCGGTGGATTTTATTCACAAAGTAAAGGTTTACACACGGGTTTACCCAAATACCTTGGCAATAATAAATAATATTGGAAACATGGCCCTGTGGACAGCGAACGTCTCAAAAATTTTCCTAGTAACTTAACTAGCTTCAGTAGCTTGGTCTACCTGTGGACTTATCGGTTGGTATTCATATTCAAGCAATGTTGAATTATTTCAACTAGGTTGTACTACACAGAGCAAAAGAGAAATTCTGGATATGCTCTGATTAGAAATTACAACATAAAAGAAATATAGATTTATTTAAAAGGTGCGCCAATGGTTATGTAATTCATTATGCACCACTTTAAGGCCTAGGGATGCGGGAATCACAGACCTGTGCTAGACAGTTCCAGCCACAGGCAATGGCAAGAAAAGATGGGGTGTCTCACATCGGCGGCCAGAGCTTACCCTCGTTTCAACATACTAGTTGATGTAGCCATCTAGATGTTACAACTATATGGCCAGCCCTTCAGGCTGGGCTTCATGTTCCCTATGCTTTCCTAACCTGTCAACCCTTCTCCAATCTAAACTAAACTAGCCAGTTGGCCTTTTCCAAACTAATTATAACTATACATGTAACATAGATAAGACAGATTTATAAGAGCTAAGAGGCCTATCAATTACGTGACAATTGTTTTGTTTGAAGGTTTCTACGGCCACGACGAGCTTTATGGATCCGAAGTTGGTGTTAGCGACGAACAAAAGCGTAGACTACTCGACAACTCCGAGCGAATAGAACGAACGGGAAACCATCTCACCTCCGGATACCGGATTATACTCGAGACTGAGCAAATCGGAACGCAAGTTTTGCAGGACCTCCATTCACAACGAGAGACGATCCAGAAGTCTCGTAGCCGGGTAAGGAAATGTCTTACTTGTCTTGTCTTAGCTTTGAGCAAGAAGCTGATAAAACACAAGACTTACCGAGTATCTCGTTTGGTTTCAGCTGCGAGAAACGGATGCGGATCTTTCACGAAGTTCTCGCATACTCGGAGGGATGATTACAAGATCGGTCCAACATCGTGTGATATTAGTATGTGTTGCTGTTGTTTTTGTTGTTGTCGTTGCTCTTAGCATTTATTTTTCTGTTAGTAGATAGACAGGGATACAGTATAATGGTAAGGTTGCCTATTCCTACATTCGATTAGCTAAACACTTTTTACCTTGGTCGATGCGTTAATCAGTCGTCGCCAGCTAATGGTGAGAATTAGAAACTATCTCAGGATGAGTAGACATTGCCTAAATTAAAATGCCAGGATTCTTGTACAGACAAGCTTGGCATGGATTGCTTTGATTTATGTTGTCGCTCTTTGCTATCCAAACTCCAAAGCTATTTAGTCGTATCAGTTGTGGCAATCGTAGACAAAAAGTCTTGTGTAAGCTAAGCTCTTTTTTAGGTATTTATATTTTGGAACGGTGGCAAATAGGGTTAGGGTTATCACAAGTTAAATAGGTAGTACATACGGTATAACTACCCGCTCTGTAGATAGGTCTTCGAGGCGGGTCTGTTTTGACACTAGTTTTAAAAACAACGTCGCAAATCTAAAAATCTCATGTAGGCTACTGGTACCGCGGTACCCTTATTCCAAGTTTCCCCATGATGTTTCTCTATAAATTATGCTAGTTTAGGGTATACATTTTTATTATCTCTGATTCACCACTGTTAGTTCTTACAATGTCATCTTCATTATCCTCGCTGCATGAACAACTAAAAAAACTTATCTACTTTTGTTGGTTCAAATTTGTATCCCTACTCCTTGCTAATCTTGAGAATGTTGTGACCTAAGCCAGTTTCAAGTCCTTAAGCGGCTGCCAAACAATCAACATAGTTGGCCAACTTTATTGCTAGCCCTGCCACACGAGCAGTAAAATAAAGAAACAGTGGTGACACCTACTGATGTGATTGGTGATCAAGTATCACGTGATACTTTGAAGAGATCAGATTGGAAGTTGCTAACTTTTACTGTCACGTACGTAGTTCAGATTGTTGCAACATGTTGCACAACTCGACTCGACCGTCTGGCGGGCAGGCGGCAATATGCACGTTATCAAATGCACACCAACTCACAGCAACATTTGATCGCTTAGCAGCCGCTTTAGCCAGTTTGCAAGAGTTTAGATAAGAAAGAGACAGTAGGTTATGCAGTGATTGTCTGCCTTATAGGAATTTTCCTGTGTCCCATACAAGTACATATGATGTATAATAATGGCCTAATCTTAGCACTTCATTTGATGATCAGACCCTGGAGATAGCCTTTAAACAACAAACAATCTCGATTTGGTTAGTCACGTAGGTGAAATTATTAATACTATTTATAAAACGCATTTTGTGTCAAATCGAGTACCGTATTAATATTTGATAATTTTTCTCTTATTGATGAAACTAAAATGCATACTTGCATGCACGTTTTTTGTGGTGCGACTGTTGCAATAGCTGGATGATGCGTCTACAGATGCGAAAAGTTCTAGAAATTTTGCTGATGTAGGAAGTTGTATCTCGGCCGAGACTGTTCCGTATAGCATACGTTTCTTCCCTTCTCTACAAAACAAACTGTCAACACTTGTTCGTATATTTTAGCACATTCCTCGGCATGCTGGGCCTTACTCTGGATTCAAATCTTCAATCAAAATACGTTCCCATATCAAGAAATCCACCGTCACGAGTCTGGCAATTTTAATGCATTGAGTGACATTTAATATATTGGTGTGAGATAGGATCCAACAACTTACCTTCGAAAAGTGATGGTGGCTGCTGAGTTTCTTGAAGAATAGTAACATAAATATATACAAAACACAGAAAAACACAAGACGTTTCGACACGAAGTCTTGTTCGCACTCTCTTGAGTGAACAAGACCTCGTGTCGAAACGTCTCGTGTTTTTCTGTGTTTTGTATATATTTATGTTACTATTCTTCAAGAAACTCAGCAGCCACCTCGAAGGTAAGCTGTTGGATTCTATCTCACACCAATATACTCCAGCCGATTGGCATTCTTTCTACATAACCTGAGTGACATTTAACTAAAATATCAATCAATCAAATCTGAATGTTTTAGGTTACTATTTCTAATAGTGACTATTTAGTGGTCTTCACTTGCGATTTACAACAGGACCAGTAGCGAACACTACTCGTGTGTATATATTTCTATGTGAATTGAATTATCATAAATAATTACACACTACTTTGCAATGTGATTAACTGATTACTACGCAACACATCCCTCGAAAACCATTATTTCTATTCATTTACAATTTTATACCATGTAAAAAAGTTGCATGACATTTATGTACACAGCAGTAACTGGGGCATATTATTATTAAGTGTCCAATCATTTCATTTTATATTAAAAAAATTATGAAAACTAGTGACCTATGTTACAAAAGTCTGTAAGGGGTAAGCCCTCAAACAAGACAACATATTTCAAACATACCTCATAAATCATTACGTATACAGGTAGTATTAATTTAATAATATTTTATGTATAGCCACAAGCCTACTTACTGTTTTCAGAAAACCAACATTGTTTGGTTTATATGCTTGATAGAAAAATTGCACTATATACCTTTCACTTATGTAGGTATGTAAATAATATGTGACTGCCATTTAAAAAGTTACTGGTGTAAAATGGGTTAGCTGAGAATCCCAACAGCATACTTTCTATGATGGCTGTGTGCTTATTGTAATTTGTTTTAGATGTATCATCAGTATTGTCAGAAATGGTGATTCTACAAGTGAACACAAAAGAAAAACATGTATTTATTTATTGTATTTGAAGTAGCGATTGGGATTAATGTTTCTCTAAAATTCTTCTAAGGTGCAAAGAGTGAAACACGACTTAACACCCTATGAGTATGACTTTGACTATTTGCCAGGTTTATATTATGATCTATAAAGAAAGTGATGAACCAGCTCCCAGGGATTGAACCCACGTCTCCAGAGTATCCTACGGCTGCTGTAGGTCTACATGCAATAAAACACTCGGATAGTAGCCTCTGCGCAACGTAACCCCTCGAACGGCAACTTGGGAGACTTGGGTTCGTTCCCCGATGGAGCTAGTACAGGCAAAATAGCCGCTTTCCAGTTTGATTTCCTCGATTAGTGTGAGTGAGTTCTTAGAGAGACCCACTGACGATGAAAACTGAAAAGCTATGTCGGATCAAACTGCTGTGATGTGAGGTAAACATACTGAGTAAGGACATCAGCTTTATAATTTATATGTAAGGTATTTATGTTGATTTGTTATTTAGTTTTTAAGTCCATCTCTATAATATTTTCATTAAATTTTGGGCAGTTTTCTTCGGTAATGAACTGAACAATTAACAGTACAGTACAATATGGTTTTATGTTATGTATGTAACTAATATTATTACCATGCCTTAATGTTGTAAATATGTAGGCCTAGTTGTTTTTTATAAAATATACAGTGAATGTTATAACAAGATATTTTGTGTATTTTATTGCAAGAATTTGAACCTCCATAGTTTTACTATCATTATTCATTACATGGTTACGTTTAGTTTATAAATAAAGCAAATAAGTTGAGATCTACTACTGTATTTACCTGAATCTAAGACGACCTAAAGTCTGAACTGATAAAATTACATTCTAACAATGCAAATTTCAGACCACCCCTTATTAATATTATATTACGTGGACAAATGAAAAAACAACAATCATAGATGCAGGTAAATACAGTAATTAACAATTTCTTAATTGACCTAAATATGTGATTCTAATGCTTTCGAAAATACATCGTAATCTAAACGCGTCGTTGTGAACTTTGCCAGCTTGCTTCACCAATGAAGTATTATACTTCCAGCCTTGACTTGAATGATGACCACAGATTGTGTGTAGTGCGTAGGATACTAGGAACATATTAGAGCACTTCTCAAGTGATCTCATCGGTATCCTTACTCGATTTGATTGTTACTGTATTGTAAGGTGCCAACATTCAACAAGACAGTGCAATTTTATTTTATTTTATCGGATCTCGAAGGAGATGCAGTGTGATATACTACTTATCTCTAGACCAGAGAGGTTATTTGGGTAAATTTTGAGAACAATGATGTGCATTAAATTGGATTTAATTTCCAAACGTAGGGACGATATTTACTAATTAGGGGAAACGAGGACAATCAAATAGATTTGACTCGCGCACATTTACGACTACAGTGTCAAACTCAAAACTAGTACCAAATTCCAACAGCAACTATTATTCTCTTATAACAGTAGTACACAATGATATGTAGGCCTAGCATACTGCAGTGACATTTATATGCTGGTTGCTGATGATAGACATGATTTAGTAAAGGCGTTCGTTTATGCTACATACATGTGAATCTAATCTAGTGAGTTGTTTTTGTATGTAGGTACACACTTCATTTTCCTACCACTAGTTTTTAGATTATGAATGAGTGGAATGACTTTCCTCTGGTCCATAGAGGTATGTGTTCCCAATCCCCATGTAAAAGTATTTCCTAAAATCCAAGGTAGTGTAGTGAAATTAGTCTGTTTCTATCTATCTACAGAACCCTGCAGTTGCCAACCAGGTAAGCTGTTGGGTTTCCCTATCCAAACCCCTTTTATGTAAGCAAGGAAAATATTTTGTTCGACAAGAAAACACCGCCTTGAAAATAATTAAACATGCTCAAAAAGTAGCTAGCTATGAAGTTGAAGTGTGACGAGTTTATTGTTTGAACACAACATGAAGTGACAGTTCCTTTAGTTATAATGATTGATAACCCACAATATCCCAAAATTAAAACACGGTGGAAACAGAGTCAATAATGTGAGGTTCTTGGTGTTTTAACATGTGTTCTAGAGTAACGACCTTCAATGAGTCTTGGTAGCTTCTCTATGTCCCTACTACCATTAACACTGTTGAGCATGCAATGGGATGGCCGCACATTCAAGTCTGTCACAGCAGACAGACTCTTGATGAATACTTCAGATTTCATTCCACTAAAATTATTATCTTTACTTAAAGCAGAAATGTGAGAGAAATGGGAGTTGACAACATTGTTTTTCTTTTTATACTGTTTTTAATTAAGTACAAAATGTTAAGTGACCAGAATGGACTGAAATATTAAGTGGGTTGGCCTGCAGTGATTTAATTGAAAGTTGTTTTAAATGATGAATACAGTACAATTATGTAATATGCACATGACATACATGATTTAGTGCATGAAACATTCACTTGAAGCCAAATTGCATTGTTTTTCAATTGACAAGTTTGCAGTTTAGTACCGATAGAGTTCAGGTATTACCGTATTGTACCGAATATAGGCCGACCCTGAATATAAGCCGACCCCCTAACTTTTCTTGTTGAAATATTAAAAAACATATGCAAAAGCATATGCAAATATTAGCTAGCAAGGGCCTTGTGACTTAAAATAATGAAAAATTGGGTAGGCTTATATTCAGGACAATACGGTAGTTTACCTAATGTTACGAATCAAAACAAACCTGTGAAACTGTATGTATAACGTCCTCTAGGTATTTGAATGCTAGTTTATTGTAAAATTATTAAATACTAGAAATAATATGTAGCGGGTAGCCTAATACAAACTGAATCAAAATGACTTGTAATACTTTTGTAAATGTCCGTTAACCTCTTAATATTTATGATTTTGTGAATGTTATATATATTTTATTTTACTATTTCTGAATTTTATATCAAGTTGATATAATTTGATTAAAAGTTTTAAAACAATTTCCAAGCAAACCCGTAAGTATGTATGCTTTAGTATACATATTATACAATCTTAAGGAATGTTTCCAAACAACGTAATATGTAGCCTATTTATTTAAGTCTGTTTTATGATCAGCTCCAATTTTTAAGGTCCAATAAATTTAAATCAGGTTATGTAATATTGAATTGATTGCACAAAATATTTAACAAATGTATATAAGTACTTTAATTTTTCTATAGATAGACTAACAATATTGAGTTAACAATTTTTGTTGCACCTTTTAAATGTAATAGCAATAGAATACCTTGCAAGAGGCAAGGTATCGGGGATAAAAAAGAACCCTCATCTTATATTGATAACTCAGAAAATCATTATTTAGTAGGGTTGCCGTTCGATGTGAAAATCGTGATCGATAATCGGAGGCATCGAATCGATTATCATATCGAAATATATCGATATCATAGACCCAAATCGATTATCATATCAAATTCCAAATTGAGCCTAGGAAGCAGAAAAAACGCAAAATTGTAACACTAATACAAGAGATCATTAAGGATTAGAATGTTTAAAATAAAATTGAGGGCTGAATTTCAATTACACAGCCTATATTTTAATACGTCTTGACTTGCATCGGGTGTCACTGTTTACGTGTTCCAACAGTACGCGCATCTAGCGAGCGAGAGATAGTGGCGAGATCTCATCGACATTCCAGCTCACAGCTTTATCTCCTCCCAACCTCCTCGTCGTCGTTCTTTGAATAATAAAAACTGCCACACTTGACTCTCTTGTTAGGCAGCGTCAAAGTAATGGCAAATATCTTCTTTGGGTTTGGGACGGAAGAAACATCACGAATTCAATATAATTGGGCAGACTGACGCTAGAGAAGTTCACGCCACAACACGTCGAGCCGTACTGAACTGAATACATCGCAATCGGGCCGGGCGATGTTTTCGTATCGCCTTGTATCGCGCTGCGAGCGCATGCGCACTGGCGGCGGTGGGCGTGGCATTATACTTGAGCAGCGATTGGCTACTCCGACAACCAATCGGCGCGTTGATACGACAGCGCGGCATTTTTAAGCATGGTAAACCGCGAAAACATCGATGTCACTATTTAAATCGATAATCATATCATATCATATCAAAATACTTGAATCGATTATCATATCATATTACTGATATCGATAATCGATCGATATTTCGATTATCGACGGCAACCCTATTATTTAGTAAATAATAACTATGTCTGCAATACACTATTATACAGCATAATTATCAAATTTACAGTTGGTGGCACAATACTAGTATGGCACCAAAATAAGAAACAGAAATAGCCAACATGAATTTAAACATCACACACATTTCTTTAACAAACTTTTGATACCTATCTAAATACGGTATGCAACTTATTTTGATGCCAGTAAGGTCACATTCCATAAGTCCACTAGGATCGTTGCTATTGCGTCTTCATGACTCATGACCAATCCGTTGACTTATGGAATGCAGTCCGAGAGAGGTTATAGGTTGCGTGATGCAACAGCCAGAGAGGACAAACCAAGAAAACC
Source organism: Sweltsa coloradensis (assembly GCA_024449915.1). NCBI lineage: Eukaryota > Metazoa > Arthropoda > Insecta > Plecoptera > Chloroperlidae > Sweltsa > Sweltsa coloradensis. The sequence goes on from JAMZAV010001004.1 coordinate 206,497, forward strand.
ACCATCTCTCTTGCATCTTAATGTCTTACACAATAAATAAATTCGTCAAACAATGAATAACAAATTTGAATTGTAATTGATAATAATAATATGCATTCACAACCAATGCTAAGTGCCGGTCTTAACATTGCTTGAACAAGTACTGTACTTTGGTACCACTGTCTCACTCCTTCGTCTATTTTTACTAGAATTGCTGATAGTACTATCAAACATCACACAGTATCCCCAGCAAGAAGACACAGCTCTTTTTAGGTTTTAAACCTACATATTATATAAATACAGTAGCTTGTTTTAACTTCCCGACAGTGTGCACATCTGCTAGACAATCGAGACTGCTGCACTTTGCTAAGGTATACGTTGACTAACCTCGGTGACTTGTCGGAGAAATAAACATTTGCATATTCACGCCGTTTGCTAAGGAAGGGACTACCAAGGTCCCGAGGCTTCGAACCAAGAATATAAGCACGCACTTTCATGACTTTCCTTTTGAGTGGAATGCATGCCAGAAGAAAAACATTTTCGATTACATAATATAATATTTATACATTTACGTATTTGTCGTTGAATTTTATCTTAAATTATATTATTCAAAAATCTAGAAATAGTGATTGGTGAATTTGGATACTTTTATGAAAACTGATCACCACCATTGTTCAATATACTACTACATATCTGCAGTGCCTGAGTAGCTAGTACCTAGTACTAGTAATAAAATATATAAACAACAGCACCATGTTCCTATTAAGTACAAAGTAGGCCTCAAATAATTCTGATTATATTTTGAGTGTAAATTTTAATGATTTGGATACCCGAAAGTAACAATTCAAAAAGACAAGGAAATGTGCCCAAGAATATTTGAATTTCCATGATGGATAGATTAGCCCCTTGTCAGAAGATTATTAACCGAGCATCATTATGGTTATTACTGCAACGTACTTGTACTCTGTATAAAACTACGTAATGCGTACAATACACATCAGTGCACGGACGTGTCTGTTGTAGTACACTACCTTTACATCAGGTGACCAACTAAATGTATATGCCAATTGAAATCTCAACACGAATGTTCGAAGCCACATCGGTTTATGTGAGTCCTTGGTGTAATGTAACCCTTCGTCTTTTTACGTTCCAACATCACGTAACAAACATGTTCTTCTTGTTCTCTTGCGAACAATGTCGCTGCGTAATACGGCAACAAGTGCTCTCGATCGCATATCACTTCCTCTCGTAACGAGATGGATACAAGCAAGTACAGCCGAAATTCAATTCAAGCTGCATGCCTTGAATTTATTTTCCCCGTGAATGTAAGCATAATTTATTAACCTACAACTTTAACTCTATTTACACTGTTTAACACAGATCCCTGGGCTTGAGGGTTTTATTTGCTCGACTGTAGAAGGCAGTTCCTCTCAATTGTTCACCACTTCACACACTCACCCAACGAAAGGAACGATATACGGGGATAGATTTGGTTTGTTTGTACATTTCTACGTGAGTTTTGCGTACATGTCTTCGATCTGTGGTTTGAAGTACGCCTTGAGTTGTGGTCGCTTGCTCTTCATTGTCGGTGTTAATAGACCGTTTTGAACGGAGAATGGGTCGGGATGTAAGTAGATATCTTTTACCTGAAAGCAAACATTCTATTCAGTTTTCACTTTCTCCGACATTCACAATGTTATCGGCTACTCCATCAACTACCCATGTGCGAGGTAGATTGTTGGTTGCTAATGACTAATAAGTACATATGTTATTTGGGGACAACAAATAAGCAGAGGACAGTGTATCTCACCATTTATGACCTATTCCACGTTACACTCATGAAGATGGAAGGGTAAGGGAAGACTCACAGGTAGAGTACACTAGCAAGCATTTATTAGGTGTAAATTATGGTATTAGCTGAGTATGAATGAATAGAAAATGAAAATTGCCCTGTTTGGAAGACGTATATTTCTGTTGTTGGTAGAAGTGCTGGTGGTTAGATGGGACTATGCTGACCTGTTCAAATGACTTAAGCCCCGCCTCCTTGCCCCAAGCCACCATATCGGTGAAAATGAGTTGCTTCACTTCGGGGTGAGCGCACAGAACCGACAGGGTTCCCGCGATCCGGTTCTCAGACGCCCAGCACTTGATAACGTCGACGTCGGGAACGACCACGGCCACAATACACGACTGAAACCAAAATATCTCGGATTAGCACCACACTTATTTCGGTTTACAACTTTTTTTGTGAAGTAATGTTAGTTATGTTGACGAACGGTTGAGCAGTAATCTACCTTGAGCGACTCTCCACACACGTAGACTTGCTGTACGTATTGACTCCTGATGTAACAGTTCTCAATCTTCTCAGGAACTATGTACTCGCCTTGGGATAGTTTGAATATGTGCTTCTTGCGGTCGATGATTTTTAATGTGCCATTCTGAAACAATCATTATACTTAATGTAAGTATTGTAATGGTATGGTAATGATAAGACGTAATACTTTCCGAGAAAAGGTTGGTCTCGACACCAAGTTTCTCATGGACTAAAACACGGGTCACTGTACGGCAGTACGCACACAAGTACACTGACCTGAGAGCTGAGACCTGATTGAGTAGAGCTGTGTGTTTATTTACTCACACCGATTTAATGACGACGAGAAGTTGTGTCGAACTCACAGATTAGCAATGCCAATGTGTTATTGGCTGCACATTACTAAAATAAAGCATTTAACTGGTACATAGTAGTAGCGATGCACACGATAATCTATATTATCGATCGATAATCATTAATCAATAATGGATACAATTTCGATAATCGATAACCAAAATTCATTATCGATTATTGAAATATCAAATAATTGGTCAATTCAATACTCAATAGTGGCGCGAACCAAACTCTAAAGACGAAGATTAACTCACGTTGTGCCATGCACTGGTTGCACTGAGTGTCACACTCGAGATCTATGTTTGGCAATGAGCTACCAGTTGATAACGGAAGCCAAACACATGACATCAAACACAGCGAGGCAGCAAACGGAACTCAATATTTTATTGTTTTGACTTACACTTGACACACTTAAGATTCCACTTATAGGTCGGAACAGGCTTTGTTGGAAATAGCAATATTATCGATAATAATATCGATTCGAAAATAACATAACCATTTTGATAATCGATAATGATAAAAGTAGCTATCGTTGTGCATCCCAACGTAGTAGGGTTTCAAAATTCAGGTCCGGTTCCAGACCTTCTGGGTTATCTGAATCCTGAAAACCCTACGTCATTTCATATTGCTAATCCACAGAATTCATTTCAAGGTCGTCAGCTTCCACTGTTTGGGTTGTGTTCGCTCTTCGGGGGCGGGGGAGAGGACATTGCGGATGTATCCTTGGCATCCCAGTACTCACATAAAATCTATTTGGGCCCATTCATTATCATCTGAATAGGAACAACGATTACTAATGAAGAAGTGGGTATTGTCATGCTCACTTTATCAAACACACAATTACCCTAACAGATTAATTAAAATCTTTCAAATGGATTTAAGTAGGAGTATGATGACATATCTACCAACTCGAATAGGTACTATTTAAATTTATTGTTGCATTAATTTAAAGTAATGTACAAGTACGGACAAATACTTTGGCACAACCACGAGTCATATGAGAGAACCCAAAAGAGTGAGCGAAGCAACTCAACCAACAGATCTTTGAAGAATTTAAAAATGAACTAAACTACAACTGAAACTAAAAACTAAACTAAAAATATGTTAATTGTTCATGCATTTCAACACCATTGTTGATGGAGCTGCCGGGTTAAGTTTGGGTGATATATGCACAGATGATTGGACAGAAAAGTGATGCTTAAAATGCCTGTACATAATGGCCACACCCTACTGTTTTATCTGGATAATTTATAATACACCTGCGTTGTATATTCACATAAGAGAGTGTACATTCCAAAAGATAAAAAACTTCTGCCTGACACAGGGTCTGAACCCGGCGCAGGAATGCCCCCTACCGGTAGCCACATGCCGACGTCTCCCGTGTGGTGCCAGCCGTCAGCGTCTATGGTCTCGATGGTCGTGTCCGTGGCCTTGTAGTAGCCGAGGAACACGTTGGTCCCCATGACGCAGACCTCTCCCTGGTTGTTGGTGGCAAAGTACTCCATCTCCGGAACGTCGACCAGCTTGATGCAGCAGCAGGAGACGGGCGGCCCCACGTGCTCGGGGACGTGGTCGCCCTGCACGGTCAGCGTTACCGGCGCACAGCACTCGGTCTGGCCGTAACCCTCCACCACCTGCAACAAGTATACCCTTCAAGATCCGTAGACCAACCCCGTCTCAACCCAACAACTTCCGTTCTTCTTTTTCTAAGAATCTCAAAGTCAAAACATGCACAGCCCTCATGAAACACATAAGATGCCTTCTATAGAGGAATAAATTACGAGAACGGAAAACAAACATTGAGTGGGACAGATACATATAGGCCAAGCAACGACGGCATTAATGATGATTGTCTAAAATTCAAAAAGTTAAACTGTAAGATTTTTGTTTAACAAAACTGTTTTTTTTAATGGAAATTAAAATTACCACTTTTTTTTACTTTTTAAAATAGAATCAAAGTTGCAGTTGTATTTAACGTTATTTTCTTCTTGCAAATATTAGCATTTTAAGAAGTCTGATGCACATCTCTACACTGTTTGTTTTTATTAGCTTCCAGTAGATCAAGTACAGAGTTTGTTTAAAATGTTTATAAGGTACTCTATGTACGCATAGCTCACCAGACAGCCAATGGCGCATCGCGTGAAGGTCAGCACGTTGCCTGCCAGCGGCGCAGAGCCCACAACCATCAGGCGTATCCGGCCGCCCATGCTTTCCTGGACTTTCCTGAACACCAGCTTATCCCAGAAACTGTTGTTGCGGACAACTCCTCTGCAAACACAATAGTACCGCGACGTTAGCAGCTGCCCAATACAATATTACACAAACAAAACCATGAGATTACAAGAGGAAGATCTGAACTTTCAAAATTATTGTATTGAAAAGTGTTTTAGACTTTTAGGTGAGGAGTCAGGTCAGAGATCAAATTACCGGTAAAAACAACTTCAGTACGAGCTTCAGTACCGGACCAGTAGATAATACATGTTTCGTATTCGGCATTACCAACAGAAAGAATTGTTAAAAAACAATTTGTTGTTTGTTTCTCATTTAAATTTCAATGGCAATAGAACTGTTTATTGAATGAAAAAGAAAACGTAAAAATAAGTACCGTACCCGTAATTAATAAGTTATGAGTGATGACACTTCAAATACACACACGCACATACACACATGCATGCTCCAATATGGTATGCATATTTAATTATTTATATTCTAAGATGAGATGAAGGATTAGATTCCTAAGGAGCTCAGTGGGCAAGACGAGAAGGGACACAATTAGAAACACGGACTATATTAGAGAAATGCTGGGTATAGAGAAGATAGGCTAAGTGACAGAATAGGAAGGACACGGTTGAGATGGTATGGACATAGGGAATGAATGGAGGAAAATAGGATGCCCAAGAAAATGTATGACAAAACGATTAAAGAAGGAAGAAGAAGAGAAGAAGACGGGATAGGCCAAGGAAGAGATGAAGGATACCATAGCAGGAGACTTGGAGGCAAGAGGAGAGCGCTGGGATAGCCTTTTATACAAAATTAACTTTAATGTTCCCGTTCGTAAGTCTAGACACACTAACCTCTTCAAAACACGCAAGAGCAGAACAAACCTATATAAATTTTCAGTAATCAACAGAATTCAAGAAACAGAATGAGAATGACTTATCTAAATCTATTGACATTGACTTAAAGTGTCCGTTCACCTCTTTAACAAGTTAGTCTTAATTTCAAATAGATACATAAACACTCAGTACTTTTGTGTATATTTCCCGACCTACGTCAATAGGGGTCTTTAAATTCATCACCGCGCTCAAGAACAGTGACGTCACTGTTCTTGAGCTGGCGATGTGTTGCAACTTGGCACATCCACTAGCGATGTGTAACGCGAGAGGCAGGTCCCGGTATATCTGTCGAGATAGTCTGTTCTCCTAAAACCAAAGCGGAAGACCGCTTTCACAATCACTAAAACAATACATAACACTGGTCAACAACACTTGTTTTGAAAAATATACTGCTAATAAAGTAGCTATGGGATAGCGTCAGTTTTCGTAAAAACGTAAATGTCAGGGTTGCCAGTGGTAAGTATCGAACATTCGAACCGGGGACCTCCCGAATAAGTCTCGCGTGTTACGCTTGTACTATCTATCTATTATAAAGCACCGTAAAAAGATAAACAATATTATATCAGTGAGAGTGAGTAGTGACACTGTAGGCCTATACATATACCTCACCTCATTATGACTAGTACGATATACTAGTATTGAGTAAATGTATGATATAATACAATACTATGTGAAAAAGTTCGCGCAAGGTTTTCGGGCAGTGTTTGTTTACTCTTACTAATTAATAGCTTATCGTTTTTCGAGTAGATGCAGGCTGGCACATAATATATTAGAACCATTCCAAACATAAACATAAATAAAGAATCACCGTCAACAGCATATTGGACAACATACAAAGAGTACTGGCATAGTGCATCAGCATTAAATATTTATCTTTCGACTGGTAGCCCGGGGAGGGGGGGGGGGGGACACTTGCGAAAAACTAACAAGTCGATTGTCGAAACAACAGAATTTCATGATTTCGTAATAATCACTCGATACTTGTGCTAATGGAATGGAATGGCCGTACCTAGCGTAGAGACAAGACAATAAATGAAATGAAATGAAAAGTTTTAAAGGAAATATGATCGTTCCAAGTACACAAAAATAGTCATCATCAAGACTCAAGATAAGACTGAAAGTGCACCCTATTGGTACGTTATTTGCCTTCTCCTGCTTTCTATTGTAAACAGTGACATGACTGCTGTGCTCCATACACGAGATTACAAGATTGTATAGGCGTACCTATTTGTATTTTGCTTTGTGTGAATAACAGATGTACATGTTATGTAAATCAATCCAGATATTACAAAAAATCCATCTCAGCCGAGTTGAGAGATGCACATGTGTTTTGTTTCGACCTAATTTAAACCGAGTATCAATGTCTTATCCCCCACCTCCTTCAAAGCTTGTGTCGCGTACTAAGTGATAGCCCAGTGAGATGACGCAGCTCGCCTCGACACTCGACACTCTGCCGGCCGCTACTCGTGCACTGTTGCCACGACTGATAAGTGGGGAAGATGAAGGAAATTTCATTGCACATTTAACAATTAATTTAGCGTTACCAAGATTATTTTTGGTCAATCATTTGTTGTAAATAGAGTCTACTTAGGTAAATAGATGTCTGTGTAAACCTTTACATAAGAGGTGAACGATCCCTTTAACACGGTATTCCACTAAAATAATCAGAGATCGCATTTTCATGCTAAGTAATCACCAACATAACTTGTAATGCTATCATATAACTAGTCATCCGGTCATCGCTGTATATTATTAATGCTAAAGTATAACATTTTTGTAATATATTTTTATTTTGTCTGTGTGTAATGTAAATTTATACTTGCTATGAGTATGTTCTAATTTGTACATAATCTTGTTCTACTTCAATCACATTTACCTACATGTTTTACCTGTATTGTTCTATTCTGTATTATTTATTCTTGTCCTATTGTATTTGCCATTGTGGTACTTGTACTGTTGCAAATAAATACAACAAAACAAACAAACAAGATGTGGAAGAGATACGATTGTGGGAAGATAGAAAAAAGTGGAAAAATTTGGTTGCTTAACCCAAGCTGACCCTGCCAGAAGCAGGAAACGGCGTTGGATAATGATGATGATGATGATTCTGCCATTCATGCCATTGGTGTTTCTGAATCCAATATAATTATATCTATTCAAGTTAAATCCAATTCATGTGTTCCAAATCTTTGTCTTATCTTATTGGATGAGCGTAGCGAGCGAAGCGAAGATTCCATTTCACTACACTGGAGAAAAAAATCCGGAATGTTTTTTTTTTTCTTTTTTTTTTGTATTTTTGTGTGTCTGTGAACACGATTCCGGCTAAACCAATACTCCAATAGATAATATTCCACTTCCGCCAAATACTGTACAAATAGATTTTTTAGAAGAAGTATTTCGTCCCGATTACAAATATGTACTTTGTTTTTCCGTGAAATAATAATCCAGTGATTTATAGCCGTTTTAAAAGCAGCAGTTTTTTTAAGCGGCAAAAACGACTGTGACGTCAGAACTGTGTTGATCCAACGCTGTCTGGATAAACATACATCCAGACCAAAGATGTTGGAATAGTATTATAGTAGGATCGAGATATACATTAAGACGGCGGTGTTTTAAACAAAGCAGCGCCTAGCGTAGCCTACAGTAATGTAAACAGATGGCGGACATTTTACATTTAACGCCTAGCCAGTAAACAAAAAAAGTTGACATTGCAATCAAAAAACAAAACTGAAACAGTCCTAGGTCTAGGCCTAGACGTAGAAAATTATTTATAATACAACAGTCTAGGCCAATCGTTCCTGTAGGATATAGGCATTGGTATGTGAAAATAAAATTACTCATTGACAAGCCCTAGGCTTAACTTGCCAAACCTAGGCCTGCACGTTCATGTTCTGACACACATCCCGCACAAAAACCTCACTTTGATGACTAATTAAAGCCTATTGTAGATAAAGAATACCATGATAGTCCTAGGCTATGCAAAAATTCAAGACAAAATGCTCGTTATTCTTTATCACAATGATCTCGCGAAATCTCTTGTCACATACGAAAAAAGAAAAACAAAAGACGGTGACAATGTACATCGTTTAAGTGGCTGTGGAGTTGTGTTTGTTGTTGAGCGGATGGGTGAGCACCGCCGTCTGTATGTAAATGTACAATATACGTACATTTAGTTCAATGCCTTGACTCAAACAGTTATGACGTAGTACCGTCCAAGATGGCGCACGCTCGATTTTGGCGCGCAAACTGGGGGTCCAATTAACTTCTTGTTTAAATTACACAAAAAACATTTTTTTTTAAATAAAAAAAAGTGCAGTGACTATTAAGACATGAATTAGAATTAAAATAAAATATAAAATATTAAGCGGAATATTCCCTATTGCGATGAAATTTTATGGAGGTCTATGAAATCTCTGAACGAAGAACTGCACGGGGGAAAAATCGATAGAAAAATTATTTCTCATGAAAATCGCAATATTACGATTTTTTCGATTTTTAAAAAATTCTTCGACTTATAACATCTACATGCTTTATCTGATTGAATGATTTTTTCACAGAACCTTAATTTTCTGAATTAATATATTCGTGTGAAATTTGAGCGCAATCGAAAAATAATTTCTCATGATAATCGCAATTTTATGATTTTTTTCAATTTTTAACTTTCTTCGACGAATAAAACCTACATGCTTTATCCGATTGTAATGATTTTTTCACAGAACTTTAATTTTATGAATTAATATATTTGTGTGAAATTTGAGCGTGATCGAAAAATTATCCATTAAGAAAATCACAATTTTACGCTTTTTTCGTTTAAAAAAAATTACGCTCATCCATCAACGACTTAAGCGTTTTCCTAGTGTATTATATTATGCATTATTAAATTGCACTTGTGGGACCATGGTCCTGTTGCCAATACTAAACCCTGATGTTACTTAATAAAGAGTATATAGCGTTATTCCCACCTGCGTATCTCTGCCTCCTTGGCGCTCATGGCCATGTTGAACAGCATCTTCTTGATGAAGGAACCGTTCAGCTCGGCCATGACCTTGTCGTAGACTCTGTTCAACAGCCGCGGCACGGCCGGCATCACCGTCGGCTTCAGCGCCTTCATGTCGTCCGAGATGCGAGAGATGTCGCCGGAGAAGAAACCGACAGCACCGCCCGCCATGTACATGCCGTTCTGAAAACATTACACGCGCCGGTCTTAGCTCGGCGGAAAGAAGGAAGAAGCAAACGTTTTTGGGACATAGTAATGCACTAAGGCTCTTCGAGACGATGAGTGGCGATGGATGACGGTGGAGGATGGTTACAAATAACCCATGCCTTATGCGGGATTGAAAACCCACGTACTCGTAGAGCCATACACTTCGGACCTGCGTCCTATTCGTATGTGCCACCATGGACGGCTATAATCTTTCAATTTGAGAAAATAATCTACGATAGCATGGATACAAATACAAGATTTAAAAGCCCTGTGTTTTGTACCAACAAAAGTGACCAATGTTCAAATTTTAATTTGCCATAATAAAATTGTGTTATTGGAGTCTGCAAAGCAAGCAAAAATGGTCTATGATGTTTACCTTTTATATAGCAAACTTGATTAATATTTGAACTGTATGACTTAAATTATTCCACTACCACGGTGCCGACCAATGTCTTAACTTTCCGTATAAATAATGTTTTTTCTCATAGATTTGTGTTTGTTGATCTTTTGTCACAATTATAGTAAAAAGTTGTACCGACAGCCTGTTTGTACACATTTTAAACAAAAGGATTTTTTTCTTACACGGGCTTCCCATCTTCCCATTCTATTTTTATGTTGTGTTTATATAATAACAGTATCTACTTTTTTTTATATTATTTTTGTGTGTTTGTAAATGGATTTTGTGGGAGTAAAATGAAATGAAATGACTTCTGCCTGCAAGTGTGCATGCTCTCTGCAAGTGTACATGCTACCTGCAGCACCCGTGACCCAAGCGACACCAGGCTACACCCACCTCGCAACACCGCTCCAACATGTGCGCGAGTGGCAGGAACGATATCATGGTGTCACTGAACATGGGTCTGTGGTCCCCTAGCTGCAGCATCACAGAGCACACGCCGGCAACCACGTTCTCGTGGCTCAGCATTACGCCCTTGGGGTTACCCGTCGTACCGGACGTGTAGCATATCGTGCACAGGTCCGTCAGTTTTGGAGGCTGTGGGGAGAGAATTCAAGTTAGAGACCGATGCGAGACCTCACGTCCATTATCACACTTATAGTAAGAAATATAGTACCGGTGTGACAGTGTCAGATTTTTGGATACACACATTATAATATTCCTTCTAACAATATGAACAATTTCACACTTTATGCTAGGTACTTCACAGCCAGTATTCGAACAAAGAGAAAATATGATTAATTATGAAATACATACGTATTGTTAAAAAAATATGACCAATATTCACACTTTTTATGCACAAATTACAAATTACTACCCATGCTAGTGAAAGAAAATTTAAAAATAATTTTTGAAAGTGAGTTAACATTGTTAATTTTTTGTTGTGACATAATAAAATTTAACTGAATAGTTAGTAGATTGTTATTTTCTAATTTTGATTCAGTAATGTGCTATTTAACAAACTGACAGTAACAGGGATTACTTTGTAACGCCGAAGACACTCACCACTACTGGGTGATTCTTGACCGAGCCCAACTTCTCGACGTCCTCGAAGCGCAGGATCTCGACCCCCCTGTTCTTGGCTCGCTGGTTGGTCGCCGGGCGCGTCTCTCTGATTGCGATCAGCTTCTTGAGGCAGCGCGGCGCCTTGTCCAGGAGGAGGTTGCACTTGGCGTCGTCATCAACTATCACCACGTTGATGTCCGCTGCAAGCAGGGGCGGGCGGGTCACAATACATGCGGCTTACTTAACGTTGTTCTTGGTGTTATTTATTTATATAGTAATTGTACAAAAAAAAATACTTAAAGATAAGATATAACTCTTAAACAAAGTTTAAAAAAGTAGGTAACATTGCGGAAATGTTTTTTTTTTCCAATGGAGTAACTACAATGTTTGGCAAAAGCACTCACTCTTTATCATTAAAACCAACAAATATACTGTTTGTCAGTTATTTTAAGATCAAAACTTACTGTGAAAAGAGTTATAAATTTGGCGAGTACCTATATATTTATGCCTGACATTAATCCATTATTTGATGAGTTTCAAAAGCATGTAAAAGATGGATTTACAAGCAAAATATAGGGAAGCCTCACGTGACGTCACAGCTCGCCGGCAAGTGGCCGCGAATCGAACTGATGGACAAGCAGCCTCATTTCGCAAGTTGACGCCTGGTGAACGGCTCAACAAAGATCACGCTCTAACTTTTATCCTATTCATTATTTGGACAAAACTTAAGAGGAATAATATTTAACAAACATATGATTCCTTCTAATGGCGATTATCTCGAACTTTTTAACAGAACCGTTAGCTTGTTATAACAAGTTACGCATTATAAATGACAAATTTATCAACAACTTTAAGTCTTCTCAACTTCAATTGATAAAAAACTACTGATCGGATTTCAACAAAAATTCTCTCTAAATATGCATCCAACTAATAAGAAAAGAAATAAGTTAACTTTCTCTATAGAAAATGCACTGAACAAAATATTACAGCATAGCGTGCAGTTTTTCACGGCTCATCCGCACGTCAAAAGCGCGTATTTTAGATGAAAACACATACCATGCATATTACCCTTTTTTGAAAGAGGTCTTGTCAAAATCCGATCACTAGGTTTTTGTCAATTGAAGTTGTTTAATTTAATTTCATAAAAACAAGTTAAAGTCTGAAATGTTATTTCAATACGTACATACATCGATATAACACGTTAACGTCTGTCTAAAAATTCAAAATAATCGCTATTAGAAGGAATTATGTATTTGCTTAATATTATTCCTCTTAAGTTTTTTCACAATAATGAATAGGGTAAAAGTTAGAACGTGATAAGTTGTGCGACGTTCAGCATGCGTCCACTGGCGAAACGATGGTTGCTTGTCCATCAGTTGGGCTCAAAGTGGAGAATACCCCTCATTCCCCTCGATTTGTGACGTAGTTGCTAGTAGCCTATACGCACTGGCACAGACAAACTCAGTTGAAAAAAATGCATTCTTTGTCGACCATGACACCATACAGGTGAAAAAATAACACACTCGATCAAATCAACATGACGATGAATGATCAATCATTGCTGGCGGACACTGTGTCTACAGATATTGAGATGGTTGAATGTTAGTTTAGTTTGAACCTATTATATTTGTCAAATTATCTGTGATGGCATGAGGCGTACCTTGCTTGATGATGAACGCGCACGCGTCTGGTCCCAGCGTGTCGTAGAGAGGCACGATCACCATGGAGTAGCAGTACGCGCCCTGTTCCGTGAGGATCCACTCCGGGCAGTTCTGGCTGTAGATGCCAAGGAAAGTGTCGGGGGATGGGTTGAGACCGTGGGACACGAGACCGGAGCCAAAGTTCTTGGCTCGCAGGAGAGCCTCGTTGTAGTGCAGCCACTGGTAGGGCTTGGTGGGGGTCTCTCTCCAGCCGAGGCAGGGGCCGTTGTCTGAGGACAAACACACACAATGCTCAATACTTAACAGTACTTTCAAGTACAGATAGAATTATAACACAATGTTAAAATATTGTAAGTACATATGCGACACAAAAGTGGTAAATTTTAATCGGTTCTGTTCTAATATTGATGCCTGATGGTATAGTCCTTCATCTTACAACCACAAAGTAATTCAATATTTAAAAAACTTGTCCAAATTAGTTTCATAATGGATGGATTCAGAACGGATACAAAGAAAATCAAGCGAACAAGCTACCTGTTAAAACTGAAATCGTTTAATTTCCAACAAGAAAATAAATGTTAGGTATACTGACAAGTAAATATTTTCTGGTAGCTAAAGAATTACTAGGATTATTAGGTTAACTATGTGTTTGTATTATTTTTTGTTTCCAAACAGAAAACTGAGGGATGCTAATAAAAACAAACAAATAACCCACATTTATTTCACAACCCGGCACCTCCACCAAATCCGTTCAACCCCTGATTGAACGGAGCCTCCTTACGTCACACCTACCTCCAGCTTTGCCTGGAAGTCCACCCCAAGTCGTCAAAATAAAAACCATGGGAAAATCTAGAGATCATTTTGTGAAACTGATTATCTGTGGTGTGCAAGAGAACGACAATACTGGCGGAGAAGAGGAATGATTCAACACCTTATCTGTGCTATGCATAGTGGATACAGGCAATCACGCAAGCAAGAGCTACACATGTACACACACGGACATAAGTAAATCAAAGTGGCCTTTCTATCAACCAGTCTGTTACATTCGTTACGGCGATGATTATTATCGTGTAGCAAGCTATGAGCAGTAGAGATGCTAGAGTATAAAAATAAGGTTTCTGCCATATGCTTGATTTACTTTTATCCTTGATGGGTCTACAGAGAATACTCCCCATGGCAGACATGCTAGCTCAATAATACATAACACTGCGTCGCAAACACTATTTAAATTTTAAAGTCACTTTTATAGTGGTCATCATTAGGGCAACAATATTGAACACCATACAGTATGTGGTAGAGAGATGACAAAATTGATTTTTAAAAAATGAGAGGGGGGGGGGAATGTTGTTTGTATTCCTTAGTTTGAAGTAAAAATGTGTCAAGTCTAAATGTGAAGATTTCAAAGATTTGCTAAAAATTGCAACAAAAAGCAGGAACCTCTTGTCTGGTATAGAGCAGACAAAACATTGCTCTTTTTCTATTGGGTGTAGTAAGTGTTTGCTGCTGTCAGTCGTCCTAACTTGCAGTCATGAACTCGTCACTCCAAAACACACCCGGTTTATTGGTTGACTTTGACTAGGACTTTCTCGTCATAGCCCATGTAAGATCCAACTAGTCTAGCAGTAACCTGCGTTATTCAGCAAGGACTCACAGAACCGTCTAATCGTTTTAACCCTATTGTTTTTCAACAGACTAAGAATAGTTTTGGCACCGCGGAGTTGGTTCTAGAGGCATTCCCAGCATCTCTGCTCCCACATTAGTGGCGTTGACTTGTCAGTATGGTAAACATAATACATGGCTGTTTTTATGTTCAATTATTCAATCAAGGAATCTACTTTATTTATCACACGGTGCGAACGCACCAAGGTAGTGAAGCACGCATCCCATTGGGTGTTGAAGGTGGTGTTTGAATTTCTTAGGATTATCAGAAACGAGAGAACGAGACACACCTCATGCAAACATGCAAACTTATTTAAAAGATCATTGAGCTTATGGGACCACTATTATAGTGGTATTATAATAATATTGGTACAGAGAATTACCACCAAAACCGTATTTTTGTTTATTTGGATAAAGGACGCGTCAACCATAAGGTCATAATGCACCACTCTAACCTAGGGGGGGGGGGAGGAGGGGCTCATGCTGGTCAGAACCAGCCACAGGTAAGGGGAGGAAAGGTGGTTCTCATGTCGCGGTCGTCTTTGTCTTCGTCATCGTTCGTGGTGTCATTGTCGTCATCGTCGTCGAGGGGTCGTCAAGGGAAGGGGGCAAGGTCCCCGACGACGATTGCCAGAGCTTGCCTCTATTTTTGGGGAGTAAAATACTACTCTTCTTACTAGCTGATGTTAGCGAGGTGGACTTTTTCTCTTGAATCGCCTTTTACGATTAGCAGAGCCATGCTCTGGGCCTATTCTATACCCCGGGCCCAGAAGGGGACCAAAGCCGTAAATTATTTCACAATCTGTTGTCAAATACAGCATATAAACAATTAATACATCCATTTTATATTGTATGATGGTTGATGGGTCTAGCTTTTACAAATTTAAAGGTTCGTTTGATTTTCACATATGAACATGTTCCACTAGGTCTGTTCGTTTGCCCTGTCTGTTGTCTACACTTTACACCAGCTTCTGGGCTAATGTTTGAGAGCGAGTTGTAACACCGAGGCGAACCAACGAACCTATTGTGAGAGGTGGGTGAAAGAAGCGTTTTGCATCAGAACGCCAAATAGCAAGTTCGTGATTTTTTAAACGGTACAAAGTTTGTACCGAAACCAATGTGGAAATTAAATTACTTCATAACGACGTTATAGTTTAGCCAGCATCAACTCTTCAGTCCACTCTAAGCTCGCATTGTCTTCCTCTGAAGCGTGTATCAATTCAACGACAGACACACCCCACCAGGTGGATATATACTCACTCGACTCTTTGGCCCCTTGTCTGAAGGAGTCGTAGAGCGTCCGCACGTCCTTGTCCATGTAGCTGACGAACTTCCCGTCCTTGGAATCCTTGTAGAACTTGGACACGCGGATCATCTCCGGACCCTGCAGGGGAGAAACAACACTCGTTAGTAATGTACCTCGCTTCGCTAGTCAGAACAGTGCGACGCTAGGATGTGACTGACATTAGGGAACAAGTTTTAGTTTTATTTGTACACAACATTTGACATGTAAGATTAAAAATAAATGCGAGAATGGCGAGAATGGAATCCGCCCCATAGTACGTGAGTACCTGCCACCCTCTAAAAGAAGTACCGGTATAGTGGTGGAGGGGCGAACCCCACACACACAATTCTCAAATCGATTATATAAACTTGTTATTGATTTCCCTCTGCTTGAAAGTACTAAACTTACTGACACACATTGGTTGGGACGACGAGAACCGGGGGTCACTCGCCCCTGTTGGCCGAGGAACTTGGCAGTTATCCCACGCAAGTGTAGGAGATGATTCCTGCCTCGGGCATTCCTGACAGAAGAGTTCGACCAGTACCCCTCCCTGGCTGGCCAATGTGCTCATGTTTTACCACGATACACGTCTAGTGTGCATGCGCGTGTCGGGCGCGCAACCAACCCTCATTCATGTCGGCCCAAGCCTCACGCGTAGATACTACGCCCGTGGCGGACTTGCGCCCTTTCATTACAACTTCGATTAAGAATGTATTAAACTGCGAGTGTGCTCCATACTCTACCTGTCACACGACCTGCGATATAAAAACAAGAGTGTCGCACTGGTGGCCTGTTATTATACCTAGAATTAAAGTACAGAGCGGAACTGTCGCAGGCAAAGATTGGGACACGCGTGACCCTGTACTCGGCCCATGTTAGTAGCACCGCAGAACAGCGTGTTACGTATTTGTTAGTAGGCCGGGGGAACAGCGTGTTACCTAGGAGAGATACTACTTCAGGTTCAAACATCATACACATAAATAAAATTGTGAACATATACTAGGTCTAGAGGCATTATTAGAACCATGTTGTTACAACAGCCAACTAAAACATTGCATTTATTGGGCCTGGCATGCCAATTGGGCCTGGCATGCCATGGTATGCCACTCTGCCTGTCTTAGTTAAACTGTCTGTCTATGCCAGATGCCAGATTGTATGTCTGTCTCCCAATCTCTGAGTATTTGCCTGTATGTCTATCTGTCTGTCTGATTATCTATCTCTTTACCTGTCTCTGCCTTTCTCTGTCTATCTGACTGCCTGCTTCTGCTTATTCCTATTTGTATGTTTGTCTCTCTGAATATCTCTCTGACTTTCTGCCTATCTATGCATGTCTCTCTATACCTGTCTGTATGTCTATCTCTACCTGCCATCTCCCTGCCTGTCTGTCTACCTGTATGTATGAATGACTGTCTTGACTGTATATCTGTCATGGCTGTCTTGTCTCTCCGACTACCTGCCTGTCTTGTCTATACCAGTGTAGGCTATAGTAAGGCTTCAGTCAGGGTATATTGAAGACCGACCAGTGCAAACTTTCAATTACGAAAGAGAACCCGCGTTGAATGAAACGCGTAAGTATCTGTCGCACTTGTGACAAGTTTAATTATCGTCGGCATCAACAACTTCCCGCCCGAGCGCGACAAAGAGCGGCGCATGCTGCACCAAGTGCTTCGTTGAGCCACCTCGGTGAGTAAACACTGGAGTAGATCATACAGTCCGCCCGGTCGTAGCACTGACACACTCGTCACTAATCACTGACGCCTCCCTTGGAGACTATCCAGTTCAGCACGTAATAACACGCGCTAAGCCATGGAGGACGCTACAACCAGTACAATACTTGAGATCGGTGTAATAATGAGCCACCTCGGTGAGTAAACACTGGAGTAGATCATACAGTCCGCCCGGTCGTAGCACCGACACACTCGTCACTAATCACTGACGCCTCCCTTGGAGACTATCCAGTTCAGCACGCAATAACATGCGCTAAGCCATGGAGGACGTTACAACCAGTACAATACTTGAGATCGGTGTAATAATGAGCCACCTCGGTGAGTAAACACTGGAGTAGATCATACAGTCCGCCCGGTCGTAGCACTGACACACTCGTCACTAATCACTGACGCCTCCCTTGGAGACTATCCAGTTCAGCACGTAATAACACGCGCTAAGCCATGGAGGACGCTACAACCAGTACAATACTTGAGATCGGTGCAATAATGAGCCACCTCGGTGAGGAAACACTGGAGTAGATCATACAGTCCGCCCGGTCGTAGCACTGACACACTCGTCACTAGTCACTGACGCCTCCCTTGGAAACTATCCAGTTCAGCACGTAATAACACGCGCTAAGCCATGGAGGACGTTACAACCAGTACAATACTTGAGATCGGTGCAATAATGAGCCACCTCGGTGAGGAAACACTGGAGTAGATCATACAGTCCGCCCGGCCCGTAGCACTGACACACTCGTCACTAATCACTGACGCCTCCCTTGGAGACTATCCAGTTCAGCACGTAATAACACGCGCTAAGCCATGGAGGACGCTACAACCAGTACAATACTTGAGATCGGTGCAATAATGAGCCACCTCGGTGAGTAAACACTGGAGTAGATCATACAGTCCGCCCGGTCGTAGCACTGACACACTCGTCACTAATCACTGGCGCCTCCCTTGGAGACTATCCAGTTCAGCACGTAATAACACGCGCTAAGCCATGGAGGACGTTACAACCAGTACAATACTTGAGATCGGTGCAATAATGAGCCACCTCGGTGAGGAAACACTGGAGTAGATCATACAGTCCGCCCGGCCGTAGCACTGACACACTCGTCACTAATCACTGACGCCTCCCTTGGAGACTATCCAGTTCAGCACGTAATAACACGCGCTAAGCCATGGAGGACGCTACAACCAGTACAATACTTGAGATCGGTGCAATAATGAGCCACCTCGGTGAGTAAACACTGGAGTAGATCATACAGTCCGCCCGGTCGTAGCACTGAGACACTCGTCACTAGTCACTGACGCCTCCCTTGGAGACTATCCAGTTCAGCACGCAATAACATGCGCTAAGCCATGGAGGACGTTACAACCAGTACAATACTTGAGATCGGTGTAATAATGAGCCACCTCGGTGAGTAAACACTGGAGTAGATCATACAGTCCGCCCGGTCGTAGCACTGAGACACTCGTCACTAGTCACTGACGCCTCCCTTGGAAACTATCCAGTTCAGCACGTAATAACATGCGCTAAGCCATGGAGGACGTTACAATATGGTGTACTCGGTACATAATGCTGAAATGTTTGTCATTTGGTCGGTACATTTCCTTACAGTCGGTGCACTTAAGAGAGTATAGGACATGCGTTTTAGGCAAATTGCTGTTCGCTCGGCCAACTGACACCACAGGTGTCTGAAATTTTGAACATATGTCACAAATGTGGAATTATAGGGCTCTACAGTAACACATTTTTAAATTTTGTTTTAAAATAATTTATAAAAATTAAATAAGTTTTCACGAATTTTGATTTTGTTAAAAACTCCAAAATTGACCATTATCGTGATTTTCAAAATTTGGAAAATCTATGACCACAGGGCTGTCTATGTATGCTTTATTGACAACTTTGCAAAGTTGCATATACGTCGGATGCATCTTGGCCGAGCGAATAGCTATTTGCTAACAGCCAAATGTGTCCCATTAATACGAAACTGTGCATGGTGCCCAGCAATTTATATCTATATAATCTCATTTCACCGTAGTTCAAAATTATGATATTATATATAAGCCAAGAAAGAAATCCATAATAGTTTGTATTTATAAAATCTGCGAAATAGCCTAGTGATGACCTGTAGCACCAACGCAATTTAGCACTTCCTGCAGCCTGTAAACATCTGACCTGGTTTATGGGAACGTGGCCGAGTTGTCAAGCAAGGGAGTAGTACACTCAGTGGCGCGCTGACCATGTAAGACCAGGAGCAATTGCTCCTGGTCTGGTGGTCTGGTGGTGGGTGGGTCCCCGGAGGGGACCTACCCACCCCATTTTATTTTGTATTTATTATTTTATTTCATACTTTATTTACCTCATCATATTTAGGACATTGTAAACAATTAATAATAAACTATATCTACATAGGCCTAGTTGTTTTCCAAAGGGTTTTCCAAAAACTTGTGAATGAGTTATAAGTTCTAGAAATCGTAAAATCGTAAAATTGCGATTTTCACGAGAAATAATTTTAAGATTGCGCTCAAAAACGTGGCAGTTCTAAGTTCAGAGATTTCGAAGGCCTCCAGAAAATTTCATCGCAATTGGAGTATCGGTTTAGCCGGAATCGTGCTGACAAACACACAAAAATACGGGAAAAAAAAACATTCCGGATTTTTTTCTCCAGTGTAGTGGAATGGAATCTTCGCTTCGCTCGCTACGCTCATCCAATCAATGAAACCCCCTTTTTTTAGGTAAATAAACCTATATTTAAAAAATATATTATTGAGAACAAAAGTTTTACTTTTAGAGAGGTCACTTCGAAGTTGCTGGCTCTGCTAATCGTAAAAGGCGATTCAAGAGAAAAAGTCCACCTCGCAAACATCAGCTAGTAAGCGGGGAATATATTACTCCCCGAACCTAGAGGCGAGCTCTGGCAATCGTCGTCGGGGACACTGCCCCCTTCCCTTGACGACCCCCCGGCGACGATGACAATGACACAACGAACAATGACAAAGACGATGACGACCGCGATGTGAGAACCCCCCTTCCTCCCCTTACCCGTGGCTGGTTCTGACCAGCATGGGCCCCTCCTTCCCCCCCCCCCTTAGGCTAGAGTGGTGCATTATGACCTAACGGTTGACGCGTCCTTAATCCAAATAAACCAAACCGTTGATGTTGTGTCACCTCACATTTGTCGACGTGTCGTTACAAAGCAACAAGTCGTTCGCCTGTTTAAATGTGTTCTTTATTTTGTGTTTCATATTTTATCGATGTATCTAAAATATTAAAATATTGGGTGGTTTGATCTTGTAGTTAGAATTCAATTTGACTTGATATTGCACATGATTTATTCAATTAAAAAATATTTCATTCCTCTATGTTGGAGAGTAACATTACTGAATTGTTATCTTCTACCATACCAAGTACCAATAATACCACAGGTCTGATAAAGTTTATTATTCATTATATAAACAGCTGTTAAAATAAATCACATAAAAACGACCATGGTTCAGCCAGTGGGTTCGTTGGCTCTTTAAATCTTTAAATGATGGTTTCTGTATTTTGTGTCATCATATAACCATCCAGTTACTATTATAAGTCCATGATATAACGATGTATCTTAAATGTAAGAGGTTGGATATGATTTGATTTTGCACAAGGAATTAAATTTGACTTGATATTTTACATACGTTTCTTCAATTAAAATATTTCATTTCTCTATGTTGGAGGGTAATGTTATTGAATTGTTATCTTCTAGACTTCTACCTTCCATATTTATAATCCTGGAATTCAGGCACCTGTCCTGCTGTCCCTAGAAAAAACACCCGGTGCGGGTAATTGTCCCAGTTTTTCTTTTAGGACGTTTTCATAATATTTAATCTGTTTAAACAAATCAAATGAAATCAAACCTATCTATCGATCAAATTTCTAAGTGCAAAATGGGGACCAGACCAGCCAGGGGGAGTGAAAATTAAGAACAATGAAAACGTCTTGGAGGACTGATGAATTTTGTTTTTTTCTTGCATGTAATGGGTTTGTATTCTGTTACCAAAAAGGTATTTTCTCGTGCTAAAAACTCGTTAAAACGCACCAAACACACCCTAAGAATTGAAAATTTTTCCAGGGCTATGCGCCCCGGACCCGCATGTTGCATGGGCGTGAAAATTAAGATGAAAACGTCTTGGAGGACTGATGAATTTTGTTTTTTTCTTGCATGTAATGGGTTTGTATTCTGTTACCAAAAAGGTATTTTCTCGTGCTAAAAACTCGTTAAAACGCACCAAACACACCCTAAGAATTGAAAATTTTTCCGGGGCTATGCGCCCCGGACCCGCATGTTGCATGGGCGTGAAAATTAAGATGAAAACGTCTTGGAGGACTGATGAATTTTGTTTTTTTCTTGCATGTAATGGGTTTGTATTCTGTTCCCAAAAAGGTATTTTCTAGTGCTTAAAACTCGTTAAAACGCACCAAACACACCCTAAGAATTGAAAATTTTTCCGGAGCTATGCGCCCCGGACCCGCATGTTACCTGGGGGCTACCCCCCCAGACCCCCCATTCATGTGTTTATTTGTGAGGGTGGGTGGGTCCTGTTAGAGGGGGCTTGCTCCTGTTCGATTCAAGGGTTCAGCGCGCCACTGAGTACACTCTTTTATATCAGTATATGAAAATAATTATATATATATTCTTTTTTTGAAGAAAATGTCTCAAAAACGTGCACATTTGCATGACAAGCAGATGATTACAAACGGACTGGACAAAAATATTCCTTAATAACAGCTGGTCTTGCAGTTGCTTGAACAATTTTTAGAAAATTAGCATGATCGTTTATTTCAGTTTCCACAGGACTATTCTAATTCTAAACAAGATTTTGGCAACATTCGTCATATGATTTGACTGTACAACCAGGATTAAAAAACGCTGGTCTTAAAATAGTTCTGGGCAGTCCGTCTCCACGATCCAACTATCCTAGCATAGGTGACCGGTAGAAGCAGGGGTCTCAGGTAATCTGGTGCTATAGGCTGGGCCTAAGATTTTATCAATCCAGAAATTACAAAATCCATCCCATCGGGGTTGTTCCCACTGCCCATGTTACTGCCGCATACGTTAGTATAGGTACAAAATATGCCTTGTACAGCAAAATTTTACATTTTTGTGGGAACAACTCATTCCTATCGTAAAAGCAATTTTGTATTAGTCGTGCTAATTATTTTTGTTAATTGTTTTTTTTTTCTGGATTGATTTACATAAAATCTATTACATTCCCGATTCATGACATTGAGAAATGGGCCTAAGATGTTGAGTGGGTGGTGATCGTTGTACAATGTGAACTAAACATAGAATGTCGTGGTCGGGGTCTTGAGTGTTGTCACCGTTTGATGACAACACAACAAACAAACATGAAATGTGTTGCAAGCTACATCTGATTCAATGTTGCACTTGCCCTTCGCTCGACACAAATAAACTGATGTGAATGACGGCTGACAAAGTGATGAAAATACCATCTCAAGTCGTCTCATAAGCTAATCTTAGTTTAAGCAAATGCATCCTTAAAATATAGTGGTATTTTCGCCGCTATACAGTTTTAGCTTCATCGTTATTTGTAAGAGCGTTTTACTCAATCGATGCATGAGTTAGTGTTATTGGTTGTGTGTGAAGAAGACATGCAGTTAAGTCGTCAGTTGTGTGTGTGTACCCAGGGTGACAGTTTTAGTGAGCTTTAGTGAGCTGCGTCATTACGAGCTAGCTGTGACAGGTTCACCACACCTTGGGGATGTGGGTGACACCAACCATATATCGACACGCCGTTGGACGCGTCTCAATAAGATAAACCTTGAGACAGGCTCTGAAGAAAGAAATAATTAAAAATAAACCTGGACGAGTTGTGAGACGGCCAAACTATTTTCAGGGGCCATACCTAGACCTTCACGGCACGAATCTCATATGTCATAGGAATCTGAACGAGTGAGAGAATAAGAAATCATTTGGCATCTCCAAGATAGGAATCTATTAATGCATAAAATATTCACACTTGCCAAAATATGTTCTTAATCGGCTGTAAATCTTACGAATATTTACCTTCTTGGGTATACCTGGATGCAATTTAAAAAAAAATTTACTTCTAATTTGATTTCAATGTTTAGGAAGTGTGAACGTAACAGCTATAACTCACGCGTATAGCATCTCAACTGTGCAATGTTTCGATGACGACATTCCCGACGACGGTGACAATGACACCACGAACGATGACGAAGACAATGACGACGGCGACGTGAGAACCCCCTTTCCTCCATGCACTTACCCGTGTCTGGTTCTGACCAGCATGGGCCTCTCCCCCCCACCCCCCCTCAAAGGTTAGAGTGGTGCATTATGACCCTAACGGTTGACGCGTCCTTAATCCAAATAAACCAAATCGATAAACTATACCTGTACTGTCAGTCGGAAGTGTCTGCATAGCGTAGAAAACTATCAGACACACCGTTCAAATATCGATATCACGCCACATTCCGACAACGATATTTCGATATTTAATTACTCAATGTTCATATATATATTTATATACACAAATTACTGGCTCTAATATTAATAATGTGTGGTAAAAACGTTGTATTGACAAAAATGCTCAACAATATTTCCTCGCGTATGACCCGGCACCGGCACCTCCACCAAGCCCAAGAGTACGACCGCAAACACATCATACGCACTTCAGATAAGGATGGCCTCTTTACAACTCATATTTACGTGTTGTTTTAATATTTTGTTTTCGACGTCCTCTGTATCGATATTTTGGACCGGTTCTAGAAAAAAACGTTTACTACATATTTGGATGAGCGTAGCGAGCGTAGCGAGCGAAGCGAAGATTCCATTTCACTACACTGGAGAAAAAAATCCGGAATGTTTTTTTTTTTTCTTTCTTTTTTTCTTTCTTTCTGTATTTTTGTCTGTCTGTTAACACGATTCCGGCTAAACCGATACTCCGATTGCGATGAAATTTTATGGAGGCCTTCGAAATCTTTGTACTAAGAACTGCCACGTTTTTGAGCGCAATCATATAATTATTTCTCATGAAAATCGCAATTTTACGATTATTTTAACTTCTTCTGCTTATAACACCTACATGCTTTATCCGATAATAATGATTTTTTCACAGAACCTTAATTTTAAGAATTAATATATTCGTGTAAAATTTGTGCGTAATCGAATAATTATTTCTTATGAAAATTTCAATATTACGATTTTTTCCTTTTTAAAATTACGATTATTTAAAAACAATAGTTAATTTTTTATTTAATTTGATTTAATTTTTAAAAAAATTCAACAAAGTTCTGATTTTTTCACAGAACAACAGAAAATCCGCAAAACACATGGCAGCTCAATTCACCAATTACGCTCATCCAACAACGCGGGGGGACTTAAGCGTTTTCCTTGTATAGCTTAAAAGCAAATTGGTATTAGTCGTGCTAGATATTTTTGTTAATTGGTTTATTGTTTTTGATTATCTGTTGTTGTTGACGTTCGATGGTCACTATGTATTACTGCAATGACGTTGCAATTCCAAAACCACGTGCAGGATTCGAACCCACGTCCTTCCTGTGTCCCACCGTACGAGCCCACCGTATGAGCTACCCGAGACAGTTTCACCATACTACGCAAGTATATTTCACATACTCCAGCCCCAGATGTTCGATCTCGCGTAGACAGATGACTCAATATTATTGGACATAAACCGAAGGGTTTTAGCTACTTCCCACCGCAAGAGATCAAAGCCGTGGCTGGGTTTATCTCCTCATTCCCTCCCAATAACAACAAACCAGCGGAACTAAGTGCTGAGCTCAGCGGCGCAATTGAGTGGAGCCGAGTTAGAAAAGTAATTTCCTTCCAGAATCCCCTGTAGTCTCGCCAAGGGAAACACATATGGGCCACGTCGTGTGGCAACTATTGGTGACGCTATATTTAACACAACGTACTAGTGACCTATTGAAGAGAGTAGTAAACATGTAGGTAATGTCTCCGCAATGTCTGCCAGACGAAGGGGTTCATTATGACACCGCACCTAGCAAAGCAAACGAGGACCACGCACATGTCATGAAGAGAGTTAAGACTATAGAGCAAGGCCATGCCCTCCATACAAAATGATTTCTACGATCTTCATTGCCTCAGAGACACAAATAAGTGGATCAGAGTCGATAAAGTCAAAAACAAAAATTAATATTTTAGAGTTTGGTGGAGGTGCCGGTCTAGGATTTACGTACTTTATTGGTGGAGGTGCCGGTCCAGACATTTTTTTTTAATATACGAAATGTGTTCATAAAAATGCAGACAATGGGGAATAAATTGGGAGCAAATCAATAATCATTATTAAAGATTCTTCACATGTAAAATCCAACATTCATTTTATTAGTAGTATTATGACGGCCGCCTCTTTCCTACCCGACCCGACCCAACTGTCAAATCTTCCACCCGCCCATGCACTGCGCACAGCAAAGTTTTCCCATGCTTTTCTGTGGATATGAGATTCGGAGTTTTGGACTTGAATGTCAAAATTATAAACGATTTGTCTAAAACAAAGCTACGACAAGTAGCCAACAAGACTAAACTGTTTCGTGGCCAGGTATAAGCTTGTGAAGCATGAAGCAGCTCTCCATTCTTTTCTTCATCCTCAGTGGAAAACATTGATTTTGTCTTGTCGAGTCACCAATGTGACTTAACCTATTAACATCTAAACTAATTATCATATAAAACAAACATAATAATTAGGTGCTATACTCCACGCGCTACTGGAGTCGCCAAGGGATTCAGTCGACATTGAAGAAGTTGAAGTGAACAGCTCGATAGAATGAAAGAGACAGTTGATAAACAACTAATGTGACAACGCCTGAAATGTACAAATCTCTAGCTTGAACTAATGAAAGAGACAGTTGATAAACAACTAATGTGGCAACGCCTGAAATGTACAAATCTCTAGCTTGAACTAATGAAAGAGACAGTTGATAAACAACTAATGTGGCAACGCCTGAAATGTACAAATCTGTAGCTTGAGCTAATGAAAGAGACAGTTGATAAACAACTAATGTGGCAACGCCTGAAATGTACAAATCTCTAGCTTGAGCTAATGAAAGAGACAGTTGATAAACAATAAACGTGGCGAACTAGGACTGAAGACAAGTGTTTTATTTTTAAACGCGCGTATTTCAACAGAAGCTCTCAGCATTATATATTTCCCCTCGCCAGATATGAATATGATGACATCACGCAAAGTGCATGCGAGTGGACCAATCAGACTATCGATTACATTACTCGAATTAGTCTGGGAATAGCCGGCGAACATTCCGCCAACCAGATATGACCGTATCTAAGAACACTTCCCCGCACGAGAGTGAAGGGTCAGTGCTAGAAGGAGAAGAGTGGAAACAGGAGTCAGGGTTTTGAGATAGTTTGCCCAGGCCGGGAAGAAAATGGTAGGGTTTTAAACCAAAAACCCTTCTTTAAAAAAAAAAAGAACTAAGTGGGCTTTTGAGTTGTTTCTACTTTCTAAATTGTCTCTACGATAATGAAAATGATTTCTTTGGGTTTCAAACACGTTCAAACCGAAGACACGACTTATTTTGAGATTCTAGATCTGTCTACCATTTTTTCGATTGTATCATCTCTCTGGTCCAAAACCATAAAACCCTAATTTTTTTAAATACGCTCGGGTGTGTTTAAAAAAATAGAAACCCTATAGAGGTTAATCTCAACTTTCAATGCTTGCTACTTGATAACAGCTGGAATATGTAAACAATAGAACCGTTTATACTGCCAAGTA
Source organism: Sweltsa coloradensis (assembly GCA_024449915.1). NCBI lineage: Eukaryota > Metazoa > Arthropoda > Insecta > Plecoptera > Chloroperlidae > Sweltsa > Sweltsa coloradensis. Next base: position 234,038 of record JAMZAV010001004.1, read on the forward strand.
GGCCTAATGGCTGATTTTCCTCTTACCAAACCAACATATCGCAGGATTACGTCCGAACTTTCAGCCGCTCATTTCTGCTAAATTTTCTGGCCCATCTTGCCGGATTCTTGGCATTTCTCTACCAGATTACCTTCAAAATTTCCCCTCAAATCTTATAAATATGATGGTTTTGACATGTTGATTCAGAAATAGATAAAGCAACGACGCGAAAGCAGTCAACCAACAGAGTGCCAGATTCTTCTTGGGAGGTGCGACCCACTGGGCTAACCACCCAATGAATCTTACAGAGATGATTTATATCGGACGGGACGGACATGAACGCACCCAACCGTTTAACTAAACCATTGCGCAGAGGCAAATTGCAATGTGCAAACAGTTCGCAAGATATAAATCTAATTACCTCGAAGCTAATAGTCCGTTGAAAGCCATTACGCTAAGGCGGAACGAGTTTGCCAATATGTTACAGCTACAAGTTTAGTGCGAGGCAGGATATAACAAATAATATTTGTTACACCAATATGTGCAATGCTCACTTACTTGGATTTTTGAATGTTGAAGAAAGGGTGCACTATTTGGCCTTAATCTTCATTTACAAAATGTATAACAATATGCTGCCTGAATATTTAAAATGTAAAGTTGTTATGGTAAAAGATATACATTCACACAACACCAGGGCATGTTTTAATAATAATGTGTATATTGAATTTAGGGGCAAAAGCGCATCAATGAAGTCGTTATTTGTGAAGGGTATTAAACTTTATAATAAACTACCAAGTAACATTAGGGAATCTGACAATGTTGGATCTTTTAAAAGAAAATGTGAATATTATATTATGAAAGGTAAATACATCTGATTGTTATTATTTTGTGAAGGGTCAGCTGGCTATAGATCTGATAGTGTTGATTATGTCTGATTTTTCTATTATTAAGTATGTATAAAGCATATTATATTCTGTATCGATAATAATAGCTGAACTCGGCTAATAATAAACGATTATTATTATACGAATGACACGAATTAGGTGCGGGGCGGCACTTCAACGATGTCTGCAGAAAGACATTGTTACGCATGAAAAAAGATGGGACGAATTGAACAATGAAGTTGGCGATTGACTCATTCCGCAATCGTGGACTCAACCAGATGAATATACACGTTGGAGTTAGTGTTGACGCCATCATAAAGTGAGTGTTAGGTGCGGGGCGGCTGCAGCACTCGCGCGTGTCTTGAGAAGAACTTCACGTTGGGTTTGAGAAAGACGGCGAGGGCAGAGGCTCATCTAGATTTGTATACTTAAAACTGCAAATGAGAGACCATTGATTGTTAATTACTTTCACAGTTAGCAGTTTGCTATTTCACAATGTTATACTTAGTAATATACATAGGTCTTATGAACGAAAATGCGAGCCTTGTTCAGGATCGAGCCCAATTCAAGTATCTGCTTGCAGCTGAAGCTGAACACTAACCGTAACAGCCACCGCGGAAGATCCTGCGTCTGAGATTTCGACCCCCACTATACCCACTTTTTACTTGACTACGGTTTCGGTTATGCTTCAGGGTGAAGGGATGAGGTTTATGTATAAACTAAGCGAATCTATAGCGGGCGAGGTATGAGCACGTCTGGGAAACATTAATGAGAATTATAATTTAGAAAATGTCATACAAGTGAAAGTGACTTACTTTCTCATATCCTTTCAAGCAATCCGATTGGTTATTAAAGTCAATGGGGAACTTCATGGGTTCCACCGACCAGCAGTTTCCGGCGCCGGGCGCCATGGCGTCACTGTTACCCTCCCGCACACTGCACAACACTACACAACACTTCAGATCACCCGCGACACTTGACTCATGGTCGACGTCGAGGAGCGTCGCGACGGCGAGGTGCGCGACGCGGGGCGGCTAGAGAACGTGTGACCGCCCGAGGCGGGGACAGGCCGAGCCAGGGGGGGGGTGCACCTCTTGACTTGCATGGCCGAGTGGGAAGCAGCCAAGAGATCGGAATAATAATTGTCTCCGTCTCTATTCTCGCCTATACTAAACACGTCTACTACTAGACCGGTAAACAATACAACAGCTAAATCAAGCAAGGGTCATTATAGGCCACATTCCTCGAGACTTCAATGGACCTTGATGAGCATGTGATGGCGCACTTAGCTTGAATTGGTTACAAACTAAAAGTCAAGCAAGCAAGGCATGGGCGCTAAGATATACCTACGTTACGGTTACGTATTGAAATAATTCAAATTGTATCAAATGGTATGTGCCCTGAAACTCACGCGTACCGCTGGTTAGAGCAGATGGAGGGTTCGAGAGCTAGTGTAACGGCTTCGTTCTCCTCGACGTCTGCTCGGCAGTCCGGGTTAGTGTCCTGTCAAGGTTACACCGTTTTTTCGGATGGGACGTTAAGCCATTGGTCCACTTGGTACTTATCGAAAGGAGTAGGCTACGTGCCGGTACCGAGTTTCCCCCCCTCTCTTCTGTTCATACTTCATCCTCATCTATCACCACTCATCGTCGCGAATAGCGAATAGAAAGTGCATCAATATGAGACGTTAAGACTATCATCACTATCAGTTCGTGGATTTGTATAATAGTAAAATCGCGAATAATCTTAGCTGTTAAAGCGCCCTAAAACTACTAATATAGGGGTAATAGTAACGTCGTCAGATGACGGATGGAATTGTTCTCGTGATCTCTTGCAAATCGTCTACGAAGATGAAAGTGCGTAAGAAAGCAACCCAAAAGACTATTGTGTAATACGCCTTCCGAGTTAGTGTGTAATGGTTATTATAGGGAGCACCGTATACATAAACTGTAGTTTGGCGTGTATTGCATCCCCGAGCGTCCCCGTCCACCTACCTCGCCCAACACGCGAGGAAATAAACTGAAACCACCACCAGTTTGTCTTCGCTCCCTCCCTTGGCCAGACCCATGGTACAAGGATATCTCTGTGTAGAATGTCATTGGATCATGGGTCAGACCAGCTTCGCAGTCAGGCGAACATTAAATCATTGTATAAGAATGCTGCATCCTACCTTCTTGGCCTTTCCTATCTCAAACAGAAAATAGCGGATTTCGGTTCGCGAGGAAAACCAATCAGTACCTACGAGACAAAAATTATTCAGAAGTGGGATGTGAAGTAAGTCTTGCCGCGTGTCGACCCTCCCAGCTTTAACAATGATCGTATCAGAAGTGGGATGTGTATAAGGTAGCAGTGGCGTAGATATCGGCTGTGCAAGTGGTGCAACCGCACCGGGGCTCACGACCTCTAAGGGGCCCCCAGAGGATTATACACAAAAAATTATACATTTTTTTTTTTTTTATAAATTATACAGTTTAAGCTTAAAGGGGCTAAAAACCAAAAAAAAAATTTTTTTACCACGTGATCTATATAGCACAATAATACACTTAATGACCGTTTAAAAAATGATATCTTGTAACTGTGATTTAAAACGAATTTTTCAATTTTTTGGATCCAGAAATTTACGAAAATTAGTGTTTTGGGAAATTTCTTAAATCGGCTTTAACCTGCTTCTTTTTTGGACCACATAGATACTAGAGCATAGTACCAATCTAAAATTCCCCTTTATAACATTGTGTCTTGAAACTGTGCCCAAATATGCCCTCAAATACGCAAAAAAATATGCATTTCAAAATCACACCCCATCTTGGTAATCAACATATTTTGACCGAACTACTTGCCCAAATTACAAAACAAAATATAGAGAATTTACAGAAAAGGCTGTTGATCACGTCAATTATGGCCAATATTTTTTTGAATCAAAATCCTACAAGGTCACGGGGCATAAAGATCGTCCCCATGTTATTTCTTATGGGAGATTTTTGCCGATGCTCGAAAAATGTCATGTTTGAAAATTTTTTGGGAGGTCATGGTGGCCCAAATATTTTTTCTGTTAATTGCTAAATTCATTACTAGGTAGCCTGAATGAAATATATTTTTTGAGTTTAGCGGTTAAATACCCTTTAAGCATTTCCTAAAATCCCTAGAATGTCATTCAACTGTGAAACATTGAAAACATGTTTCATCAAAATATTCCATTGCAACGGGTATGGAAACGTGGGGACGTGGGCCCTGACCACTGTGAGTTGACAAATTACCGTTTCTAGGAAATAGGAATACGAGGCTCTATGGCTCCTTCTACCCTTTTCCAATTTAGAAAATAATTAATTGCAAAAATCTGATTGGCGATAACTTTCAAAGACCTGTTAACTAGCCACTAAGATATCGAAACGAGATCTGCAATTTTAGGTGCATTTAATTTTTCACCTCGGTTCAGTTGGAAATGAAGATCCAAATAATGTGGGTGTCGTGAGCGCGGGTGTACAAAAAGTGTATAAAAGTTGAGCTTGTGCTGGTTGTGTGTTACTGTTGAAGCTGCGTGTGCAATAGTTATGTCATGAATATTTCGTTCAGTAACGTCTGCTGACGGGGGATTGATATAATGTATGCGATTCCACTAATAAACAGAAACGACCAAGTGGGGCTCAAAAACGTAAAGTTACAATGTTTCTAAACTCAAAATTAATTCGTTTTTTATTTCCTCGAGTAACATAATCACTGCAAAGTGATATTGCGGGAACAAGTGATATTTTGGGAACAAGTGATATTGTGGTGACTGACTTGGTTGGTGAGTAGGTCTTTCAGTTATTTAATGTTGTTTTTGTAATTTGTTTACTAATAAGAGGCCGTATTACCTTCATAAATGGGCCAGAAGGGGTGCTTTTCTGCATTATTATGTAACATGGGTATTTTTATGTTTATTACAAAGTAGAAAAAAGAAATTTAAAAAAAGAAAGGATTATAATGCAATGTCTAGTTGTCCACGCTTGTTCCTATAATGTTTATTTATTATATCAGTCGCACTCATATTGAAGGATATCAATTGCAGTGATAGGGGAGAGATCTTGGGAGGGGCCCATTTTACTTTTTTGCACCGGGGCTCTTCATCAACTTGCTACGCCACTGTATGGTAGTATAGGTCTTGTCACCAATATTCCAAACATCAGCAGTATCCTATCCTGAAAAGTCACTTCAGAAGTGGGATGTACCCTGTCAGCATCTCCACACCAGGAACATGTCACCATTAATTGCCACTAATGCCATAGTTTAAATAGTAAATGTGGCCCTTGTCCGTCCAAGAACACGGCTAATTAGACTGGAGACCTCTACAGGCCGACGTGGGTAAATATACATTGCAGGTGTCTTATCGTTTGGCGGTTCAAACATTTGAGGGAGGAGGAAAGGAGGATTTGTTTGGATATATTGTAATTTGTATGAGGGAGGAGGGAAGGAGGATTTGTTTGGATATGTTGCAGGGTGTGTGATTTTTTTTTTTTAATTTTTAAAACAAAAATCATGATTTATTTGATTTAAATCAACTTTTCGATTTAAATCAGATTTTTTCGATTTAAATTAGATTTTTAATGATTTAAATAAAAAATAAAAAACACTATCAGTGTTTCAAAACTTGTCAAGTTGGTGAGCGGATCGAATACTTTCACAAGCGTTTCAGAAAATATAATTAAAAATTATTTTTCGGGAAACTTTGCCTAAATCAATAACTCATGTATTTGTTGCTCAAAATGAAGAAAAAGTGCATTTGATTTAAATCAAGAACACCCTGATATATTGTAATTTTACACCCTGTACACAAAGAGAACATTTGTGAATATAACCGAGTGTGGCAACATTATGGCAAATCTTTTCTCGCGAAATAATTTGATTTTAGAACTAGTCAGTTGGTAGCTTCCCCAAGCTGTGCGTAGTTGCGCAACGCACGTGTGGTGTTTGTCTAGTGGCCGCGCGAGGCTGGACCACGGGACCGAAGCCTTGGCTGCTAAAACTAAAAGTGTCCGAGCTGCGGGCGAGCGGCCAAATCACGAGACAATTCCCTCACGAGTGCAAAACAACACGGGTAATTAGGGGACGGGCCGTGCATCTACCCGACATGTAGGCTTGTAGTAAGCGACAGCTCTGCAGCTGCAACCACCGACCTAGCACATGCAGCAGAGGATCATACTTGAAATATTATCAGTATAGATATTTAAAAACACAAAAACAGAAGTTAAACATAGTAACGAGAAGGAGACATTAAAAAACTCCAGATGTTGATTCATTCGTTCATTCGATAGACTTTTCATATTATACACAATCTAATGGCAACGAAATGACCCAAGCGAAATCAGCGAATATAAGGCATTGTGAGCGCTAAAATGTATAATCAATCCATCGAAAAGAAAGCATTATGAACACATTAACCCTAAGTAAACCCAAATGTACACAATATTAGCTCTATCGGTTAAATGTGGTTGGAATTTCATATTTGCGTCATGGAAGTTGAGGTAAAGAAAAAGAAAATACTAAATGATCCATTTACTAGACACGACCCGGCACCTCCACCAAGCAGCCAGGCTATAATGGAGGGATTCACGCACAATATAGTATATCAATATACGTAAAGGCGATTGGATTGGATTGGATATTGCTTTACGTCTCATATTTATGCAACTTGGCTAATCGAGACGAAGGGAGGGACGTAAGGGATGACGCGGGGGGACAAGGGGTGGACAGGCCTGTGCTGGTCAGAACCAGCCACAAGCATATGGGGAGGGCAGGGGTTCCCCCACGTCGTGGTCGTCTCCGTCTGTGTCATCATCCGTCCGTGTTGTCTTTGTCGTCGCCGTCGGGGAGGTAGTCAAAGGGAAGGGGTTCCCCGACGACGACCCAGAGCTCGCCATTAGTTTCAGGAGTAAAACTCCCCTATTCACGGGGCCAAACCGCGAGAAGGTGTCGAGTTGGAATTTGAAGGCCCACGTAAAGGCGTAAAGGCGAGAATGTCGGCTATGTAATCATGTGGATTTACTGTTGGCCAGGAATAAATATAAATCCCTCCCTAGTCGGTGAAAAGTGAAATCGTTCATCGGTTATAATCAGATAAACAGAGGCAATTAGGCTTAATAATAAAAGAATACTTGGCAAACATTTTGTCTGGGGATGAGTGTACAATATCTAAGCGAAGCGTTGTATTGTACGTAACATTCTTCTTGCTAATCACGACCCGGCACCTCCACCAAACCCCACAATATTACAGATGTTTTGTTTTGCCTTCAATTATACCTTCAATAATATGTTGAGCTTTTCTAATTCGCAAAACATGCACTTCCAAAGGGAGAACCTCTCGAGCACACATTATTTCATTACTTCAAGTGCTTGCATGAGGAACGATAACGATGTAAACAAGTCCAACCACTTGATCAACAAGAGGCTCGTCAGCTCCTACCCTGCATGAGACGCCACACAGTCCACGCAACAAGTCCAAACCACTTCATCAACAAGAGGCTCGTCAGCTCCTACCCTGCATGAGACGCCACACAGTCCACGCAACAAGTCCAACCACTTCATCAACAAGAGGCTCGTCAGCTCCTACCCTGCATGAGACGCCACACAGTCCACGCAACAAGTCCAACCACTTCATCAACAAGAGGCTCGTCAGCTCCTACCCTGCATGAGACGCCACTCAGTCCACGCATGTGTCTCGGGAAGCAACGCTGCGTAATAAAAAGTGAAAACAACAACAACTAGTGACTGAGAGAAGGGGACCCACATTTTATCGTTAACGATTGTGGAAGCTCTCACACGTCAGAACTCATTATAACTCGCAACAGTTAATAGCAGGTTCATACTCTCGGGAAAGCGTTCACGTCACATTGTTTATAAACATCCCCGTTGACCTAAATAACCCGCGCGATTCATGGGGCGGTTGACCCAGAACCACCTCGAGCAACAGCAATAAAACAAATCATTTTAGTTGGAGATAAATATTTTTACGCTCTCGGCGCGCAAACCTGGTATAACTTAGCCGGCCGTGTAAATCTGCAAGAGTAATGTTGAGTAATTGTTTGGTATTCTGCCAGACAACTAATGTGCGCATCATCTTTGTAACCAGGCGCGTCGGAACGTTTTGAAAGTTGGGGGGGGCAAATCCGTTAGTAGATTTTGCGGCGTACAGCCGGGGTCTGGGGCGAAGCCCCAGTCGCCGGAGGCCCTTTTCGCCGAAGGCGAAAAAATCTCATTATACTACAGTTATTTCGTCATGTTTTAACTGCACTCGGACTCTGTAAACGATGTTTTTACATCAACTATCTGCGATCTAAAAACGAAAAAAAATAACGTGAAGTGGCCTATTTTAATAAATTACAACCTCATTTTTTATGTAATGCCGAAGCATACAGGTAAACATATTTTTGTTTTATCCTCTTCTTTTAAAAAAAATACTAACTAAAGGCTGTTTAGTACGTTTCATATTTAAAATTACTTTCTATTATCTATTATCTTTAACACCATTAAACACGAAACACTACACACACACTTACACTTACACTTTAGGCTACTTTACTTTACTTTACACTTCACACTACACTACTTACACTCTAAAATCTTCCCACTTGCCACTTCGCTATAATCAGAGTCACTACACCACTCCAAAGATGACAGAACGCATAACGATGCGACACGAGCGAACCAAATCCCAACTTGCGTCTGCCAATAACTCTAGCAAATCATTCAAAGGGATGTTTATTAGACTTGAGTGACCGGTACACAATACAAGACGGGTGGCTGGTTTTATAAAGATAGTCGGATGGACGGTTCAGGCATGGGGGGGGGGGTACGTCAGCTGTTATTGTTGGGTTGTTTCTTCCTGGAAATGAATTGTTGACAGGATCATCCGAAGTTGCCTTCACAAAAAGTATAGTAGAAATCTTGATTTTTCAACTCTAAAATCTGCCCCCCTATGCCCCCATGGCATGAAAGTTAGGGGGGGCAATGCCCCCCTTGCCCCCCCCTGTTCCGACGCCACTGTTTGTAACTGGGAAGTAAGCAACGCCCGGCGGAGTCTTGTATAGGGGGTTGGGGGGACTCGATGTACTCTTGGTGGTCGCACCAACTAAGCAACTTGAAAGACTGGTGTACTATTTACCTGCCTTATTCATGCAACAGCGACTACCCATCCGCCATGATGTACAAGTAATTAGTAGAGAGCATATTTCAAGTATAGTATCTCTGGACCGGTACGATGTGAGATGTTTTTTAACAGTATAGTTTGACTTTGAAACCGCATACAACGAACTTGGTATATTAGGTAAGCCTACCTACATTGATTAACCCGTTGTGTGATGAAGTTAGTATATTAGTATTAGTAGTTTTAGGGCGCTTTAACAGCTAGGATTATTCGCGCCTCCAAGATAAAACAATTTCTATAAGTGTGAGTTACCACCATCCTTCTTTCCAGGGGGAGGAACGTAAGGGGAGATGCGGGGGGACAAGGGGTGGACAGGCCTGTGCTGGTCAGAACCAGCCACAAGGTATGGGGTGGGCAGGGGTTCCCCCACGTAGTGGTCGTCTTCGTCTGTGTCATCATCCGTCCGTGTTGTCAATGTCGTCGCCGTCGGGGAGGTAGTCAAAGGGGAGGGGAAAGTTCCCCGACGACGACCCAGAGCTCGCCATTAGTTTTAGGGAGTGAAACTCCCCTATACTCACGGGCCAAACCACGAGAAGGTTGCGAGGTGACAGTATGTTAACATTTCATAATGTGTTGGATTTGTTATTAAAATCGATTTCTTGTGCTGTGTGCGTCAGAAATTACAAAATTATAATAGAAAAAAATAGAAAAAATTAATAGAAAAATACCCAGGCAGGGTCTATTCAGATATTTAATTAAAATGAAAGTTAGATGTTAGGCATATGTAACACTCATTCGAGGAAACGAATTTCTGCGTGTTTAATGTTATGGTAGCCAATGCGGTTTTCAGAGTGATCACAAGGTTCACAACTCACAAATAGCTAATGTATATACGATGAAGTGCGCATTACTAGGGCAATGGCAGACGTATCCCATCATAAGTTTTTAAAATGTCAAGAGCAAGCCACATCCAGCTATGAGGCAACATTAAAGGCCCGGTGTGGTGTCATCAATTAAATAGCTTACAATTGTAGCCAAACTATGCGCGGTCGGTGTGTTATTTCTGTCCTGTGCTCAGGGACATCCCTGCCGGCCTAGGCAGAGAGAGAGGACGCGGCTCAATGAATATACACGACAAGTAGAGGCGACACCATGCACGGGATCGTTTAGGGAGGCTTTGATCATTAACACCTGGCTCGTTCTAGGACTCTAGGAGGCAGTCTGAGCGACGTACATGCGTTACCCTGTGCCGTATGGGGGCGACCGAGATGTGTGTACTTAGCCAGTGGTGCGGGGCAGCGAGTCTTTACGTGCAGAGGGGTGGCTCAGTCGCTTATCACTAATACCAGAGTCGATAAGAAGTTTCCCCGTTGGGGAGGTCCTCCAATCCCTATACCGCCCTGGGTTAAATAAAAAGTCGGTTTTTGGCGTTGGAATCTAAACGTTCCGCGCGACTCTGTGTGACGATTGATGGAACTACTTCAATAAAACTACGTCACTTTTCTACTAGTAGTTAACAGTCGATGACGAAAAATGGCGGACACGTCAAAATATTAAATACGATCGAATGTTGGCGAATGTTTTGGCATAAAGCAAACTCTCTTTTATAATGAGGATATTTCTGATGGAGTAGACCTAAGCTTAGGAGCTAGGCCGACAATATGTATTGTTCAAGATTTCGATTTGAGTGCCTAGGGCGTACTTACGTCTGAAAACTGTATTGTGGCCTTGGGCCTAGGCTACACTTACGTCCGTTAGGCTTGAACAAGGCATATCTCAAATTATTTCGCACGAAAATGTCAGTGACGCCTGCGCAACACTTTATAGTACAATAATAAATCAAAAGTAAATCGTTTTAAAAAGACTAGGGCCCAGGGCTAATATGATTGAAATAAAATTGAAGTTTGACGTTTCGTCTGTTGTTTGTTGATTTCAGCGTCACTGCACATCGATAATCTACTGACCGTATTTAGCGTGCAGTGCTTTTATTAGTTTCACATTGGAGCCGCTCTCAGCGCGCAGGACGTTAGATTCCGTTTTGACTTGGGAGTTGGGGGACCTCCCCAAAGGGGAAACTTCTTTATCGACTCTGCAATACATGGCATTCTGAGTGTATAGGCTAACCCACTGCCTCCTAGATGCTACTCGGGGCTGCTCAGTATGACTGTGGGGAGCGTGCCAATTAGATCATGAAAGGATGAAAGGGGAAAACAGCCGTCTAAATGTACGTAAATTTGTGCATATTTACATACAGACGGCGGTGTTCGCCCACCCCCTCAACAACAAACACAACTCCACAGCCACTTAAATAGTGAGATTAGTCAACTAGCTGAAGTATCTATGTGGCAGTGAAATGATTTTCCCACTTCATGATGGCTTCTAATCGGCACGCTAGCCCTAGGGTTGAAGGATAGGAGACTGAGCGTGGCAAAGCTTGGGCAAGCGGGCGATTGTTTCCTGATAACATTAGGGTTGGATACCCAGCGTCCAAGTACGCTGTGGCGGTGCCTGGTGGTGACGTCGCACTTCTAGTCGTGACGCGACGAATCAGTAAACACAAACCCAAGACACTGATGACCTGTCGTATAATGATATTGTAATCACGTGGCTAAAGAACTAGACTAGTGTATCGTCACACCCACATGTTGCTTCTACTTCCACGTATAAATAAAAAATATTTTTTTAAAATTGTATTTAGAGTCTACCCACTCAGTTATATAACTGATTTTCAGTGGGGGACGGTAAATCAAAGCGACCAAGCCAACCCTGTAGGCCCCGACGCAATCGACGAGTGAGCGATAACCAACCAAAGATCGATATTTTTAATATGAAATATAGCAATCAGTGGTATGGACAGTGCGAACACCCGCGGATCAACGCCAGAATCAACAAGGCCGATTCAGAACAACTCTGAATTTATTATGTGCTTCGTTGCTAGGACGGCTCCAACGTTATCGTTTTCAAACTCCTAAGACAAGAACTGATGGACTAAAGTCCAAATCAGAAGTTTAAAAACTTCTGACTCTGACTTTGGCGGGAATCGAACCGTGAACCTTCTGCATTGGAAGCAGATACGCTAACAACAAGACCAACGAGCCTCACAACACATGTGTGACACTATTCATCTGGCTAGGGGGTGGAGGCGCCACTCTCTCCCACACATTCCTTGCCGGGTGGCCGCCCTCCTTCCTTCATTCGTCGTCCAGGAATCGAACCCGAGCTGTCGTCACAGTAAAACAGCTGTTACTGGCTGCCACCTGTCGCGGACGCATCAGCTGATTCCATGACAATGAGCCACGGAACAGGTTCACTAATAAACTAGATTCGAGCGGTCAACTTGCTGCGCACCATGTCCGGTTTCAAGCAGTGGCGTATGTAGGGACCTAGACAATCTGTACTACGTCAGTGGTGTTGGATATTGGTAGAACTTTCGTCCATGGTCTGTTCAACACACAACAGTGCGTATCAGAATCATAAAGGGGTCAAACCAATAATTCATAGATGTACCGAGGCTGAAGGGAGGCTGGGGGCTTGTCCCGGGAATAATTTCTCCTTCAAGTTTTGCATGGAAATCTTGCGTTCAAAGCCCGGGGCGGTCCCCCAACTGGAACGCTATGCCTCAATGTTGTAGCGTGGAGTGATATACACTAAAATAAATCCACCACCCTCGTCTGTACGATTGGACTTCTCCGTCTCACCACCCATAGCTGATGCGTCCTAGAGGCACCAGTGGTCTAGTACAGGGCAGGCGATTTTCCCCGGGAATCCCTGCCAAGCCTTCTGCGACCGGCGTTATGCAACCCGCTCTACAACCAACTTGCTCATTCCTTCCTCTCGCACGATCAAAGTCGCAAGGATAAAATAATAATATCCGGCATAAAGGCCCCCCCTGGCATTCGCCACGCCTAAGGACGGGATATATCACTCAAATAATCCCACCACTCGTCTTACGTTGGACTCTCCGCTCACGATCCAAGGTTGGGTGCGTCCCTAGGAGGCACCAGTGAGTGTCTAGTACAGGGCAGGCGATATTTCTCGGGGGATCCCTGCCAACCCCTGGCGCCCCAGAGAGTATGCAACCCGCTCTACCACCACGGCTCATTCACTTCCTCTCGCACGATCAAAGTCGCAAGATAAAAATAATATCCGCGCCTCAGCTAGAGCCACAACCTGGCAATCCACGTCTTCTCCGGACATCACAGACGGGATTCATCCAAGTCACAATTAACTTCATGCCAAGGGACTCCGTCACGGCTCGGCCATCAAACTGCGGCAATTATAGGTAGACGGGAAGAAAGAATCGCGATCTAAACAAATAGAATTAGAATGGCAGCTCCAACTAAAGCATGGAATCACAGCTCGGTATAGGGGCAATGTTATCTATAACCATTGACAGATTCATGTTAAAACGATCGGGCAACTGGTTCTTGGCATTTTCTGCATCCCAACAGCGTTGCTCGGACAAAATGATTATTAAACGCGGCTTATTGGTTATACCCCCCTGGCAAGTGGCAACCGAACGTCCCGACAGAAACTTAATTTCAAGATTTCAAAATGTCAACACACCTATGTTCAACGAAGGCTTCCTTCTTACTTCCGAAGACTCGACCAACATAACCTCACTTTGTGTCAGCATTACTCTCGATGGCTACAAACATGATTGCAACCATGACTGTATTGACAAAGCCATCCTACACCATGTTTGCATGTTTGTAACCCAGTGCGTTCTTACACCAACGACCATAAGTAAATCAAGGGGTCCCCGTCCATTTGTGTCTAATATACCCAGCCCTTGACTTACTTCTGGTCGAGGGCGTACATCGAAAGGCCCTTTGGGTGAACCACTGATCTCAATCCAAGCTGTATTATTTAGTATTTTATTTATTATTTTCCAACAGGGTTGTACCCCGCAAGTGTGATATAATAAATCTTAAGTCTAAGTAGCATAAAAATAGTTGTAAAATAATAATATACAGTTCAGTAAGAGTGTACCTAAACTTGACTCCTTAGAGAGTGTCCTATACACTCCCACAATATGGTATGATGTTGGTTGTCAAGGCTTACCGGAAGCAGGACGCTCTGGTGATCCAGGGCGACCAGGGGTTTGTCGGGGGTGGGACGCGACGCCAGGTAGAAGGCGCTGGCAGCCGCGACACCTGTGAGGGCCAGGGCGCCGGCCGGGCCCCCGATGTAATGCAGGTACTGGTCCATCTCCTCCACTGTAACAAGAGGATCAGATACATCAACTACACCATCTTTGGACGGTACGTCTCGTAATGATTGTCACTTGGGCAAGGAAACATGTTTACCTGGCAAACTTCTAATCAACCAGGGACATTACGTCTACCGGGACGTGGCGCATACGATAAGAGAAGACTCAAGCAGTCTTACACTTCTCCCATTGTAACATACACCCTCGTAAGGTTATATGGTTCGTCGAGATGACACCCCCTAATTTAGATCAGCCGTCCCCGGGAGCTCAGCTGCGCCAACAACAGGTCCGAACCGTTAGGAACCAAGGAGCGCGAGTTCGAATCCCGCACAACGGCACAAGGCACGGATTGAGAGAGTGTGGTGAGGTGCAGCCCTAACGAGCACCAGAGTACTCCAGTGCAAGTCCACTCTCTTGAGCTAGTGTGATAAAGTGCAGCCCTATCGAGCACGAACACGACCCAACTCTCGACTACGCGGCGCGTGTACAGTATTGAATTGGATTTACAAGACAGCATTGTCTTCGCGGTTACTACGCTAATCATGGGCCACACAGAGAACAGACAAGGTGATGACATTGAGATTTGAACAAAAACTGTGTATTATTGTGCTGATCAAGATGGAGATTTCACAAAAGCTTCATCTCACGTCATCGAGCACGTCATCGAGCTGGTAAACGAATAATTGCGCATCTACTTACAGACAGAAAATCGACTAGTTTTTGTAGGTGCTACCCGCTACAAACGTTAGCCTATATAGCCCTGTATTGACCGAGTTCTTCACAATTAATCATGTGTTAGTGTTATTGTGTTTTTACTAACAATAGATGAACCCTGTTGAACACGTACGAATGTTCGATCTACTACAATTTATTTACTAAACGTAAAACGAGCAAAAAGTGACATACATTTTTTGGTTAACTTGCATAATTAAACTCATTCAAAACCTACCGAAAATGAAGTGGCCTGATGACATAGATTGGCAGTAGTAGCTCAAGTTCCTGCCCGACCGATCAGAGAAACACACCAGGCCCATCTCCAGCTTCGGCCCCCCCTTCAACGGAAGACCGATCGATAGGAAGAAACGATCAATAGATCTGACGACAACCACAGGCAAAGGTGGCGCTCCGTTTAGTGATTTCAAACGTTCCCCCAAAATTTCATCAAGATCGTAGTAGCCGTTTGCCCGGTCGCGGGCCAAATATCACGAAAATGTCGCATTAAAAATCGGGAAAAACGTAAAAGAACGATATTTATGAGAAATATTTCTTTCAAGGTCCCCTCCAATTTGTATCAAGATCGCAAACGCCGTTTGCCCGGTAGAGAGCAAAACTAGCAGACAACAATCACCGGAGCTATTTTTCTTGGGGTAAGTGAAATTGAAGTCTTCGCATCGCTCATCCAAAAACGAAATTTTCACCGCTAAAATGAAAATAATGTATAATTTACACAATCACTTCACCGCTTTCGAGTAAAACTAAGAAAATTTGTCCTTTATTTAAGATATTGAGTCTGGTCGCAGTTTTCAAATTTTGTAAAACTATCACTAGTATGGATGATATAATTCCACGATTGAACGGGTTCTCAGTCGTCCCATACCATAATAACATACTTTGAGGGGGGAGGAACACATCCTAGAGAAAGTGTACATTATTCTCTGCATGGTTCACCTCAAATAAACATGTAAATGCCTAATAAGACGATTTCGATATTTTTTTACCGCTAAAAATGTTATTATATAAGATTATTGGGTGAAAACACGATTTCACAAGATATTCAAAACAGAGAATTCAAATTTAGCCTTCCATGTCAGTGTCATCCTAAATTATCTAAGGTTCTGGCCGATAAAAGTGTACCCAATACTCACTCACAGGCTGATCACTGGCAAACACCTTGCGACTACATACACTAAACGTGATAGTTTCTAGTGGTGTAGATTCACCGCGAGTGTGAGAGGACCACCACACAGCGGAGTGACGTCACCACGTGGCTCACGTGACCAACAAACTTATCTTATTGTCAACAGGGCGGATGGAATTCGCTCGCGTGATTCAATCCTTATCAATCAATCCACGTGCAGCTAAATCACAGTTTGGATTCTGCAACCAGTGGATTGCTTTTAAATTACTAATGATCATGTGCAATAGAAGAGCACGGTGACATATGAGATGTCATGGTGTTGGAGAACGTGCATTGGAGGGGAAGGAGTAACCTCTAGAAAACAATATTGTAGACAATAAACAGATTCGCAAAAAGAAAACAACAAAATGCGATTTGTGGAGCATGACATTTCCCAGCAACACATATTTATTGTCGTATCGTATCCTGTGTTCCGTGGAGATTGTCTACCGTGACGAGAGATTTCCTAGTTTTGAAACTAGTAATGACAATATTATCGGTCGCCGAATGCAGACATGAGAACACCAACATGGGGCGTAGTGTCACGCAGTAGTTGGCTCGGTTGTCACCTGACAGTATGTATGTGAAGGTTGTCACTATATTAGGGGGGCCTTCGGGTCTGGCACCACTCAGAATATCTACTTGGAATCCGATGGTCATGCGAAGCCCACTGCATACAAGGCTTTGGCACTCGATAGATGGTGCTAAAAGTGGGCCCGCAAAAACGGTAACAAAAATTAATACGTAGGTTGTTGGTTGGTGAATCAATTTTACCGATGAGAAAACCGCGAGTTTTGAAGAAGATATGAAAATCGTACCTACATAGGTAGTGCCTGGGAGAGGAGTCATGACGTATATGATGTGTAGCCCCCCCCCCCCCCCCGTGCAGATCAACACCCGACACAAATTAGATTCTGGACTCACCAACCACGAGAATTTTGATTATTATTTTGATGATAAATTCTTAAAGTTTCGTTGCAATGCCAAGGAGGAAAACAACGTTACTGTGTGATGATGGGTGGGGGGGGGTTGGGGGGGGGGGGGGGGAAGAGGACACTACGCCGAAGCCGAAAAGTGAATATTTGGCTTTGTTATTGTGGTGTTATGGATGTCCCTTGTGTAAATAACACAACATGAGAATTTGATCAAATAAGAGGGTAGGTACTATATTTTGAACAGAACAACCGCGTATCTGAACGAAGAGGTCAGGCCTGTGTTCCGTTGCATTGCTTGAGCTGGAGGGGCACGAAAGTCATGTCCCGCGTGGAGAAATTTGATACCCAGTCTCGTAAGTAATCTACACTCTTATTCCGAAAACGAAAAACAAAACCCTCGCCCATGTTTCTGCTCATGCAATGCAGCCACAACACAAAACACATGCGCGAGGGCATTGCTCTAGTTATAGCCCCGGTCCGGTCCAGTGCGCGTGCAGACAATACGGGATCCATCAGCTGTGTGGCTATAGCTACTCCCACTAGTCGAACGTGTTGTCGCCCCGTACCGTTACAAGCCTGGGCAATCACATTGATCGGGCCATGTGATGCCTAGAGACACGGGCAGGGGGGAAAGAATTTAGGAAATAAATTGCTTGAAATTGCGTGCAGAGCTCAATCGACGGCATGGTGAAAAAAATGAGTTTTACAATGCCCTTTGGTCGTGGCAATTCGAAACCCACCCGCGGCGGCTGCAGTGTTGGGTTTGTAAGCCAAAGCAAGTGGGTTCGAGTCCCGATCAGTGCACGCACATGGTCGCGGCTACACAAAGAGACACGCACCATTACCTCGGCTCAGATAGTTGGCAGAGAGTTGGTTGGTACGACTGATGAGATGAGTCACAAGGAGGTCGGCGTCGCGGCGCTTGGCGTCGTCTTCCGTAACTATCTGGGACGACTCATTGGCCAAGCAATATCTGACAATGCCACCAAGGATGAGTAATGTACTGTTTTGTTCAATACGTATAGAAAGGAAATGCGATGTAGGAAAACAGTCACGAAGAATGTAAATCTAAGGCACCGTCACACGACATTAGGCTGGCGAAATATTCTAACACAGTAGGTCAATAAATTATGCAAGGAACACTTAAAGACTATTACGAGAGCACGAAAGTGTGAGAAAAGAAGAAGAAAGGAGTGAAAAGGGGGTGGAACAGAATGGATATTGAATTTCAAATCGATTTATATCGGAATATTAGAGGTCGCGGACTTCACTGGCCCATGGAGTCTACGTTGTCGACCTCTACAGGTGCACTAAATCATTCATTACAACTACCATGCAATAATCAATATAGAGTATGTTGCTGTCAGGGACGTAAAACGGAGGGTAGTAGTGGGGGGGGGGGGTGATGGGGGTAGTACATAAAATAACACTATAGTTGAACACCCCCTCTACACACACAAAGCGTCATCACACACCCGAAAAACAACTGAAAATTTAGTTCGGGATAGGGGTGGGGGAAAGGTCCTCTGGAGATAGAATGGGCTTGCAAATATGTTTAAAATATCTGCCCCCTCCTCGATCAGACTGAAACTTGGATCCGCCACTGCGGGTGTCTGTGTGTGTGCGACGTACAAAGCAACGCCGTCTGTTTGTTTAGAAGATAACTATGTTTACCCAGGTAGGTACCGTGCGTAAAGCTTATCTAAACAGCTAGCAGCAGAGTGCTTCCTATCCTATCACAACCAGTGGTACAGTGTTGTTGCACCTCCGCCGGCCGGCTAGACCTGGGGCTAGACCTGGGCTAGACGTCCGCACGGCTAGGCTCGGGGAGTTCAATGCATGGGTGCATGTGAGGAGCTGATGGTTTCGTGATTCAGCGGGGCACCGAACCTGAGACCTCGTTATCTAAACACCTAGCAGCAGAGTGCTTCCTATCCTATCACAACCAGGTACAGTATTGTGCACCTCCGCCGGCCGGCTAGACCTGGGGCTAGACCTGGGCTAGACATCCGCACGGCTAGGCTCGGGGAGTTCAATGCATGGGTGCATGTGAGGAGCTGATGGTTCTGTGATTCAGCGGGGCACCGAACCTGCGACCTCGGGCTTCGCTGGTTGATGGGGGTGCACCCTCGACCCTCATAAATCGGACAAAACTTCCACATGAGCAATGGACACAACTTTTGTTTGTATGAGTTCCGCATCATCGCCGTTATGTGCTCACTGCTCAGCCTGGGTACATATTTGTGACGTTTATTTCTTTCTACATTGGAGAAATGTTCACCATCTCCAGTTGGAGCATACATCACTAACGACCGAGAAACGTTGTTGATGTACTAAAAATATCTACTACAACAATAACGAATTGCGGAGTGAGGTGAAACTAATAACTAATAAGCCTAACTGCGTCGTTTTCGATTGTAGTAAAATCTCGTTTTCTATGAATTATGTTTCTAAACTATAAGTATAATCTTTTCGGGAGAGTAATAAATAATGTTTTAAATCGAAAACCGCTACGACCGTTTACGGAAGGGGGGACGGGGGGGTTCTACCTTCAACTACAGCACGAAACATCTTAATGTACCGCATAACATACTTTACTACAATACAATGCATATTTACTAGTCGAGTTCACTGCTCGCTTGTTTCTCCGACCAAAGCAAAACAAAGTACACCGTTCAATCAACATAACATTGCAAGTTGAATGTTATCGGTTCCAAACACTGTCAACACGCTTAGTTCTGTTCCGCTCGCGCTAGCATGTGCATAACAGTATTTGAAAGCAGGCACTAGAACATTTTATTGAGATCTTATCTAGAGTCGTTAGCATATTCACCTCCATCTGCATTGTAAGCAAGAGTAGATTAGATTCGAGTATTCGAACTCTGAATCGTATTGGTATTCGAAGCAGGAAACTTATTGTTTTCTAACTAAATAATCAAATACAATACAAGATCTGGTACGATTTAAGATGGGGCCACTTCTTGCCCCCCCCCCCCTCTCCTTAGTCAGGAGGTATCCCATTTCCAAACATGTTACGCGGTTCAGTAATTAATTGTTATTGTAATGTACCATATTATGTTGCCCAAGGTGCCAGAATGTTAATCAATCGACAATCTGTCAAAAAACGTGTTTTCAGAAGATATTCAGATATCATATGAATTGACATTTCTGTTTTCTAAGAGCCTTAGTTTTATGTATGAATTGAAAACATAACCAATTCACCGAAAATTGTATTTGTAATTAATTACTGAACTCTGGAAAACTGGACAACTCATCGTGGAACATTTGTTTCATCTGCTTCTTCAATCCGCACACCAACAATAATTATTTAACAATGCGATAAAATCTAGCCCTGCACTCGTACCGCGAGTCTGCGTATTTATTAGGTAATACTCAATGGTTTCAAGTCAACAGTTAGGTTACACATTGAAACACCGACACAACGACCCGTGATGTAAACTGCACACGCCACGCGGAGGTTATACATCAACAATGCATCGTGGACATGCAGGGGTTCATATACAAGCACGTCACGCACCCCTAAATGATATGGTTGCAAAGGCCAGACTCGGATATGTGTACGCCCAATTGGCATGTGCTTTCCAAACTATAAACGGCAAAATAATAAAACCACATTTCTAAATAATTAAATATAAATAGAAGAAACGAGAAGGGATTTACCAAACATGACCTTGAGAAAGAATCTTCCCACGAATATTACACGTTGTAAACAAACAATGCCTAACCGAATTGACAGCAAACAAACATGTAGCAAGTCGCAATCTTTTAAACCAACAGTGTCACCCGACTAAACAAATATTTGCGGCAAGTCAACTTACAATCTCGATGTTGCGTTTTTTTCTGTTTACGATTCGAGCGTCGCTTCTTCATGGTGCCGATGTTCTGTCCGATCGACCGGCAGACGGATTGCGGGTGCGGCATCTCGGCGGCGGGGTTATCGCGACGACGGCGCGGAGGCAACGAGTGGTCCAGAGTCTCGCGCGCGCCGAGGTACGATCAACACTGAGCCCTCAATCCGCGGGCTTCTTGCATAACTTTACAATAGACGGGAAACATCAGGGAGCAACGGTATTTTTTAGGGCTGACCAACGCTGTCGCTGCTTCTAGTTCCTAGAGCGAGTCGCTCTCGGGTCTCAGTGGGTCGAGCGAGACTCGGTAGGTTCGAGCCCCGGAGAGATCTGTCAGTAGGTACCGGGTTCATATACCGGACGGGTACTCTAACCGGGTTCGAACCCTGGCAATGTACGTTACGTGTGTGTTGATTCTGGCGTTGATCAGCGGGTGTTCGCACTGTCCATACCACTGATTGCTATATTTCCTATTAACAATATCGATCTTTGGTTGGTTATCGCTCACTTGTCGATTGCGTCGGGGCCTACAGGGTAGGCTTAGTCGCTTTGATTTAATGTCCCCCACTGAAAATCAGTTCTATAACTGAGTGCGACTGAGTGGGTAGACTCTAAATACAATTTATTTCTTTTTTTACGTCATTCCCATTAAATAAGGATGATGATTTGATGATTTCTGAAGCTAAACGTCTCATGTTAATTCACTAAGGCTATTCGAGACGATGAGTGGTGATAGATGACGATGGAGGACGATTATGCGCGATTTGAGCCCACTTCCTCGTAGAGCCACACGCCATAAAATTATGATTAAATACGCTCGGATCTCGTTCCATGTAAGTTTTTTTGTTCGCTGTTTTCAGATTACGCTAAAACGATAATAGGACTGGGTTCGAGTCTAGGCAAGGTAATTTACGAGCTTTCTCGTACAATTACGATTAAAGATGTCCTGGTCACGTGACTGTGTTCAAATCCCGGCAGGATACTCAGGATACGATATCACCGGGATCGAACCAAACCCCTGCAATAGTGGAGCACACGGGCTCAGTACACTGACACCACGTTGTATTACTAGCCGGAGCCGCCATCTCTCTCTGTATCTGTGTTGTTACAGAACACCAAAGCTTCGAGTGGGTGTCCGGGATCGAGACCCGGCGGAGCTAGGAGATGAGTAGTGTTGACACTTGACAGACAGACAGACAGACAGACAGACAGACACGAGCACCGACGACGACACAGACACACAGACAGAAGACAGACAGACGACAGACAAGACAGACAACGACAGACAGACAGACACAGACAGACGGACAGACAGACAGACGGGCACGCGACCAGGCTCCTTGTCACGCGGGACACGCACGCGCCGCTCGTCATACGTAACAATCATGTTGTATTCGTGTCGGGCGCGGGGACAATGTATTTTCACACTCGTTGAAGCGCGGGCGTTATCATTTAGGGCGCGAGTGCCACCCCTGCCCGAGATGGGAACCTGTAGGGCGAGGGTTCGACTCGTGCGAGACTTCGTAGTCCTTCGCGTCATCTTGCGTCAACAACTTCCTATTTCTAACTTGAAATATTTAAATATGAGGTGCACATTAACAATAGAACATTCCAAACTAGTAACGTGTTATTTTTTATTTTATTTTTGCAATGTTGTGTGGGATACTTTGTAAAATGAGCATATTACTAAACAGTCAGGAACTTAATAGGTCTGCCTCCTGGGTTGTATTTGTTTAATTTATTCGGGATGTTTTCGTACTTCAATTTTAGGTACAAAAGCAATAACCTACTTTCCTACATTATTCACCAGGAGTCCACTTGGTACCAGTTGTACAATCATAAAGAATGGTAACAATTTGGATAAGATAGATCAACACAATGATGTTTTTACCTTCCAAATGATATGAGATACCCTGGCGATCTGTGTGCTGTGTTGCTAGGTTCGAGTAGGCTATGCCGTGCAAGTGTGGGGACGGGTGTCCTAGGATTGATTGATTGATTGATTGCATCACCCGCATCATGCAGAGCAGGCAACACGAGGTCTGCTGCTCCGGCCTGGACACCCCTGGCGAGGTTAGATCTCAATCGCGTGGATGTCCCAGATCTTGAGCTTGAACTTGTTCGATTCTTACGTCATGCACACCAGTGTGTATAGTCAGACTCAGACCCGGCGAGGTGAAGGCCCTTTGTGATGCCACCCCCATGGACCCTAGCAGTAGGACAACCTACCCTAGGAAGAACGAACACACCCCTAGGACCCTAAGAGAACGGCAACCTACCCTAGGAGAACGACAACAACCCGCATACCACACCAGTACCACCCCTAGCAGTACGACAACCACCCCCCACACCACGCCAACACCATCGACTGTAGTCAGACCTGAAAGGTATGAGGTGAAGGCCCTTTGTGTTTGTGATGCCACCACCCCTAGGAGTACGACACTGGGGGTAGGACCCCCCCCCACGCACACACCAGTCAAGGTCACACCCTCAACAGGTCTGTAAATTTACCGAGGTCGACATGAACCAAAAGAAAGAGTTCTGCGTGGCAAGGTAACCTCAAAGTGCGTGGAGATTTAGGGGACCATGTTCAGTGGTGAGTTGAACTGTGTCTTAGCTGTGTTTTGGACGAGTTTCATTATTTATAAGTCAACCTTAACACAGTCGATCCTCTTTGGTAACGAAGCTAATCCAGACGCTACAAGAACAGCGTCCAGCTACGATTAAATGCTTTCAACCAAGACTAAGGGGTACGTAAACTTTGTGACAATGACCCGCGGGCTGACACTTGCCTTAGTGGCAGGAATAGACGAGCATCTTTCACCCCAAGTTGTCACGTGACATGACAAGTTGTCGTGATAAGAAAACAACTTATCGGTAAAATAAATACAGAGTTCTGATCAGTCGGTTATGATTGCGTCATTGACATTGATCACCGACGTATGAGATGATCACAGTTGACATGATAATTATTTAAAGGTACGTCCTAATTAGGTAACAGAACTTGAGCAATACCAATAACACTCGGATTAATTGGCGCACACCATTTCTCAACTGATTGTTGAACACACTAACCAAGCACCTAGGTCTAGGCCAAACCTATCGACGTCAAGCGATTCATTTCTTCAGTTATAATCGACAATCATTGCCTAATGGTTCTACAGTACCGTGTGTACGGGTGATAGTTTCATGAGCGCGAAAGCCCTGTGGTAGGCCTACCTACAGTGGCGTAACTTACTAAGCGCCCCCCACCCCCCTCCCACGATCGCGGGGGCGGTAGTTACGCCACTGGGTACCTACCTATATGCCACATATTGAAAAGTATCGCGTACTCGTAAAACTCGAGTATTACATCCGACAAAATGGGATTCCATTTCGAAAGAATTATTCAAGTTTTGCTATTACAGGTTTTAAAACTGGAGTCTGTAGTCACAACACAAGAACAATACAAAAATGTTAGTTCGAGAAAGGCGGTTACAAATTTGAATAAGTCCACATTATGAAATAATATATACTAGAAAATATGTCAGCACATTTTAATTAATTCAGGACCAAGCTAATGCTTCGGAAAAACTTCGGAAAATACTCGATTGAAGCGTTTGGACATCAAGCTAATTTTTATTAATGGATACAACTATTAATTTTAATTAAATCGTCGAACAAAATGCTTTAGCCATTCCTACCTTAAAAATATTGAAACTTTATATTATTTATTGACATTCAACAGAAGATATTTGGTGAAATCCTTATTTTTATGTATGAAACATGCGTCGTGAGATCTATGTAATTACCCGTTTTCTGTACGTATGTCACCTAAAACTTCAGAAATCCAAAGCATCTGGTCCCCGACTGAAGTATACTCATTAGTCATTACAAACTTCATTACGTGTTCAAAGTTTTGCACCGTTCTTTCTTGAGATGGGTACGACTAAAAATCTGTAATTTAGATTAGTTTTAATATCGGTGAGGGTCTTTCGACTTCCGGACTACAAAGAAAGGGACGTAACATCCGGAAGAAGTTGACTTACTTGCGAACCGTGAATTGTTCCCCATGTTCTGCTGGCTATTATTCTATCACGACACTGACAAGACAATCACTGAAACTACGCGCGAAGTGGTCAGGTACCCACGTATATATACATACTAACGTGGAGGCTACAATCAGAGCTTTCACGCACCGGCGTCGCACTGGCTGGAGTGGTAGGCCCGGCTACGTCGTACGAGAACCAGAATCTACCCCGAAGTTTTGTTAGAACGAAGTCATGCATGAATAAATACTCGAATATATAGTCGGTAATGTTTTTAGTTTACGAGGGAATAAGACATTATTTGGCAGTTGGCAAATAGCTATTCGCTATGCCAGGAAGATTTCGACAAACATGAAACTTTGCAAATTGGCATAACGCGAGAAAGGACAGCCCTACAGATATTTTGAGCTAATCGGCTAGGGGAAAAAAATCACGAATATGGTCAATTTTAGACTTTTTAACAGTCTAAAAAAAATGCAGGGAATTACAAAAAGATATCGATAGTAATAAATATTTTAGGATAGTTAGGTCAAGGGTCAGCTCGGATATGGTGAGGAATGGGTTCGCTAGAGGAATAACGAGGTAAGAGTGGTTACAAGGTAGGCTACTAGGAAACGCTCAGTGGACGCGTTGTTGAGCGAGCACCGGTACGTGCACATGACCGAGTACGACATTCCATAAGGCCCACCACACAGTGTAGGCCTAACTGGATATTTACATTGTACACTTTATACTATTCCAACATCTTTGCATTGTCTAATTCACGTCATGCCTTTAAAGTGTATCTTTGTATCTTCACTGCCTCCTTCATTTTTAACATCATTTTTCGAAATATTACCATAGTCTTTAAGGTCTGACCGATTTAGCTGAAAATTTGGAAAAAGGAGAGAATGTGTACTTATTGACCTGCAAAATTCATAAAGATCGGTACATTTTTATTTTTTTATTTTATTTTTTATTTTTATAACCAACGATTGGATTTTGTTCAAAAACTATACAGCAACCCTGCCTAGGTGGTATGTACATTGTGCAAAATTCAGGTCGATCAGAGAAACGGGCGACCTGTATCGAAGCAGTAACAGAAAAAAAAAAAAAAAAGACATTCGAGCCATAAGAGTCAAGTGGAGACGCTCGCTTCGCTCGCTCAATAAGATCATCTGTTGCAGCAAAACGTGTATATTTATTTAATATCTCTGGTCTGGAAAATGGGATAAATCTGCAAGATAGATAAATCTCTCGTCCTAAAGGGTTTTCGCTATATTACCGATTATAATTATTATTTAGTACAATCTGTACAAATGTTAGGGAATATAGTATAATGAGGCGGTGTTTGTAGCTGGTCATCACACTCCCGCATTCACGGAAGCTACTTTATTTGATGAAGATTATCAACAGTGACCGTGTCATAGGCTACCTGTCACGTGAACACCCTTACGATATATACATATAATTATATAGGGCTTTATAGGCTGCCTAATCGAGGGTTCGTATGCGATGATGCAGGCTAAAGAACAGATGAATGTGTAGCACAACTCATTGTTAAATAACTTTTAACAAGCACAGGTGCGGGAGCATCCAAAATAGGGAGCGAAGCTACGAAATCAACATAATGCTAGAAGATGTAAACAACTTGATAACATTTCCTCGAGCAATCAAATTCATTAGAGTTCCCAAACAAATCAGTGCAATCACGATTATAACATTATGCTATTCCGTACAATGTTATTGTTAGAATATATAAACTTGTATTCATGCGGCTGCCATTGTTCTCACTTCTCAAAGAGCATTTCAAGCAAATGAGTGTAGAACTCTAGCTGCATTCTTACATCGTGAGCATGTGACTGACTGCTAACATCATCATTCATGATAACCGACTAATAGTTTACAAATCGAGCAAATTAGTGTACTTTGATCCCATACAACTTCTCTGGTTTCGTGAGCTTTCGACTCTGACTAAACGTTTCTTTCTTCCAAGTTCCAATGGTCTTATTATTGTTGTGTCATTAGGTATTGATATCACGTCAGGCTGAACAATAAACAACACAAAGACAAAGTGCGGTTTGACACCCACTAAACCCCCCCAAAAAATCAATTAATACCTGTGGGTTTTGAGATACCTGCTATAAAATGCAGCAAAGTTTGCGAGGGTGGCTAGGTGTTGGAGGGGTGCGGGGTGGATACGGCGCCGTCACGTAGCCTAATCCTAACGAAGCCACCAAAGAGGGCAATGTAGATGTTAGCGTTCTAGATAGTTTCGCTACGAAACACGCCGTGAGCCAGGGGAATTCTATTTGGACTTTGCCAGAACAAAACGGTCAAAATTATTTGGCCAATCCAAGATGAATAAAAAGCATATGATATTAATAGCTTCAACTCGCGCGCGAGTAGAGTGCTGCACTCTGTTGGTCAGCGGTGGAACCTTTAGACGCGACCAGTGGCGGCTTGAGTGGCGGGCTACTTGAGTTCTTGTGGTCCAGAACACACATCCATTGGGGGCAGATGGCTAAGCAGGACAAAAATACTAACTTATCGGCATATTCTTGACAAAAATTATATATAATGTACTATGCCCATACGTTTTGTTTAAAAATACGGTTTTGCACTTTTTAATCTTGGAGCCCTTATCAATGTAAAAACATAATTAAAAATAAAAATAACATGTACGTTCAAGATACAACCGTTGTCAAGCTATTGAAATTTTTAAATGGATATCCATCTACATTGGTATTGCAAGTCCAAGTTCAATGTTTCAACGAACTCATCAAATGGAACACTGTAATATGTGGAGGACTAGTACACTGAGATCAAGGACTAGTGAATTCTCGTTAAATTTGCGACCAATCACAATGCAAGAAATGTGGTTCAAATGACAATTGATGAAGAAGATTACGAAAAGCACCACCTTCCGACATGCGTTTTGCTATAATTACGATGAAGCCCTACGGTGACAGAATGTTATGTTGAGAGCAGTGTTGAAGGGAACTGGCATTGTAAACAGGTCAGTCAACAACAGTAACCGTAGTTTGAAGCGCATAGTTTCTATCGAAAATATTCGAAAATATCTTCCAGAAAGGGGAAATTCCCTACTCCCTATAGTGCACATCTGACACAGAGGGCATGGTAACTATCTACATGTTTGGCTGGGAATGAAGATTCACGGATGGTTTTACCTTACGGACTATGACTATGGTTGGAACTGGAACATTTTGACTTTACCTACGGAGGGAATCGAACCCATGACCCCGACTATCAGTTCCATCATTACGAGCAGACCATCTGCATAGGTGTAGTGTTATGCCTCATGAGAGATGCCAGACGAATCGCAAGTCACAACACGAAAACCCCATATTTCAACATTTTTGACATGTACAACCCGAAGCAAAATCCACCTCTCTGTGAATAACATAAATAAATCAATGCCACGTGGTTCGAGAGAGCGATCTGATTGGTCGAACTCGTGGCGTGACTCTTCCAAAGCGTTTAGTTTTGATCCTAACTTATTCATAAGTAACAGCCGATGTCGCCCGGTTACGCCTCCTCGACCTACCTAGCAGAGCAACCACTTTTTGTGTCGTTCATGAATAAGAAACGGGTTAAGTGTATTCCTTGGCTTTGTCCTCTGCGTATAAGATTACCACATGGGAATAATCTAGCACACAATACATAACTTATAACTACAAGGCCTACATACCGGCAGAGTTCATGGTCCGGGTTCGATCCTCGAGTGAGCGTGTTCCAGTACTAGACCCGTCTGTCCGGCTGAGTCGACGTACAAAGTGTGATGGTGCGTAATTCAATATTAACAACAAAGCCGTGAGAAGTCTCCACTAAGCAGCACCAGGTCTTTGCCTGGCTCTTAGACTTTGACATCGCAACGTCGCGCCGAGGAGGGGCACGATCTTGCAAGTGCACACGCTAACTTCTAAAACATTCGCTGCCTTGACCTGTGTGGTACATTCCTAGATACGCTGGGCCTACCCAAAACTAAAACGTGCACCTTGACTGTGTAAACAAAGCGGCGATAAGTGATAGTCAATAAAAAACATCTCACTTCACTTCACATCCACGCGAGCTAACGTGCTGAAGCGAGAGTGAAAACAAGAGACAGCACTGCAGCTTCTTCTCTCAGGGGCAAACTGTCTCCTTATTCGCAAAAACGTTACCGACACGTAAAATATAGGACCCCAATCACCAGAGAAATACGTTTAAAAATAGTAAAACAAATCATGCTAAAGACATGAATCTCGACAAACAATTCCTTGGCAATTCAAGCCAAAAATTCCAAAAATATCAGGGGTGAAATAAACCACATGAAACACAATTTTGGGGTACATTGTCATTCGGGGACCCCCCCCCCCCAACCCCCCGGCAAAAGTAGTTAGGGCGCCCGGGGGTTTAGGGGGTCAAACGCCGTGGGTGGCCTAGCTGACCATGGCAACAGCGATTCATGCCCAACAACACAAATCCTATGGCCTTCAGCTCCCCCCCAACCTACTCTACGGGGAGGGGGGTCTCGATAAGGAACAAGTACCAATTGAATTATTTACCCTAATTCAGATTTAACACAAACACGAAAATTACTGTTGATTCACTCAAATCCGATGTCACTGCCGAACACTAAAGAAACAGACTCAACTACTAGTACACAAAGAAATAGTGCTAGATCTTCAATCATCGCACTCACACTAAATCTACAGATTAAGTTAGCTCTCTAGTTGAAAAGTACGAAAGTCAAAACCGCTAACTACGAACCAGGTACAGTATATTACAAATTCATGAAAATTAACTTTTTAGTTATAAAGATAAGCTTAGGACTCTGTTTTGACTTTCGAGGTTCGCCGAAACTCCGCTATGAGATTTAGTGGACCTTGGCCGTGACTGTGCTGCGAGCTAGAAAATGTTAGTAATGTTTAGTTTGTTGTTTTTTTTAGTTTTTTATGTTAGTTGTTGTTCTACAATATATTGCGTAAAGTAGGCGTGTGGTCTACATCTATCACTGGCATTAAAAAGTAAACAAACAACTTGTTGAACGTCATACTTCAATGTAAACACAAGAACCACTGCAAACAAACCGAACGAAGAGTTGGTGGTTGCTGATAACTAACACAGTAGCAAACGCTGACGTGTTGACGATTCAAAATATTTTAAACGTAATATGCAATGCACATTATTAACCGATTAACATTTTTATATTGTGAGGACATTCCAAAATCAAATGTTATAATGCAATAAAGTTCGAGTAGGGCATACGTAAATGAATTTTTTCTTACACATTTTGAAAGCGCTCTTGATTGATTGGATATTTATTAATGCATTTTGGCTATTTGAGACGATGAGTGGTGATGATAGATGAGGATGAAGTATGAACAGAAGGGAGGCGGAGAAAAGTAATGATGACATAAATAATGAAATACTAGTTTCGTAAATGGGATGATTCGATACCTACATCCCGGCATTGTGTTTGCAAGAACCCTATAGACTCGGCATCTGCGTCAGCTCATCTCGCAGTTGCAAGCGAGAACGTCAGCAAAACATTTCGTCACAGAACAAAGTACATGTTTAGTGTCATGTTGAGCACTATTACAAGTTGTGAAACTGAAACAAAGTCGACCAGTGTCAGTGACGACCGACTGCAGAGAAACCTTGCAGATTGGATGGGATATTCGATGCTGGCATTGAAAAAGAGCTTCTTGCTGATTCATGGACTCTACTATACAGTGTGATGTCGGTGGTAAAAGCTGAAAGTCACAGCGACTGGGACTCAAACCAAGATCATCCAGAGCTACGAGCCTGGGCTTCTTTCCTATATCCACATTGACATAATAAAAATAAAATGCAAACAAATTGTGAAATTAATTGCTGTGATTGTAGACAAACGATGAATCGAATTGTATAGTTAATTGCAAAAAAACATGCTTACCGGTAAGGTATTCCATTCGGGTTTATACGATCACGTAGTCGTAATACACTACACAGTCTTATGCTGTAGGGCCTAATATTCTTTGGTACACCGGAATCTAAATTGGCATAAAAACAGCATACAGAGCCGAAAGTTAGGGTTCGAATCCCAGTAGTCTGAAGCACTTGGAACCAAGATACGACTGATCGACATATTTTTAGTAACTGTTCTTCATTCACCCTCAACTCTCAAATAGCGAAAAATTACCCGCGCCACTACCTTAGCCATCTACTCATACTCTGGTAGGAGCTAACAAAGAATGTGGCAAGTAAGCCCGAAGAGACTATACCCAGAGACGTAAGTGTGATTAGCATTCAAGCAGTACCCGCAGCGAGTAAGCACCTTGTCATGTGACATCGCCGCTTCCTGTAGCCACCTCGAAACACTCGCTTCGATAACTTTGGGAGCTCGATGACCCGCTGGTCTTACTTCAGAGCACAACTTGCGCGAGGTGTCTTCAGTTGGGGCAGCAATTATATCGTCACCTTGGTTGGCTACGTCGTATTCCTGGCTCAACAAGACCTCACCTCATCTAGGAACAACAATAACATGAACACGCCACACAGCACAGAACAGCTCATTCCTTGGTATTCTGAAAGATTAGCAACTGTGAACCGATCTACTTCCGAGTAGAACCAATAACTCAATCACGGTGTCAAGGAGATAAGCTACTATCATACACAATAATAGTCAACTGCATGGTGAGGAAATATTCAAGAAGTACCTCGCTCCAACCGGGTTCGAATCCTATAAGGTGGGTTCAACACCACCCTCTATAGGCAGGGAGGATCCTGGGGTTCAGGGACGGGAGTCGAGCTCGGAACCTTCGGATACAGTGATCCTCGTGCTAGCACTGAGCCAAGACACGCGGCTTGTCACCAGCGACGCACATTATAGCATAAAAAGTACTGGAAACACATGTGTTTGGGGCACGTTGGTCGAGAACATCTCTCTGACGTCTCACTCTCGTGTTATATGTTATTCTAGAAGAGTCACACGCACGACGACGCAGCCTACCAACGCGACGCCACAGCGCGAACGTCATATAGCAAAACATTTCTCACTTGTTTGGACCATTTCGTATTCCCTGTTGGTACCCATGGACCTTGACCCCTCCCTAGCATGTCGGTCGATTCTCTGAACCCTATTCTCAGTCGGAACAAAATAAAACTACGGTACCGCTTGAAGAACAACAAACGAAAGCAAGAACACAAATACCCTAATCAGAGGCGTAACTAGCCCTTGTTTTTAAAGTAGGGGTGGGGGGGGCGCGAACATTTTTGTAACCTCTAAAGATCAATGGTCAGTAGTCAGTACGATGAGTGAAAAGGGTATGGGTATTCAAAAAATATGTATGAGTATATTACGCTCTTTCCTGGGTAAAGTACATTATTGTGTGCAATAAGGGGTCTGTGGGGGGAGGGAGGGAGACTAATGTGGGTCCGAAGCGCACAGCCCCAGAAATTTGTTCGATTCCTAGAGTGTGATTGGAGTAGGCCTATTTTTACAAGTGTTTTTGACAAAAACCTTAGGCTAAAAGGTGTATGAAAAAATTGGTAAAATAAGAATAAGATCTCAACAAATGCATCATATCAAATAAAGCTTGTGCGCCCCTCGCCCCACTCTGACTAAATTTGGGGGGGAGGTCGCCCCTTTCCTCCCCCCCTCACAGGTACGCCCCTGACCGTAGTCACGATAGGAAATACAATTAGGTATTTCTTTTACCAACCTCCCTCTGAAGAACTTTCACTAACTCCTTATCACATATAAAAACTACATTCTTGCGATAGCTTTATTGGAGATTTGATTGCGAGCACAACTGGGTTGTCAATAGTTCCTTCCTGCACAGTTTTATGGAAAACACCGATTTCTACTTGCCTTTATGTTCATAATATGCGACACGTAGGCATACAAAGTGAAACAATGGCAAGGCCCCCCGTCACAATTATACACTATGTCAATAGGCCCCTACTTATTAACTATTATTAGTAGTAGGCCGATAGTAGTATTGCCGTTGTTCTAATGATCTCCAACCGTCTAATCTCAGTTTCGTCCCCATATCATTCTACCCCACCACGATCAACGTTCACTAGTAATTATTGTGCAAGCTGTGCAGCACAAGGACATGCTGGTGTACACCAAGGTGACACTAAACACAACAAGGTCGGGGGCAGCTTCCAAGTGGTGTGTAGTACCAAGGGGCGGGGTTCGAGCCTCGCGCAATGCACAACTCGTCCATCACAGTCACTCATCTTCCCAATCACAACCATCTGACCCATCCTGTTGTATTGCATTCGTAAACATAGTCACGTCACGTGACTGTTGCTGAACCCAATGCTAGATGACAACAACAGAACAGGCAAATAGATTCAGTGGACTGCCTTCGACACAGGCATGAATGGACGTAATTTTAATTTCGCTGTTATCCCAACCAGCTTCAAGAGCTGGCTTTCAGGAGAATGTAGCCATTGAATGATGACAATCATTGTTCAATGTTGATTAGGTCCGCAGTTGATTACAATGTGCAAGAATTAAACTTTTAAGAAAAGTAATTTGTGGAAGACAAAACTCGTCTCGGGAGGTGGGAATCGAACCCAAAACAAGACTCATACTATAAAGTATTGACTAAATTAGACAGGGTGTGAAAGCGTCGCGCTAACCCTCACTGTACTTACAAGACAACATTGCGTGGTGTGCAACAGGACTGCGGCGGGTGAAAGTGATACGCCTACTGAGCCGACAGGACGAGATGAGGCTGAAGTTCTGTTTACTGGTGATAACACGGACATCGTATGACAGCAAAGGTCAATTACCGAATGTTGGTCAACTGAACTGATAACTCGAACAAGTCAAATCCATTGACACCCAGCCCAGGACCTGTAAGTGCATGGGGTGATTTGCACTCTCACTCGGAATTCATAGAAAACCACTTGAAGCTGCCATTATAGAAATTATCAAACCAAACCAAAGTTTATAGAATATAAACCATTAAAAATGATGCATTAAACTTTACCCTTGCTATTTCTCGCGCGAACGACATTTGGTTTTAACTTTATTTGGATTAAGGGCGCGTCAACCGTTAATTAGATCGTAATGCCGATTTGTCACTTCTTATAATATGGACGTAAGGCCATCAATTCTTGGCTTAGGAATGTGTCAACGGTGACTTTGGAGCCGTCCTAGCAATGAGGCACACAATAAATTCTAATGCTGTTTCGAATTATCCATGTAGATTTTGTACAAGTGGAATCGTTTCCTGTTTGGTCAGGTCTCTGGTGATTGTTTGCTCGTCGATGGTGTCGGGGCCGACAGGGTTGGCTTGGTCTACTTTAAATTTAATGTCCCCCACTGAAAATCAGTTATGTGACGAACCAGTTAGGCCCTATAACACATGCGCCTTATGCAGGATTCGAGCCCCAGAACCCGACACAACATGTAGTTTATGTAGGCTGTTGCTTCAAACTATAAGTTAGGCCTAAGTTGAAAAATATCCAATTTACGGTTCCATGATTCCATCGGAAGTTTGCAGATGCTGACGTAACCGGTGGGCGAATTCTAGCCAATCAGTGGCCCCTAATTTAAAATACTGATCGCTCATTGACCCGTACTCTAACCCAAGACATATTGAATACTTTGAGAATAAAGACGGTCGGAAAATTCTGTATTCCAGTTCTTATTTCTATCATTGTACTTGAAGACTAGCAGCCTACAACCGATGACAACCCTCACCCTACACACCACCCCACCCTACGCAAAGCCTATGCCCTACGAGGGACCCTATAAAGGAATAACCCCTGGACCAACCCATGTTCATCAAGCTGTCATTCACCCCCCATCCACAGGCTCCCAAGTCATCAATTCACAGTACTGGCAATAAATAACGTAATTTTCAAAATAAGCCCTTACTATATGCCTAATAATATTCAACCTCTGCCCCTCTGTTTCGTATGATCATTTAGAACTAACTCAACGATTCCTACGAAAATATCCTTAAAGTCTGAATACCTTATATCCCATGCATTAGTCAAACAATGATAATGTAGCACATAATCAACACTATGCAATAATAAACTAGGAGTAGAGCAGATTAATATATACAAATTATTAGTATATATAGTCTTACTGCTATTATAGCTTTTCATGTTTTTTTTTACATGCTAATTTATACTTTGTAAATACAATTATGATTAACTAGATATTTCACTTCCTCTCTGGAATATCTTCCTAAAATGTATGATCAAAGTGAATAATAAACTAAATAAACTACTAACTATGACGGCAAAATAAGCCTCTAAATACCTTCTACTATTTGCATCAATCTCGAATGCCTGTCTAGGCCCTTGTGAGTCGTTTTGCCAAGTGAGGATTCACACTCAAAGCCGGGGCTGCTTTCTAGACCCCTCATAGGGGCTAGGACCTACCTCTAGGGATTGGGGCAAATAGCAATTGATGGCTTTAGGTCTGGGGCCTGGGCTAACCTAGGGCTAGATGCAGAATAGAAAACTAGGAGCTAGAGCATATCATATTATAGACCTACAAGTCTTGGACTAGTCTAGGGGCCTGTGATATAGGGGCTTTGTCATGCTGACGACAACCCCTCATGATAAACAAATTTAGGTTATGTTCGACTTACCTAGAACGTCGACTTCAGTTGCATCGAATACTTGCTTAGAAACGCTCGAGATCCAAAGCCACATATTTTAAAGTTTTTAAATGAAAGTAGGTGAATTTTACTCTTTTTTTTAATTACGTACGACAAAGTTATTTAAAAAATACAGCTAGGCCAAGCCTACGTGTAAAAATAGAATTGTAACCTCGCAAAAATCAATGACCAGCATTGCACGTCCGCGTAAAAGGGAAACTTGGTTTGCAACGTTAGCGAACCTGCGATGGGTTTGCTGTTGTTTTCAGGTTATTCTCTGCAATACACTCCTAACGGTGGACGAATTTGAATGACGTAAATGGACAATATTACTTTTAAATCGTAGAAGTAAATGAAAAACTATTCGAAATGCATGCCGGCAAGAAGCAGACGATATTATGCAGCTGTCAACCGTGAACCGAGCGCAGAAATGGCCGCCGGCGAAAACAAGCGATGGTTCACGAAATATCACGGAGATTAACGAAGTGTATGAGCGCGAGTTTTCAAGCATCGTATAATCACCAATCTTTGGGTGTTTGATTTTATAACTTTTTTTACTGTGTCAATTTATGATAACTGGCTTCAAAATCTGTTTTTATCTTTACAGTTACGTATAAAAATCCAAATATAATTCGGTTACAAAAGTAGCAAGGAGTAATGGCATTATCATCTCATTCATCGGTTCCTTCGGTATTCTCCCGTTTTGTAAACAGGCATAAATGAAATATGAGAGGGTAATTTAATCTTTTCATACCACTCTATAAAATAAATTAAATGTGTATTTAGAGTGCATCTATACGCACGAATAATGCCCAACCAGAGACTGTAAATAAATAGGCCTCCCCCTGAAGCAAAGGATGAACAAAAGACAAATAATAAGATAATATATTGTACATTTTACTTTTTAAAGAGTTTTTTTTTTAAAGCTTTACGTTTATTTCCAATTTACGAACATATGGTATAAACAAATTAATTTAATAGTTGATTTTTACAATGATTAGAAGGGAAATATTAGCTATCCTAACTAAAATACACATACGTCTGTAACAGAATATGTTGCAATTAAATTACTGAGAGTTTCCCACTCGCCTCACTAGCATACAAGCACAAGAACGCTTTTATACAAAGTGAGTGAATTTAATTGTGAGCACAAAGGTTAACATTATTTTATACATTTAAAGATATATAATGTTGTCTATATTGCAGACTGAAATAAATCATTGCCGACGCAAAGATTGTGACGAAATAAAGAACCATTCGATAAACTTGGAAGCTTTGAACTTATAACCTTACAAGTCAAATGATAACTCTGCTATTGCCCCTAGCTAAACAATAAAGACTGCGAGGTTATTGACTATAGCAGCTAGTTTCTTATCTGATGAAGATTTGTTATGAAATGTTATTGTACATCACTAGTGGTGGTGACTGCATCAAGCCACGCTATTAGTTCGTACGATCATTACACCTGGACGACAGGACGAGGGTGATAATTCCAGGGGGGGGGGGCTAGCGGACAGATGTTCTTCGCCGACAGTTTGCGGGGACTGGTCGCGTGACATGAAACATGAATATGGATTAATTTCAAAAATAAAATAGAATAACTCATTGAAAGAATGTTTACGTTTTTACTGAATAAATGGTGACGACTGATGACTTTTTAACTGGTAAATTAGTAAGTATCCTTCATTGTGTGTGTATTTTAAATGAAGATGAAAATGATGGAATCAGGAGTCGAACCGGGAACGCGTGAATCCATCATTCGTTTGAAATTTAACTGCAGTGCAGTGTTGAGGTAAGGTATAGTTTTGAAGTATGGCACATGGTAATGGAATGTTCTAGAAAGTTCAGGGTATAAGGTGTGTTCAGTGACGACGAGGGGTGTAGTGTGTAAGCCACAGTTTTCTCACTGAAATGTGAGTTCCGCTCAAGGGCGTGTGTCGGCGTGTGAGCTCGTTCTCCGGGAGTGGGCTACGTGTCGGTGTTCTCCTAGCTTACATAGGAAGTGTTGACTACGTCACAAGTTCACTTACCAAATTCAGACACTGTCATACTGCTGTTTTTCACCCAACTGAGCACCATTGAAGCCGTCCACACACACAGCGAGCCAGACCACAACACTCACACACTCACGCACACGCATGTAATCACTCGCACGTACTCGCTACCGGCAGCCGGACGATCAACCAGAGATTGTGTCTAACCCCTTCTCAATGCCGGCCAACTTGGTTCTCGCCTGGATCCCTGCCCTCTGATTGGCTGGACGCGGTGGTGTGTTGGACGATGACGTCACGGTGCCGCTGCGCACAATCGATACCCCGAGAGGTGACCTCGTGCGCCGAATCAGAGTCGGGGGCGGAATCGATTCAATTCAAGGTCTTCGCTACTATAGGCCGGTCATTTAGAAATCGAAATTAATCATGTTATGACATTTTTTAGTTGAATGACGGAAGAGAGGGAAGGTTTTCATTGCCATAAATAAACTAACAAACCATGAATAACATTAACCCAGTTCTAGTTCGAATAGTTCCTAGTTAGGACAAAAAGATCAGCCGTGACTGAAGTCATGAAAATATAAAACAAGGCATTTTTTCAATTCATATATAATTTGATAGGGTACAAAAATACTAATATTACTTTTTAGAGCCAATTAACTATTATTGTGAATGTATAATGATGACTACATTTAATTGGTCGATAACAGGAAAGTTATTTGAAACAATCATAATATAGCATTTCCATGGACTGTTGGGTGTCATTCAGCTTCATGTAGTTATAAAAATACTCACTATCCAGTCAAGCTGCAAATAATGAAAAGGTCTAACAATATCTCCCCTTCCCTCTACACAAAGCCTAATTCCAGCGGTTAATACATGAAAAAGAATTATTTATTATTTAAATACGATTAAACACACATCTAAATGTAATAACCCTTGCGTTTGTTTCTGTTCCCTTCTATCGCTTGCACATCATCCTCAGTCGGGATTGCCGATGCGAGAATCGAACCAACAACCTCTCGAGCCCCGAGTGAAAGTCTCGTGCGCTAACAGTGTGCCACATCTATATCATCGACCTCACTAAGATCAAGATGTTGCTGTGCTGATAAGAGACGTATGTGACGTCACTTGACGGACGTGGATGGTCGGAGTTGATAAGCGCAAGTACGGTGCTCCGAGCACTACTTATGTACATCGCATGGCGAGGCGGCGTTACACAGGGGATGAGTGGGTTCCCTCCCCCTCCCTCCATTGCAATGTTTAACATTCGTCATATTTGAGTCACTTTATGAATCATGTTCTCAGACAACATGTTATTAATATTTTATTAGTACATAATTGCACATTGTTAAACACGCGTAAATACAGTCATTACTAGTTGGGCAAACATCAGACCTAATCACGAGAGTCGCTGTCAGCCGAAGGGTTCCTTCACACGCTTGAAACAAATAAAACACACTAACAACGAGATCGCATGTCGAGTCAGGAGTCCCTTATCGCTCTGAAACCGACCGAAATGAGCTGATTGCTTCGCTGGGTGGAGGCTGGTGGTACGTGCGGTGTGTAATGAAGACAAATACACCTTTATTAATAATAAATGAAAATGTAATATTAATAAAATACTGAAACCAACTTATCTCAATATAATTTATTATAGAAACATCTGCTCCTCATGTTGGCATGGTCGCATGGTACTGTGGCTGTGTAGTGTGTACAGCCACAATTAATTGTAATAAAGACTAGCCTTAAAATCGTATCGCTGTTTTAACACCAAATAATGCGTGCAAAAACTGTAAAAGCCACACCCCCTAACATATAGTAATTGAATTCCGGGTGCTGGTTGAAGAAACCTTTAAAAGAACAATCGTGACGACGAATACTAAGTAGAAGTTGGAGTCTTTCCAAAGTATCGTCGCATAGTTATAGTTTATTGTAGTTGACCTGTCCCATGACGGGACAGGTCGGCCAGTATATAGGGCGTCGCATACGTAGGCCTACCACTCATATCCATACCATGTCATTTAATACTAGACCATACGATAATAGTCCACTTATTCTCCTCGACAAGTTTAAATTAATAATGTGGAGGGGGGAGGGGGCATTCTACCTAGAAGACCTTGGGCATGCAAGTGTTTGATACCCCCACCCCAAATATACATGCAGTGACTATTTATTTCCCCCCCCCCCCCCCATAAAACTAAATGAACATACATAATCCCAGTCTCGAATACCCACATAATAATAAAAAACATGAGCAACATAACTACAACTCTTTCGATTACATGACAAGGTTCACTTTAGCACTTCAGAACACAAACTCAAATCACTTTATAAGCTAAGTTCCATTTCGACCGCGGGACCGCTGAGTATACTATGCAATTTTAAATTTATCTGTGCATTCCAAACTAGAGCTAGTCCCCCCCCCCCCCCCGGCTTGGTCATAAACTAAACACAACTCATCCCACAATCGATTTGTGCTGCTTTATAGCCACTCGTAAACAATGTGCTATAGTTCAGTACCCATCGAACATATTATAGAAGCATTATCGTGCCATGAATCTTGAAACAATGTTATACAAACGAACATACAAATCTGAAGTTGTCAGAGACACAGGCATAGGGATTCAAGTTTCCACCCCTGATGGATGAAAGCCAATTATCGTCTCCTCCAACGCATGAGGGGTTCGAACCCACGTGCCTCGGAGCTAGTCTATGAGCCACCGAGACGACTACAAGAGATGTACACCCCACAACGTTGTAACGAAGTTTCCCTGTCTTTCCTCTACATTCCCCGAGTCTTGTTGGATTCAAACAAGACCAACTAAACGTTCAGTCCCCCAGCTGTTCAGCCAGAAAGTGCGCGATTAGATTAGCAGCCTCTTAATGAAAATATTCTTCACTGGAACTCGTTGTGGAGTCACGTTTAAAAATAATCCAGTCCATGCGTTGTATGATCTGGGTTTACTGTCACGTGATCGGACTCTGAAGGGTGGGAGGCTGTCACGTGATCCTGCGAGGTGTTCAAGGCCATGTTTGGATCAAGGTCAACTGAATCTCATGTGCGAGGAGATTTAGAGGACCTTGGGATGACCAACTTTTAAAAATGTATGTACCATATTTTATAATCGCGATTGATCACCAAAACCAGCGAATTTCAGATTTATTCTGAACCGCTTTTTGACCTCCAGCTGTTACCCCGAATTTTTTTCATTTAATTTACTACCCGTGAAAAACCTATCCTTAGCATGCAATGCATGCACGTTAGGTATATGGGAGCTAGGATAAGAAGGGATGTCCGAGGGCTGTTTAGAGGACTCAATCCCCGAGGAAAACCTCAGAAAAAACCTTCAGTCAGGATTGCCGGTCTCGACGAATTTTTGAACTCGGGACCTCCGGAACCA
Organism: Sweltsa coloradensis; assembly: GCA_024449915.1. Lineage (NCBI taxonomy): Eukaryota > Metazoa > Arthropoda > Insecta > Plecoptera > Chloroperlidae > Sweltsa > Sweltsa coloradensis. The sequence goes on from JAMZAV010001004.1 coordinate 274,954, forward strand.
ACTCTGTCGGTGTTACCCCTCAAAACGGAATCTTTAACAGGTTGGGTAGGAAAGATGTGCATTGCTCTATCACACAACATTACCACATTCCCCAAAAAATGCCTGGTGGAATGAAATGTTCAAGGGCAGTTTAATGGAACTCAATTTCAGCATTCGCTTATCACCTAGGAAAACCTCAGTCAGGATTGAAGGTAAATGGAATCAAACCAACCACCAGTCTCGCGAGTAACTACGTGACTACACAGAATACAAAGTCTCCCACCAAAATAAAATACGCTTTGTTTTAGAAACATCTCTTACGAATGACTGAAGTATATTGGAAGTTTATGGGCAAGTCAAGTGTAGCCCATAATAAGCTAATCATGTGCGCGGGTCTATTTTCTGACCCCCTGCAGCAGGTATGTGAGTGTGAGTGTGAGAGAGTGCAGTCTGGCAGGATGTGGTGGCCGGTGTGCGCGAGCGCGCTCTCCTGTCTCCTCCTGTGCTCCTGGTTCTGGAGTGCGGGATCACCGCAGATCACCACTCGCCTGGAGGTGAACGTGGTCCAGCAGGAGAGGGTAGGGTCCCACAGGAGCTACCCCAGGAGAAGCAGGAACACGCCCCTAGTGCCCAGGTTCATGCTGGACCTCTACAACGCCGGGGGTAGGCTACATGCCGCTGACGTCGTCAGGAGCTACACGCCGAGACAGACGGGTGAGCTATATATAGGGGAGGGGGGCAAGTCAAGTGTAGCCCATAATAAGCTAATCATGTGCGCACCACACAACACACGGGTCTATTTTCTGACCCCCTGCAGCAGGTATGTGAGTGTGAGTGAGTGCAGTTGTAGCAGTTAGAAAATCATATTTTTGACGATGTCGTAAGCGTAAGGTATCTCGACGCTCCAGTATGGACTGAATTGATGCCCAATTATTACACACAATGAAAATAACAATGAATAGGACACAAATTAAAAATTGGCAGCCCGTCTGGTCCCGGGGTAGAATTGGCCCAGAGCATGGCTCTGCTAATCGTACAAGGCGATTCAAGAGAAGAAGTCCACCTCGCAAACATCAGCTAGAAAGAGGGGAGTATATTACTTCCCGAATCTAGAGGCGAGCTCTGGCAATCGTCGTCTGGGACACCTCCCCCTTCCCTTGACGACCTCCCCGGCGACGATGACAATGACACAACGAACGATGACAAAGACTATGACGACCGCGACGTGAGAACCCCCCTTTCCTCCCACTACCAGTGTCTGGTTCTGACCAGCATCGGCTCCTCCTCCCCATATCCCCTAGGCTAGAGTGGGTAATAAGACCTAACGGTTGACGCGTCCTCAATCCAAATAAATAAATAATACTTTAGAGACAACTTGTTTGGACAACAATGCCCTACGAATGAGCGACACGAGTACATGAAGAATGTGTATTGTCTGCGATCTAATGTGTCCCCTCCTTGCAGCCTCCTTGCTGGCGACGCAGCATCACTTCCCCAGCTGGCCGGGCGAGCGACGCCACCTCCTGGTGTTCGACGTGGCCGCCCCCGGCGCCGGCGAGCTCCTGGAGGCGGCGGAGGTGAGGGTCCTCACGCAGCTCAGCGCGACGACCAGCACCCGCTCGGGTGAGTGAGGACGACCACCAAAATAATAATTGGGCGGACGACCGAATGTTTTAAAACAGCCCATGAAACAATTGTTTAGGAAAAAGTATGCATCATGCAATCGGAGGTCTGGGGGGATGCCCCCTGGGATGCGTATCTGGGGCGCATAGCCCTAGATTTTTTTCAATTTTAAATTTCCAAATGGTGACATTTTACTTGTTTATAGCGTGCTTTCGTAGACAATTTATAAAATTGGGAAGATCCACAAACTGCCAGGTTACCAAAGCTTGTCACTTTCAAGCAACCATTTCTTTCCATTCACAAGAAGGTTGGGTACACAGAAAGAATATTTCCAATTCATACATAGCATTTAAAAATATAGTACAGTGTGTGTTACAACATTATATTGACTTTACAATGACATTTCGAAAAGTAAGAGGGTGGACGCGTCCGCCCCAATTAACAACTGGATGCCAATCTACATACTACTCTACGTGGAAGTGGACTAAATAGTAGGCATAACTAGTAGTGGGCGGGTACCGGTAATTTAGGTACCCGTAATTTAGGATCGGGTCAAATATTTGTGGGTAGTAAAAAAAGGTACTTGACTTTTGGGTAACACAAAATATATTTTGGGGGTGGTGGAGGTGCCGGTCCAGACAAGTTTTAATTTGTAACTGTACAAAATGCGATTCAATGAAAATACATACAGTATAAAATTAATTAAAAAAAAAATTAAAAGTGTGGCTCGTTGGTCTTGTGGTTAGCGTATCTGCTTCCAATGCAGAAGGTCCAGGGTTCGATTCCCACTAAAGTCAGAAGTTTTTTAACTTCTGATTTGGACTTAAGTCCATCAGTTCTTGTCTTAGGAGTTTGTAAACGGTGACTTTGGAGCCGTCCTAGCAACGAAGCACATAATAAATTTCAGAGTTGTTCTGAATCGGCCTTGTTGATTCTGGCGTTGATTCGCGGGTGTTCGCACTGTCCATACCACTGATTGCTATATTTCCTATAAAAATATCGATCTTTGGTTGGTTATCGCTCACTCGTCGATTGCGTCGGGGCCTGCAGGGTTGGCTTGGTCGCTTTGATTTAAAGTCCCCCACTGAAAATCAGTTATATAACTGAGTGGGTAGACTCTAAATAAAATTAATTTATTTATTATTATTTATAATTAATTTAGGAGATAATCATAATATATAAGATTCTTCACAAGTCAAATCCAATATCGATTTTTATTTGCAGTATTATAACAGCTGTTTTTTCCCCACTCAACCCGATCTGAAAACCCGCAGGAGTTTAGTACCCGAACCCACAATTATTGTAGGCATATCCAAGACCCAGGGGTAGGGAGAGGGAAGTTACAGAAGACCAAATTTTGATTGGTTTTGTACCCCCAAACTCTGATACTCGCTCCTCCCGAACGTATCCTAGCATCGCCAGTGAAGTTGAAATATGGTTGTCAAGAGTTAAGTCTGTTCCCTCCAGTCTTGCCGCAGCTAGTGGGCGTGTCCCTGATGGACGAGGACGCCGCCTACCTCCCCGCCCGACAAGAGGACGCCTGGGTGACCTTCAACGTGACCTCGGCGATGAAGCGTCGCGACACCAGGAAGAGGACGACGCTGAGGGTTATGGTGCGCGTCACCAGGGGCGCTGGCGAGGACGTGGACATGGCAGTGGGGGCGGGGCCCGATCTACAGCCACTGCTGCTGCTCTCCTACTCCACGGCCAAGGTGAGAGGGTCATCTCCCGAGATCACGTTGATTTCGACAGTAACATTAAAAATATTAACTCCATCAATCGAGTAACCGGGATTATCAATTAAAATAAGACCAAAATGTTAGGTGTAAGACTCACAATTTTTTGTGTGTAATGTGCAGCTAAAAGATGGATCACTGTTGCTTGTTGTTTTCGGATCCTGAAACAAAAGAAAATTTGTATGAGGCAAAAATTCTTATTTCAATAATTGGCATTGGAAGGTTTAAAACAGAATACAGAATAATATCTTGTTTCACCTTGAGGGGCACATCTCAGTGGAGAAGGTGAAAAGACTCAAATTTACTCACAACTCATGTAATTTTGTATCTGAATACAAGAACCTGATGCAACCTGAAAAATAAAAATGTTTATTAGTTTTGAGTAGAAATTCACAATCATAAAAATCAGGCAAACCATTTAGAATGAAACTCGTGATAAATTTTATTTTTGTTCAAGTTTTATTTTACTCTAGGTACTACCGATAAATAACAAATAGGCCATAAGAGTTAAATTGTTGTTATCAGTTTTGTAAAAAAATTGCCTACAAAAAATTGCAAGTATAGAAAGTTATTTATGTCCCTCCCTAAAAGTCGTCGGACCCTGTTCACCCCCGGCGGAAGCGCGGCTCGGAGCCCGAGGATTACGAGGAAGAAACCAACCTCATCTGGGACGACGACTTGATCCCTCCTAGAGTCGCACCACAAGCGAGCTCGACCAATAGGAAGCTGCGACGGATGAGGAACATGTGCAAACGGAGACCGCTCTACGTAGACTTCTCGGTCATCCACTACGACTCGTGGATCGTTGCACCGAACGGATACGAGGTACGATGAGAGACGAAGAATCATTCATTATGTTTCACATGTTACACACAAAGATAACATGTAAAATATTACAACTCAAGGAGTAGGAATAAGAGATTCAAATCAAGAACGCTTCACAAAAGAAGAATCTTTCAAATGGGTACTTCACTTCACTTCACGTAACAAAAGTAACAAATACTATAATATTTCATACTAAATAAGTTTAGACATAATCACTGTACTAGGAACTGTATCTGTAAGTTTTCCCCACACAACAAGCAATTCAAAATGTTCATAGACGCTATGCCTATGGTGAACAAATGTCAACCCAGGTTTAGCAAGGATAAATAAATAACTGTTGGCAAACAGAGAGAAGACATAAGACAAGAGATTTGGTAGAATGTGTGTATAGTACATAAAGAACAATACATTGTATCGATCCACAGGCGTTCCAGTGCATGGGCAAGTGTTTCTTCCCCGTGGGCGACCACCTGTCCCCCACTAAACACGCGATAGTACAGACGCTGCTGCACAGCGTAGCGCCCGGCTCGGTAGCGCGCGCTTGCTGCGTTCCAACCAGGCTGGAACCCATCTCGGTCCTGTACGTGGATCACAAGGGGGTGCTCACGTACCGCTTCAGCTACCAGGACATGGTGGTTGCCGAGTGCGGCTGCAGGTGAAGTAATAAACCAATCTCAACTATACTGCAGTGTGTACAAAGACTACTAGCATTGTATCCATCCATCACTCTAGTCACTGTTAATTAGTTTCTACAGACGCACAACGATTAAATACAAAAACAAAAACACCAGGACACTATATTTAATATTGCAATGACTGCATATAGCTCAATGAAGGTACTGTAACATCTCCATTAGCAAATATTGGAAGCGCATCAGAGAAATGCAAATTACAATACATGTTTAGTGAAATCATATGTATAAAAGGAGGCTCTCTTTACATTGACAATACCAACACATACATTGTAGAAGTGGCAATATTTTGATGCTGACATGTTGCTTGCAATGTAGAGGACATGGATTTGATCCCTAGAAAGGTAACATTTAATTGTTTATAAATTATAAGCAACTACTGTACTCTAAGAATTAATTTTAGTATTATGTTGTACAGAAATAATTACATTTTGTTATTCCAATAATGTAACTGAATTAGTATTACTATTATGTAGTTGCATTAGTACCGTACTGTATTGTAATAATAATATTAGAACAATTTAAATTTCCATCCCGATTGGGGACTCGGGTTCGAACCCCGATCGGGATAGATTTTTTAATTTCTGATTTGTATTAAATACCGTATTAACAAACTAAAGATACTGTGATCACAGCGGTAGCCACCAAAGTAAAGTACAGTACACCAAAAGTAAAAGCAACAATCAGCTTCTCATTTTACAATCAACAAGATAATAAAATGCCAATTTAAATGTGCAAGGTATTGAAACCCAGTTTACAAAAATTTAATATGAACTGAAAATTACAAAACAATAAACCTGTTATTTACATGGCTGATAGCGAGAGTAGGCCTACTTTGAAATCTGGAGAACGGAAAAGAAAACCGCAGAAAATCTTCACAAGCGCCACGTCATACACCTCAGGTACATGAAAGTAAGTAATCTGCACAACAACTTGTAATGCTCCCTTTGACTTATAATTATGAGCATCGAGCACTAGAAGTTACAGTTAGAAAATCATAAGTTTGGTTTGGTAAATATAATCAATCGATATTACAAATTGCTCTTTTTCTCTTTTTTTATTTTTACAGTAAAGTGAGTATTTCACTGAATGGCAGTCAATGAATAGTATAGTGGTTGCAGTTTTAACATTAAAAGTATAACACACCAACAATCTTACAATATTTATAACAAAACAAGGATATTTAAAAATGAATATACAAATTAGATATATACAAATACATTGAGATTTTCTAGAAAAAGTGTTGATACTTGGTATGGTAATTGGTAACACATCACAAAAAATATATATAATCACAACAATAACACTTTTCTTATCTAGATTTAAGTGGAAATGCATTTCAGGGACATATGATATGTGCTGGCGGACTTTGAAAACAAACAGTTCATTTTCAATCAAAGAAAGGTATCAGTTCGTTACTTTGAATATGACGTTGCACATTTCATTGTTTTTCTGATTGAGAGCGTAAGTCTTGCCCGATACTCGGAGTACTCGGTACTTGGATTTGCGCAGGCGATGTTTGCTGCCCGGGATGCGCTCCACCTTGTACACGTTGTGCCTGCGGAGGACGAACCAATCAATACCATGTGCGACAAAAAACAAACACAATCTTGGTCAAATACTTGGTTTGTCTCAGTTTTAGGACCATAAGATATTGTAGTACACCCTAGAACTATTCTTCTATTCTATTATTTGTAACAGCACTGTGTTCAACAGGACAAAGTTCAAAATCACAATCAAATTAGCTCAAGAACGCCGCCAATCGAGCCAAAAATGTGAGTTTGTACTTTTTAAACTTTTGTCTAGGCCTTATTGTTCTTTGGTCAGTTATTGTTTATACAAAAGGTGGTTAGTGCCTACCTTCAATCGTACACAATCTGTTTCAAATTATGGTTCCATGTTAATATAATAGGTAGAGACCCATGAAAATGGTTTTATTTAATAAAACCCAAATAACACTGCTAAATGATAGTAAAACCAATATAACACCTCTAAATAGTTATACTAACACCAAATTAACCGTTATTTTGCAAAATAAAACCTTATTATTTTGCTTTTTCCTCTCACAAAATCAACATTATCTCCACTATTCATAAACTTTCAATCTTAACTTGCTGACAATTTAGTTTCTTACTTAAATACAAGCTGAAACGAAAACAAAACACATTTTTTTAAACAAAAATTATGAAAGACTGCAGAAACGATCCTTGGGAGACATCTGTGCCATGAAAACAATGGTGATTTGTGTGCATATTGGAATTCCCCCCTGTTTTTCCATGCAAGAAATGTGAAATTAGAATAAAAACAAATATATAACACCACTGTTAACATTTTTGAAAATGAATATTTTAGGAAAAATTAAACCATTTACACGGAACTCTATTAATATGTTAAAAATATATATGAACATTGTAGGGAAGGGACAATAATATTGTTTAACTAGGAAAACGCTTAAGCCCGCCGCGTTGTTGGATGAGCGTAATTGGTGCATAGAGCTGCCATGTGTTATGCGGATTTTCTGTTGTTCTGTGAAAAAATCATTACTAAGTTTAAGATTTTTTTTTTAAATTAAATTAAATAAAAAAATAAACTTAAATTTAAATTTTTTTAAACTAATTGTAATTTCAAAAAAGGAAAAAATCGTAATATTGAAATTTTCCTGAGAAATAATTATTCGATTGCGCACAAATTTTACACGAATATATGATTTCATAAAATTAAGGTGCTGTGAAAAAATCATTACCATCGAATAAAGCATGTAGGTGTTATAAGTCGAAGAATGTTTTAAAAATAAAAATAAATCGTAAAATTGCGATTTTCATAAGAAATATTTTTTTGATTGCCTCAAATTTCACACGAATATATTAATTCGTAAAATTAAGGTTCTGTGAAAAAATCATTACAATCGGATATAAAGAATGTAGGAGTTATAAGTCGCAGAAATTTTTTAAAAATAGAAAAAAATCGTAAAATTACGATTTTAATGAGAAATAATTTTTCGATTGCGCTCAAAAACGTCGTAGTTCTAAGTTTAGAGATTTTGAAGGCCTCCATAAAATTTCATTGCAATTGGTGTATCGGTTTAGCCGGAATCATGTTATCAAACAGACAAAAATACAAAAAGAAAAAAAAAAGAAAGAAAGAAAAAACATTCCGGATTTTTTTCTCCAGTGTAGTGAAATGGAATCTTCGCTTCGCTCGCTACGCTCATCCAATTATTTATTTAAAAAATTCATCATTACATAATAAAATAAAAAATCTCATGCATAATGTGGTCTGGAATAAAAACAACGGTCTCTGAAATGAATCAAGGAGCATGAAAGAGAAATATAAATTTACTCTAAGATGCAAATGGACCCAAACTACAGTATGTCAATATACCTTCAGTAATAAATAAAGCACTCGAGTACTACAACTACTACGCTTGGGATGCTCAGCCAAGTGTAGCACAGACATTCTTAAGTGTAGAAAACTCCTAAGTTTTATGTATATGTACATTCAAATTATAAACTGGGAAAAATAAAAAATGTCATACGACAGCACCATCTACTTCTTGGAGGGAAAAAGATTTCAATCTGCAAACATTTTGTTCAAAATGACTGTAGGTGTAACAATGTGATAACATTACCATAGGTAAGAGAAAATACAATTGTAGTAAGAAGCCCACAAAATCATAAGGAACTTTTTCACTTTAAGGAATGACTTGTGAACATTTAGATTTTCTCCCAAAGAGTTTCTAAACCAGTTTTGAGATCTTCTCTGTTACAACTTATGCTTTTCACTTTGCAAGATTCTGATTAGAGATAGGTACATCTGGTAGTTAGTGGATATTATTAACTTTACGTAAGTAAACTTCGATCAAAAATAAATAAATTTACCTGAGTGAGCCAAACTTACTTGAGGATTGAGTCGGGTTGTTTGAGCTGCATGCAGAGTGCGATGCTATTGTAGAAGTCGATGTCGGAAACAAGATTCAGTTTCGCTTCCGTTGCCACGTTGAACTCCACTTGACTCCGTACAAATGATGTGTCCACTTTCATCAGGCCCTGGATTGCCAGTCCCGCACTGAAATCAAAGTCCAACTTCCATTCAGAAACTTCTTGTTCCATACAAGGGATAAAATGAAACTATGAATAACAAAGTACTAGCACAAGTACAATACCTAATGTTTGGTATTAATTTAGGATAGCTACCTAATTGGAGAAAAAGCTACACTTTTGACAACTTACCTAAATACAGCCGGTGACCCATTGTATTGAGACCAATTTTACTGCCAATGAGGGAAAAGATACAGATGACTTTTTTTTTGTTTAATTCACTTAACATTTGAAAACAATAACATTATACAACTAGTCAACTACTAATCATGAACTTCTCCAAATACCAACCTGTTGCAAATTGTTAATTGTTGGTACATATTTTTCGCACACACACCGAATGGTTGTGATACGGTTGCGTTTGGATCTCCAGGGGGCTACACATTTAAACATCCAAGCGCGTTTAAACATGTCAGCCCTATTGGACACTAATATTATACGTGTGTTACTTGAAGGGGTAAAGAAATACAGTAGATAGGTACCGTATTATTGTGATTCAATTCACACCCTATATACCATTTTTTAAAAACCTAATTTGGGTTTAAATCATAGATTTCTATGAAATACACACTCTAAAAATGTATTTTGACCATAACAAAATGTTATGCAAATTAAAAACAAGATATCATATTAGTATTCAGCCTACAGAACATGGTAACATACATGCACGTAATTTTATTACGAAGTAGTAGTGAACATGACATCAAAAATAACATTTTTTAAACTATCAAGTAACGATTTTCTGGTGTTATTGATCAACTAGGTACAGTAGTACCCTTTGGAGTTTCCAAAGTTATTTGCTTTTGAAATATTTTGGGGAACAACACAAATAACATTTCCAAAAGGTATTCAACAAACCTAAACTTATGCTACAGGTGTGCAGAGAAATGAAAAAGTACATACATATTCTAGAGCACATACGTTAATAAATACATAGTACCACCACCCACATATTGTTCCCTATGTTAAATGCAGCCGAAGCTAAAATACCTGAGAGTTTGAGCCTCAACCAGAAACTTACTTCTTCTCGACGAGCGCGTGTGCGTTTCTGTTCCACAAGCTGAGTTGAATCTGTCCCGAGAGATCGAACGAGATGCCGCCGAGCAGCGATAGCTCAGCGATGTAGCCCGTCTGCAGCGGAATATACTGGAGGTGATCGTGCAGTAGCGTCAGGGTCTGGAATCAACATTTACGTAACTAATGTATCTTACTTGCACCTGTATACAATATTACACGATGGGAGCACAACACCTTGATCTAGAATGTCTGAAATATACAGTATTAACAAAACTGTTTCAACCGAGTAGGTACGGCTTTGTTCACTCAACAAACTATAAAGATTATTTAATAAACAAAGCTCACATTCATGCATTACACAAATTGGCTGCTTCGTTCCTTGTAAATTACATCAATTTAATTACGTAATAAAACTAATAACATAAATAAAAACTTAATACACCAATGTAATTCACTGGTTTCACAATGATAGTTTACCTTGTTAAAACACAAAATAGAATAGAATGCGGAATAGTGATTCCTGATTCCTAATTGTAATTAGTAATTAGTATATTGAAGAAACTTACATCCACATTTTGGTTCAAACATTACAATATTATGTTGAAAATGTTTGCAGCAGTATGGGAAAAGAAAACAGTAGGAACGGTTATAGAAAAAGTGAGGTACTCAGTACTAAAATAGAAATAATAATACTTGATAGCACACAATACAGTTTAACAAAGAAGAACAAAGAATTCACAGGTTGGGAGAGTTATACTTAACATATAATATGGGAGTAGCCTGTATCAAAAAGAGGGAGTGGAAGCTTCTTACAAACAAATGTTTGAAGAATGATTAAAAAATAAATATGTTTTTTCCCAGCATTAAAATCCAAGCCAAGTATAAAGATGGATTCAAACAAAGTTCTAATGCAGCAATTCAAACCTTGTTGCTGGAGGAGGTGCCACGTATTTTCATGTCAAGTTTGAGCGAGGCTAGCTTTGACCCCCAAGCCCTCATCAGGGTAAAGAAAAACATTCTCACTACCAGTAAAAGCAAACTCAACCTCCTATTGACATTTCCCTTCAAACTCGGAACATTTTTGGTGACCTTGGGGTTCGAGTGGGGCCAGTCACCCTACAAGTTTGAATAATTAGACACTTGACACCTTCACCAACAAAATTTGAATGTGAGATAAAGTGTAGTTTAATATGGTACTCTAGTTCATAATTCTATACATAACACAGGAAGTATTTCATGCTTAATGCTCAAACCAGAGCACGCAAAGCAACCTGTCGCTACTAACTTGGAACGCGGGCGTCTTCTCCGACCCAGCGCCCGACCACACGTGACCCATCAGCTCCCCCTGACCGTTGAAGAAGACGAAGGGACGGACTTGGACGCCCAGCGCAGTCACCTCCATTCCGGCCGTCGCGGCTTCTTCCGCTTCGTCGGGCTCCGCGTCAGACTCTTCGGACGATATGAAGGAGCCGAGACCGCCAGCAAACAAACCCAGCTGAACGAACACAAAACAAACACATCCGTTGCATTGCGGTGTTTTATAGAGGTGTGCGCACAAAAGACATACATACGTAGCACAATGACATGGGCGTCTTCAATCTAATAACAATGCAAAATTGACCAAATTAGAATTAAAAATGAGAAAATTGTTAGTACTTAATATTATATATATACATCACCCGTAGTATAAGGGGGTTACATACATTTACAGAACTGAGTACTTTCACACTGTGTATAATGACAGTGCTTAAGGCCATTCCAGACGCTAAAATTGACTTCATTGAAGAGTTGCTTTTTGTAACTAATTATTGAAATAACATGTATTAGGCTATGAAAAAAAATGAAAAAAAATATTGTCCTACTTTCGGGGCGTACCGGCTGTTTAATTTGCATATTGCGCCTAATTGCCCTATCAAGTCCAATTTCACAACGGCTTTTCAGATTATCTTCATTTTTTTTTTATTAATTTCGTCATCTCTTTGTTCATTTGGTGAACAAGTTTCGTAAGGTTTTGCGAAAGGGATTACAAGTTTAAAAAATTTTTATTTGCCCCATAAAATTTGCCAACACCAACTCAATGAGTTAAATAAAAAAATTCATAACTTGTAATCCCTTGCGCAAAACCTTACGAAACTTGTTCACTATATGAACAAAGAGATGACAAAGTTAAAAAAAAATGAAGATAATCTGAAAAGCCGTTTTGAAATTGGACTTGATAGCGCAATAAGGCGCAATATGCGAATTAAACAGCCGGTACGTTCAAAAAAATAGCGTCAATATTTTTTATTTTTTATTTTTCATAGTCTAATACATGTTATTTCAATAATAAGTTACAAAAAGCAACTCTTTAATGAAGTCAATTTTAGCGTCTGGAATGGCCTTAACCAGGATCACCTGACCAACTGCAGCATCGGGGAAACATTGCGATCGCATGACTAGGTGTTCTAATAGGAGCAAGGACACCAATAGCAAGGTACAGGGTTTTAACGTAAAATCTTACATTTATGCTAGGTAAGGGACCTAGATGCCGGCCTACTACAAAGTGGCACCGAAGTTATTTTGCTGTTGCTGGCGACATCAACAGGTTAGTGCTGGAATTGATGGATAATCAAAAAAAAACAGCCCTTCAGGCTGGGTTTTATGTTCTTTATGTTCGCCCAACCTGTCAACCCTTCTCCAATCACACTAAACTAGCCGATTGGCCTTTTCCTAATTGTAACAATAATAAGAAAAGTGATCAGAAATTTAAATTGGGGCCTGCTAGTCAGCTATAACTAAGTCATTGACCGATAGCGCCAGCATCGGTGAACTCACATCAAAACAACTAAATTAGTAAATGGTGAGTAACTATCGCTTAATCTGAAGAATTGCCCACTTTGAATCAATGGCTTTTCCATTTATTTGTCTAAACTAAAATAAGAAAACAAGAAACTGTTTTGTCTTCAAACAACACTCATCTACTTACACTAAATAGTTCTTGAGAATGTCCCGAGTTTTCGAGAATAATATCAACAATTCCTCTCTTCAGAAGTCCACTGGAAATTTCTTGTATCGTAACTAGACTACCGTTCCCACTTGGACTAGTCAAGAAAGGACGAGTGAATGCCGTCGAAAGACCTCTTTGTCCCAGCACGTCGTAATTGTTCAGCAGTTTCTCCCCCTGGATGATAGTCATCACAGTGTTGCCAAATGCCAGATCTTTACCGGAAATCTGACGCAATCTCTGGAGAAGGTATTGTTTCACTTCGAAAGCTGGATCGTTGGAGCGGATCGACCACAACAGTTCGCGTAAAACTTTCTGACTTGGTTCAGACTCTAATAAAATGTCCAACGCCAACGTTCTCGAACTGGAGTCGAATCTTTTACCGATCTGATAGTAGATGGTCTCGGCTGCTTTCTTGACAGTGTCGTCCCAGGCCTCCTTGGGCAGAGATCGAAGCGCCTTCATAGCGACCACGCTCGTCTTGCGAGAACCAGTCAGAGCGTGACCGAGCAGCGTCGGAACCGTCTCCGCGAGACCAAGGTTCTTGAGACCGCGGAGGTACTTCTGTTTGCATTCTTCGGTAGAACATTTCTTCAGCCCGTGAATTAAAGACTCCTTCACCTCGCCGATTATCTGTGGGAAAAATATAACTTATTACAAAATATGAAATAATGCACCTTGCCTTGTTGGGAAATTTCAAATATGATCAAGATTATTTGCATATTCATTCAGCATTCTTGCACAACAACTCGCTGGCATATTTCCAGACTGTTCTATATCCGTTCCGTGTCATTCAGAGATAAAGGCGTCTAAAGGTTCAGTATTTTTTTCCCATGCCCCTATCAAAGATTAGTGGCTGAAAATTTCACAGAAGACACCTTTCGACATGCAGTTATGGTAACCACTTAAAAAAGTAGAAAAAATGACACAGTTTTAATACAGTTTAGATTGGAGAAGGGTTGACATGTTGGGAAAGCATAGAGAACATAAAGCCCAGCCTGAAGGGCTGGGGGCGACAAAACTTTTCACCTGCTGATGACAACTGTAGCTAATTTAAAGTTGTTACCTTAATCCACGACGCGTTTCGTCCTTCTGGGACTCTTCAGGCGGATGGTGGCCACTAAAAATCAGCTAACTACATGCAACCAAACTCACAACACATAACCAAACCTGTGGTAGGGCCACGCAAGAAGTTAATTCTGCAAGCATGTTGTCATCATCAGCAAGGTTACTTCACACACCATTCATACTGGGGCACACAGTCAGCACAGACAGTAAGGGGGCTTCCCTCCCAACTCTGGTGCTCGGGAGACAAGAAATCCATGACTTACCCTGGATTCGAACCAGGACCCTTGGCAACAAGAGAAAAGCTGCCCCTCCTGCTGTTGCTGGGCAAGGGTGCCTCTTCATTCATACAAAGAGAAAAGGTTAGAGAAAGGAAGGGGGGAAAGTCACAACACAGCACAACCAGTGAGGGGGCTTCCCTCCTAGACTCTGGTGCTTGGGCGACAAAAGAACCATGTCTTACCCTGGATTTGAACCAAGGCCCGTTGGGGGCGGGCCTTGGTTCAAATCCAGGGTAAGACATGGTTCTTTTGTCGCCCAAGCACCAGAGTCTAGGAGGGAAGCCCCCTCACTGGTTGTGCTGTGTTGTGACTTTCCACCCTTCCTTTCTCTAACCTTTTCTCTTTGTATGAATGAAGAGGCACCCTTGCCCAGCAACAGCAGGAGGGGCAGCTTTTCTCTTGTTGCCAAGGGTCCTGGTTCGAATCCAGGGGAAGTCATGGATTTCTTGTCTCCCGAGCACCAGAGTTGGGAGGGAAGCCCCCTTACTGTCTGTGCTGACTGTGTGCCCCAGTATGAATGGTGTGTGAAGTAACCTTGCTGATGATGACAACATGCTTGCAGAATTAACTTCTTGCGTGGCCCTACCACAGGTTTGGTTATGTGTTGTGAGTTTTGGTTGCATGTAGTTAGCTGATTTTTAGTGGCCACCATCCGCCTGAAGAGTCCCAGAAGGACGAAACGCGTCGTGGATTAAGGTAACAACTTTAAATTAGCTACAGTTGTCATCAGCAGGTGAAAAGTTTTGTCGCCCCCAGCCCTTCAGGCTGGGCTTTATGTTCTCTATGCTTTCCCAAACCCGTCAACCCTTCTCCAATCTAAACTAAACTAGCCATTTGGCCTTTTCCAAACTAATTGAACAGTTTTAATACAGGAATTTTTTAAAGTTTTTTTGCATTGGATATGGAACAAATGGACAGCGGCTGGGACTGTTCAGTGAACGCGCTTTGTTCTATATCCACATTTATTTCCAGACTGTTCTATATCCGTTCGGTGTCATTCGGAGATAAAGGCGTCTAAAGGTTCAGTTGTTTCCCATGCCCCTAAAATTAGTCTGAAAATTTCACAGAAGACACCTTTTGACATGCAGTTATGATAACCCACTTAAAAAGTAGAAAAAATTGTACAGTTTTAATACAAAAAGTTTTAAAAAGTTTTTTCGCATTGATATGGAACAATGAACAGTGGTTTGGGAAACTTTTTCAATAAAGGTGCTGTGTTCTAAGTCCGCATTTTTATTATTATCTCCCGTATGCATAACAATAGCTTAGAGTGACGTCCCGTACAATTTTAATCTAAAATCTCATCTGTGGCGCTTATGTCCTAGCCATTTATAGTTCCATAATGAATTTATGTTTTAGTATACCAGACTTAATTAATGACTTTCCTATTTAGGATAGGTAGATTATTCCGGCAGGTAGGCAATTGAGATTTATATTATGTGCAATCCATTTTTTATTTTTATTTTAAAAAAATGATTACACGGCTATGCCTAGAACAGCCAGTGCCAAGTGTTATTGAGACAGTAATTCACCGAATGTTATTTGCAGTTTCTCAATTTTTAAACAAACATACTATGTAAATAAAACACAGCACAATTGCTTTAAATAAGTGATCATTAAATTTTAGTAAGCAGTGAATCGGTATTGTTTGATTTGTAACAGCTTTGTAAATTGCCGACAATGTTGCAATCAGTCGCCGCCTGTTGCAAACACAACGCGACCCAGTCGAGCGCATGCAGGTGTGCGTGCCTGTTCATCTTGGCTGACCCAATACGCGACACGCCAGCAAATAACATTGATTCCTGTTTCCACCATTTGCTCTGTGGGAAGGCATTGGTTTCTATAGTACCCTAAGTCTAAGCTAATCTATAGGTTTACAAGTAGGCAAAGGTTTCTAGTACGTCTTAACCAGTGAACTTTTAGGTCTATTATTTGACAATGACATTTAAAATGCCTTCACATATTCATTTAATGAAGTGAGTGCCAGTCTGCAGGTTTAATTAAATAAAACATTACATCATTGCATTTTCCTTGGCCTAGACCTTCTTGTCCAAAACTTTGTTCTAGAGTTTCTATCATAGAGGAGCAACTCAATCAATTTGAGATATTTGACACACTTTTTGCGGCATATTTTTTGTTGGAGTGGGGTCAATAAAATCCTCATCTGAGCTGCCACCATCAAATAATGATAATACATCTTCTTCGGCATCACCCTCTGCAGATGTATCCGCACCTGCTTCAAACATTTTGACGTCCCACTCACTTCACACGTCATTTCACAAATCACAATCTCAAATTTAATATGATCAACGCACGTAAGTTTGAAATTCTTCCGCGGGTATAGTATTGCAACAGGTGATACAAACGCACCGCTTATTGGGCGGCGAGTGACAAAGCTAACATTTTATTGGTTCGTGGATATAGAACAACCTGGAATTAATTATGTTAGCGTTTTGCGGTATAAACGGATATGGAACACTATGGATCGGAGGAATAGTGCTTTTGTGTAATTAGAACAAAATGGAATCGTCAGTATGACCCTTTAAATAAGTTTTTTTTACTTTTTTTGGGCTAAAATGTTAGATAAATGAACATAGAACAAGCTGGAATGCCTAACTCGATTTTTTCAAAAAATGGATTTAGAACAGTATGGAAATATACCAGCGAACTCACTACTTGGGGCATTTTCCATTTATCATTAGTCCCATGTGTATTGATTAACATGGTCCTTGCTATAACTTTCAAATTTCAATGTTAAAAATTTATTAAGTGTAAAAAGGTAAAAACTTACCGGTAAACACTGGAAACATTCCAGTAGACATATGAGGAACGTATAGGAGAATTAAAAGATAAGAGCCTCACTGTTTATTGAATACATATCCCAGACAACATACACAATTATGTTATTTTAAATACCTACTAAATTTATGCCATTTAACTGTGTTAGGAAAAGTTTCTGAAAACAAAATTAAAATTAATTAGTACATTGTCTTAATATTCATTTAAATTTTGTTTCACATAATATATGCCAACAACTTTCAATGGAAATGGAGCCTATGTGTGCTCCAATGTACTAAAGGATACAGGCGCGTAGGAAGGGGGGGGGAATGGGGGGAATTCCCCCCCCACTTTTTACCGTGACCCCCCCACTTCAGAATCTTATAAATTCAGTCTCGCCGAAAATACGCACGGAAACAAATTCTGAATAACGAATTTTAAGTGATAAGACTATTAAAAGTGATTTTAATCTGATAATGACTTGTTTTGGCACGTCTGCAGTGTATTCTCCACTTTCCTTTCCCTTACCTTATGACCAACAATTTCGACAATCCTATTATTGTTGGACGTGATCAATGATAAGCCTATGCATATTCAATGGTTGTAGCATATTCCAATTTTATTTATAGTTTTATAGTTTTTACTGTACAAAAAATACATTAATGTGGTATTGCATTCAGCCCACGATTTTTTTCTAGAACGCACCAAACACACTCTAAAAACCTAATTTTCAAAATTTTCGCCTGCGGCGCTGTAGTTGGGGGACTCCGCCCCCCCAAACCCCCCGTGCTTGGCAGCAGATTTGTTGTTCCCCCCCCACTTGAAAAGGAGTTCCTACGCGCCTGAAGGATTATGAGAACATGCATGAACTATGTTATTGAGCCCATGCTAATAGAAGACAATCTGTTATAGTACATGCAAGTCCGCCACACAACCAAGCAGATGGCATTAAACAAGGTTTGTGGTTAGTGCCTAGTGGTAACTGATGGGAAAGTGGACGGAACATCGTCTTCCTTACTTTGTGATGGTCGTTTCCCGGCAGTTTCTTGAACTTGTTGGTCATGGCCGCTACAGTCAACACCAGGGTCTCCTGCAGCTTCTCATTCTTGATGTTGTCTTTAGATACCAGCTTCAGCACATCTAAGAGAGCGCACACACATAGAACATAATATCAGCAACAACTGGTGCAGCTACAGAAGAGTGTCACTAAACTGTAAACAGCCACGTAACAGAAGTATTCTTTAGAAAATTAAGAGCATCGAATGTGTTTCTCTATGAACAGCTACAACGTAAAATGAGTTGATGTACGTGCTTATGCCAATTTGTACAGGGGAGGTACGCAAAATACTAAGTAAATAATTGTTCCTTGGGGATTAAATATGCACACGGTACGTCGATAATGAAAATATTACCAAATTGCATGTTGCCTGAAAAAATTGCCCAAACTAGGTAACATCATTTTTGCCACACTTAAACGGACCAACATACCGATACCACCAATATTCAAGTTGTGTCTAGTGTTTATCATAATCATTTGGCATTTCACGATCAAAGACTCAAATATTTCACACAATTTCCGACTGAAAAAAATTGTTGTTGAAATAATTTTGAGATATTATTCAATCTCAAATCTGCATCATGTCTGTCAGACAGTAAAAGTGGCACTGTTTCTACTAAGGATGCACAAAGTTAAAAGGAAATCACAATACAACACGTCTGGGCAATTTTCTACAAAGCATGCAATCCAATAATATTTTTATTATTGATCACCAAATATTGTACCAACAATAACGTTGATTGATTATCTTGTGCTACCAGTCACGCTACATAAATAAGTAGCATGCTACAAGTAGTACACTATTTAACAACACTGTATGTGTATGTGTGGGAATGTACTAGACTATGGTAGTGAATCTGATAAACCAACGAACGACGAACGTACCCTTGATTACGTCTGCAACGGGATGCGCCCCAAGTGACACTGCCCAGAAGTATCGTTCAGCCAAGTCCAGGTCCTCGTCCGTGTCTAGCTTGATGACGGCCATGGCGGCTGCGTGAGCCTCCCGCGTCTGAGCCGCCCCGGCTAGATCGGCCAGCTGTAAACTACATCAGTATCAGTAACAAGAACAACTAAGAATCCATCTACCAAGTTGTAGGCTCAATATTGGCATCCACAAGAGGGACAAAAAGATTCAAACTTAACATTAATAACAAATACTGTAGCCTAACAACTATAACTTGGGTACTTTTCAAATAATTTCTTGGTGTTGAGCAAATGGATGGAGAAATGGGATACCGGTACCAAAGCTTATATGAAACTTGGTTGGTACATAAATAAATAATTCTTTTGAGTTTTAAGATATAAACAAAGAGACATTTGGTAGAAATATTTAAGATCTGTCAATGAAACAATGAAGAGATTGTCACTGTTCAATATTTAGGCTACATTATTACTCAATACTTCTTACTGATGAGTACCAATACCTAAGTACTAATGCACAAAAAAAGTTTTTAAAAATACTAACAATTAACAAAAATGATGTATAACTGTCCACATAGTAATTTTAATTTTGCCGCCACATAGCATTTAAGTGGACTTGACGATACAACCCTGAAATTATAAATTCAATGGCTAGCAGGACTTGACCAGGGTCTCCAACTTGACAAGAGAATGTTTCTGCCAGCTTTGCAGAGATTGCAGTGGAAGGGGGTGCCAGTCCAGCAAGTGGTGATACAGGTTTAACTCCAAGTAAGGTATTTTTTATGATAGTTTTACACTATGTATGGTATATGGTACACTATGTATAGTAATTAATTTTACATATTGACAAAGTTATATGTTCACGAACATTAATTACAAAATGTGCTTAAAATAATTGTTTGCTAATTGAATTGGTCAACAATAATTATTCCAGAATCAACTGTCGAAACGTAAACGCAAGTAAAACTTACATGATGTCCTTGTTCTTATTACTGCTTAGAACTTTCACAATCTGATCTTTGGTCGAGTCTCGGGCGGTGTTCAATAGTCTGATAAACACAGAAGCCGAGCGAATTGTGCCAAGGTTTTCATTTTTCAGAATGTCATGATTCTCCTTGACTGCCTTGTGTAGCTAAAACCAAGAAAATAGAATAAATTATGTACTTCTTAACTAGGAAAAACATTCTACGTAAGAAAGAGAAAAATGGTAAAATCAAATTCAACTACTACTAACAGCAAGTTAGGTATGTGTACTTGAAAGTCAGTGGGACAATCAAATAAAACAATAGAACATGTAGAATAATTACATAGATGTTGGTGACAAGAAAATGATTATTGGAGTGAACAATTACCTCAAAATAATACAATCTAGAAATTGAAAAACGCAAATGCCGATCAAGTTGGATTTGTAATTTCTGGTAGTGGTAGGGTATTGTATATTAGGTAAATAAGTTTCTATACTTATAAAATCCAGAAATAACTTATTGTCGTAGTGGTTTGAAAATAGACACATTAGGTTTTGTGAAATGAGCTACTTTAGCCTGTTTGTTCGCTTCAGTGTTAGAACTCGCTCTCATAACACTAGCCCAACAGCCACTGTAAAGTATAGACACTGGGTTTTTAAGTGTTGACACTGAGTCCGCAAACGAACAGACCAAGTGTTGGTGTGATTGTTAGTCCAGGTTGTATCCTTACCGAGGGGCAGTCGTCCGTGCAGGTTGATGTATCTCGGTCGGGCACCAGTATTTGCTTGTTTAATACGTCACCAGTAATCGTTTCTACCGCTTGAACAGCCTTTTCAATAGAGTCTGCATTTATAGGAACTAACGTTACTGTATCACCTGCAAAACACAATAGAAGTTGGAATAAAATATGGAACTTCATTAAGTTTAATACTAGGAAAACGCTTAAGTCCCGCCGCGTTGTTGGATGAGCGAAATTGGTGTATTGAGCTGCCATGTGTTATGTGGATTTTCTGTTGTTCTGTGAAAAAATCATTACTGTTGAAGATTTAAAAAAAAATTAATTTAAATTAAATAAAAAATAAACTTTAATTTTTAATTTTTTTAGTTAATCGAAATTTTAAAAAAAGAAAAAAATCGTAAAATTGCATTTTCATAAGAAATAATTATTCCATTGCGCTCAAATTTCACACGAATATATTAATTCATAAAATTAAGGTTCTGTGAAAAAATCATAACAATCGAATAAAGCATGTAGGTGTTATAAGTAGAAGAAATTTTTCGAAAATCGAAAAAAATCGTAAAATTGTGATTTTAATGAGAAATAATTTTTCGATTGCCCTCAAAAATGTGGCAGTTCTAAGTTCAGAGATTTTGAAGGCCTCCATGAAATTTCATCACAATTGGAGTATCGGTTTAGCCGGAATCGTGCGGACAAACAAAAAAAAAAAAAAAAACATTCCGGATTTTTTTCTCCAGTGTAGTGAAATGGAATCTTCGCTTCGCTCGCTACGCTCATCCAATAACACTGAGTGCAACACAGATGCTCTTTAGTTACTAATAAACTGTGGACGTACTGGTATGACAGAAAAACATGCTCATTGCTCCTATATGCACATTCTTTACGAACTGAAATGCTTCATAAAGTCATTCCAAACGATAACATGTTCATTTTGTAGGTTGTCAAAACATGTTTGCCAATGGTAATGACTTTGGGAGTAAGTTGACAATAACAACGATATCTAGCTTGAAAACATTTTTATTTATTATTTAATTTTCAATATGTCTGGATTACAAAATAAAATGCATACATATTGCTGGTGGCAAGATTTGAGCAAAGGCCCTTTAACACAATGTGCCGTAATAATGCCACATTTACATAGGCATACATAGTTACATACTAGTACATGCACGTAAAACATGGACCACTAGGTGGGACTGTTCAGCGTGGGCAATAAATGCACATAAGACACTCAGCAGTTATTTCTTTTCTTAGCATTTCATAAACATTCATACGGACTTACAGAAATACACAAATTTAGAACTTTGTCACTTGTCAGTTGATTAAATTACGTAACGTAGGGATTTTAATTTAGTATTACTTTAATTTTAAATTTTAAACTATATTTATAATGATTTAAAAGTACAGGTAGGGCTATGTAAAGTTTATACGCCAAGGTAATTATATTACTGTAGAGGTTATTTATTTGACAACAGAATTAATTAATGTACTTAGTTAGTTTCTGTTTAAAGATCTCTTTGAGCTGGAGCCTAGGTGATCTCTTGTGGCAGGCTGTGTCATATATTTTCTCCCAGATGAAGTGGGAATGTCACACTGTTAGGACTAAGGGTTAAGACATGAGCCAACATGTAAGAAACGAGACAAGTTAATCTAACCTGAGTTGGTGATCTCTTGAGTGGCTCTGACGGAGGTGCTCGCTTCTTGTCGCATCACCACCGCCATCTCGTGACACTCCTCTGCAATAACCGAGTGCAGCGAAGACAAGTCCCTCGTCAGGCGGTAGGTCGTGTTCCGCTTCGAGGTTACGTCCGTGCCCAATACCTTAAACCAAGCACGGAAAACTTAAATCTGCACACACTCAAAGATCTAGATTCGTTTGAAAATATGAATGATACTAATTTAAATTGCATTAATTAATTTATGAACTATATACATAGGATGAAACGCATTGTGGATTACGGTAACAAACAACTTTAAATTAGCTGCAGTTGTCATCAGCTGGTGAAAAGTTTTGTCGCCCTGGCTGGGGTTTATGTTCTCTATTTTTATTTTTTTAAATTAAATTATTAATTAAAATCCCACCCCCACCCCCACCCTAGCCAACGGCTACCTAGCTTTAGTTTTTCACCTCAGTAACTCTTCTCTACTCACTGAGGAAGGTCACGTAGACCGAAACGTTTGAAATGTAGTGTTATTTGTTTATTTGTGTTTATGTCTTCTATCACGGCGCGCCTACTCCACTTCAGGTAAGCTGTTGGTCTCCTATCCTATCTCTACATGTTTCTCACATAATTAAAATTAGAATTATTCATTGCACTATCCCTCTTTACAGAGAATTGTGTTATACAGATACCATGTATTTGTCCTATGAATAAAAATACATACTTACTATGCTTTCCCAACCTGTCAACCCTTCTCCAATCTATACTAAACTAGCCGGTTGGCCTTTTCCAAACTAATTGAAATAATCAAATATATGACATTTTTATTTAATTTGTTGATGTTATTCAGTTTACAAAAACCACCCGAATCTTAGAAAGGATTAGGAAAGAATTTTGGTTAAACCGGGCATCCGATGTTATCCCTACTTCTTAAAGAAATTCCTTGGTGATCCCGTAGTCCTATAAGCAGTACAGTATGCAAAACAAGTTTTCAACCAAAGTTGATTGTGCAGTGACAGAAGGCTACTCACCTTGTCCGGATGGTAAATGAAGGGCACCGTCTTCCCAGTAACGCACGAGGTCTTGGTTTTAAGAATAGTGTGCGAGTCGATGGATGCGTAAGTGACCTGACACTTTCCTGATGCGTCCTTTTCTGTTACCTCCGTATCCAACAGTTGAAACTAGAACAACAAGGCCAATCGTGAGCACACAATAAAATTGTAAAACATTGCCGCATAGAGTTGCTATCAACTTGCAAACCAGTTAAGTACGTAATATTAAGAATAATTTAACCAAGATCCACAACATAGGCCCTGAATAACTTCCCAAGGTTTTGCTTTCATATGAAAAGTAAAATTTCATATCCCTCTGGGATGAACCACAGTCAAAAATGTGTGCAAAAGTTAGGGTCTGCACTCTGCGCTTGAGAACCAAGCTATTTTAAAAAAATCTTAGTTCCCTCAATAATAACTTGACTTGAGTGTGGGGAGGGGGCAATGAAGGTCCATTAAACAGGAAGGCGGATGGTTGGCATAACACAAATTTTGTCAGGAGGAATGCTCAACATTTGCTAGACGGTACCCACCGTAATACGTCTAGATACTGACTTTCTTAAGGCTGTGTGTTCACCAAAAACCAAAATCCAAAATATGCATAAAACAGTAGTTATTGGATGAGCGTAGCGAGCGAAGCGAAGATTCCATTTCACTACACTGGAGAAAAAAATCCGGAATGTTTTTTTTTCTTTCTTTTTTTTTGTATTTTTGTGTGTTTGTCCGCACGATTCCGGCTAAACCGATACTCCAATTGCAATGAAATTTTATGGAGGCCTTCGAAATCTCTGAACTTAGAACTGCCACGTTTTTGAGCGCAATCAAAAAATTATTTCTCATTAAAATGCAATTTTACGATTTTTTTCGATTTTTGAAAAATGTCTTCTACTTATAACACCTACATGCTTTATCCGATTGTTATGATTTTTTCACAGAACCATAATTTTATGAATTAAGATATTTGTGTGAAATTTGAGCACAATCGAAAAATTATTTCTCATGAAAATCGAAATTTTACGTTTTTTTTTCTTTTTTAAAACAATTCTTTGACTTATAACACCAACATGCTTTATCTGATTGTAATGATTTTTTCACAGAACCTTAATTTTATGAATTAATATATTCGTGTGAAATTTGAGCGCAATCGAATAATTATTTCTTATAAAAATCGCAATTTTATGATTTTTTTCTTTTTTAAAATTTCGATTAACTAAAAAAAATAAAAATTTAAAGTTTATTTTTTATTTAATTTAAATTTATTTAAAAAATAATCTTCAACAGTAATGATTTTTTCACAGAACAACAGAAAATCCGCATAACACATGGCAGCTCAATAGACCAATTACGCTCATCCAACAACGCGGCGGGACTTGAGCGTTTTTCTAGTAGAGTATGATCATTAATCACAGTCTTTTGAAAAGATCAAAATATATTTTTTTGATTTTTTTGGTCATGCATTTTTCCTCTATTGCTACTTTTTTTAACGATTTTTGGTGCTAAGTTTTTCCAAAAGTTTACCATTTGGATGGCTGATATTTTTATTGTAGCTTACACTCATCTTTGACTATAAAATGTGTTATTTTGAAATGTGTATCTTCAATACCTTACATTTTACAGTGGATTATATTTTCCGGTACTTTTGTGGTATTTGTACCGTCAAAAGAAAAAAAAAAAGGAAGCTCTCAAGATACGAAAGCTATATCGTTCAAAATACCACATTCTATAGTCAAAGATGTGTGTAAGCTACAATAAAAATATCAGCCATCCAAATGGTAAGCTTTTGGAAAAACTTAGCACCAAAAATCGTTAAAAAAAGTAGCAATAGAGGAAAAAATGCATCGACCAAAAAAATCAAAAAAATATATTTTGATCTTTTCAAACTTGGCTGTGATTAATGATCATACGCTATAACTACGGTGTTATGTATATTTTGGATTTTGGTTTTTGGTGAACACACAGCCTTAAGAGGGAATAGGACACAGTTGGCACATAGCTATTCGCTCGGCCAGGATAAATCCGACATATATGAAACTTTACATACCGACAGTGCTTAATTTGTAATGGAGCGCGGGTACACGCAGTGTACCCGCCTATTTTTGTGGGTATACGCAGTATACCCACCTTTTTTCATGAATTATTAGGTACGCAACACTCACATTTTGGCTAATTGGATGAGCGTAGCGAGCAAAGCGAAGATTCCATTTCACTACACTGGAGAAAAAAATCCGGAATGTTTTTTTTTCTTTTTTTTTCTGTATTTTTGTGTTAGTCAGCACGATTCCGGCTAAACCGTTACTCCATTTGCGATGAAATTTTATGGAGGCCTTCGAAATCTCTGAACTTAGAACTGCCACGTTTTTGAGCGCAATAAAAAAATTATTTCTTATGAAAATCGCAATTTTACGATTTTTTTTTATTTTTTGAAAATTTCTTTTACTTACAACACCTACATGCTTTATCCTATTTTAATGATTTTTTCACAGAACCTTAATTTTATGAATTAAGATATCCATGTGAAATTTGAGCGCAATCGAAAAATTATTTTTCATGAAAATAGAAATTTTGTGTTTTTCTTTTCTTTTTTAAAACAATATTTTGACTTATAACACCTACATGCTTTATCCTATTGTAATAATTTTTTTGCAGAACCTTAACTTTATGAATTTATATATTCGTGTGAAATTTGAGCGCAATCGAATAATTATTTCTTATAAAAATCGCAATTTTTTGATTTTTTCTTTTTTTTTAAATTAGTACGATTAATTTGAAAAATTACAAATTAATTTTTTTTAAATTTAATTTAATTAAAAAAATATCTTGAATTTAGTACTAATTTTTTCACAAAACAACAGAAAATCCGCATAACACATGGCAGCTCAATGCACCAATTACGCTCATCCAACAACGCGGCGAGACTTAAGCGTTTTCCTAGTATAGGTATATAAAAAAAGAAAATAATTTATATTAATTATTTTACACCCACATGCTCATATTTCAAATTTACTTGAATACATTTATAACTGTAAATAAACTTAGTACACTCTTGTCTCTTGGTTTTACGTTTTTTCCAAATCAACCTCCGTAGTTTATAAAGAATCATCTCCTATTGTTATTGGCTGCAGGTGCAGGCTCATCTGTCAACCATCCAATAAGGGTTATACTTGTGAACTGTAGCAACGCGAAGGCGGTACAGTCGCGGTATAGTGGCTTTTGAAGACGAGTAAAATTGTATCAAATCTAACCCAAAACTCCAAAACCACATCCCAGATTACGAGTCCAGAAGCTGAATTGGTAAGGGTGATGGGGGGGGGGGGCAATTACCCACCGAGACTGTCAGTTTTTTAAATGCACATGAAGGAGACAACATTTTACTGGTACTACTTGATGTGCCAAATGCACGTTATATAATTTAACTAAAATAATGTGTAATGGCCAATCACCTATATATTCAAATTTTTATTTCAACGTTAACATTTTCGAACAGGCGCGTAGGAAGGGGGGGGGATGGGGGAATTCCCCCCATTTTTTACCGTGACCTCCCCCCCCCCCCTCAGCCCTCACTTTTGAAGAGTAATGACCAACAATTTCGACAATTTCCCATTATTATTGGACGTGATCACTGATCACGAATGTAATAATATGCATATTCAATGGTTGTGACATGGAATCTCGTCACTACTCCAATTCTTTTTTTTTTTAGAGTTTTATAGTTATTACTGTACAAAAAAGCCATTAATTTGGTATTGCATTCAGCCCACTTATTTTTTTCTAGAATGCACCAAACACACTCTAAAAACCTGATTTTCAAAATGTAGTTGGGGGCTGCCCCCAACTTCAATTCTCCCGGTTTTTTAGCGTGTACCCACCTTTTCCCTTACAAATTAACCACTGCATACCGGTAGTTGTTAATAAAGCATACATGGACAGCTCTACAGTCGTAGATTTCCAAAATTTTATGTTTATCAGCCATGATGGTCAATCCACGAATATGTTCGATTTTGTACTTTTAAAACAGAATCCAAAAACTTGAAAATCTTTTTTTTTTTTTAACAAATTATTTCTAGAAACTGTAAAGCCCTATATTTCTGTGTCCGTGACAACTACCCACAATTACAAACCTCTGTGGTGTCAGAGGCCGAGCGAACAGGAATTTGCTTAAAACATTTTTCGCATAGTATATTATCCTCTTAGAAAGGATAGTTAGAGTTTGAGAGAATTATAGATTGGAAACCCATATGATGGAAGAGTATTTGTAATTGTTTTTGTTTGTTCTTTGACTGGGTATGCCTGCAACGTGTAAGTGATTTTATCTAGAGAATACATCATTCTTGGGGTATGGTTAGGTGGAATCAACTGGTCACAACAGAACACACATCAAACAACGTTGCAGGGGGTATCACCTGGAAGAGACTGGCCAGCCCCTTCTTGAGGTTGATCATCGAGTGTTCCTCGTCCTTCCCGACGTAGATGTGCTGGATCTTCCCGCCGACCCAGTGAACGTAGAACCGGCCGTTCTTCATGTTCTCCAGCTTCGAAGCGTGGGCGACGAAACCTTCCGGCGCCGGAGCTTTCCTAGACTTGATGTGAAGCACCGGCGAACTCAGCTGCGTGAATGCAAGGGAGAGTTAACAGTTGAACACTGGACAGCTTGTGCAAGTTGTAATGAATGCTGAATCCACAAGTTAAAAATAAAGTAGGATAACAGAATATTAATTAATACCCGGTTGCAACATGATTTGGGATCTTCTATGGACTTTGACAAAGCTACTATTAATAGGCCCTATGTGGACTTGTTGGATGAAAGGCAAATAAAAATTGATTAAATAATTTTATAAAAATTTATGAATGAATAAAATCAATAGGTCAATTTATAAATTTCAAAGGTAAATTGCTCGTATGTGCCTGGCTACCACCATGCTCCAAGCTGCACAATAAATAAAATAATAATATATAGTCTACCGGTAGCCACTTGTCACTGGTGCTGGATCGTAAAGAAAAACATTTTTGAAGTAGGTTTAGGCAAGGCAACCTATGGTTTATTCCATGTAAGTTTGCAGCCAGGTAGTCCATTTCCCCACCACGCTCTTCCCGAGACCCTACTCCCAATCTACTGTCAGGCAAAGTATGAGCGTTCCGTTAGCTGGAGGATATCTGGGAAGCAGTCCCTTATTGTTTCGATAATTTTGAAGAGTTTACAAAGCGTGATCGGAGAAGACCGTTGGCGGGGTGTGCAGGTTGAGTGCAGAACGCCACTGCATTTATTTTATTTACGCAATTTAATGTCTGTGACTTCACCCTCCTAGGCCCTACACCCTTACGCCCTACGTGGTCTAACTCGCCTATGAAGTTCACGTCGCAACCTTTTACCGACACCACCTTGCCCGAAGGACCCGACCAGCGCCAGAGTGTGATTCACTCGTGACTCACCAATTGGAGCCACTTTAGGTCGGGGGTGGTGTAGGTGAAGGTCACCCGTCCTAACTCTATGCCTGACTCGTCAACTTGCCCTAAGCTTAGCTCGCGGAGAGATGAGACTAACATGAACCGAGAGACACAAAATGCAAATCGAAAACACAACAACGCAACACAAAAATCAAAAACACAACAACCAGAGTGTACCGACAGTGCAACCCAGCACGGTCCAGTACACTACCCACTGGGGGTAGAGAACCCACCTTATCAGGCACGCTAGCGGTGAGCCACGCCGTCGCTGGTCCACTCCAAGCTCGTTCAGGGGCCCCAGGCACTGCTGCTAAAAGTAGGTCAACCACCCGAGAAGCGGCGTGGCGTGGACTGAGGGTCCTAGCAAAAACACTACGCTATGAGTTGAGGAAAGCAGGGGGCAAACATGCACTATGAAGTGAAAAGCTGTGTACTTTTAGTGGACTTTACTGGCTCAAAACAATGAATTTAAATTACAACAATGAAGTTAGGTTTCAAGTGAAGTTAATGATCGGATCCGAATTTAGGAAAAAGAAAAATACATACATGAGATACCAGGGTTACAATAAAGATACAAGTAAACACCAAAGCTCTACTCATCCAAGTCCTCTCTGTCTCACTACAAAGTCCAATCCTGTTCCTTGGTCTTGAGTGAAGAGGGGGGGGGGAAAAGATGTGGCTGCAAGCGGCGACGCGCTCCGGCGCGTAGGTAGGCCTAGCCTACAGGGAAGGCGTCCAGTGGCGGACGCGGACCTGGCGTCCTACTGCTTCCTTCTCGGCCACTCGCCCAGAATGTTTAATCTAGCTTACCACAGCCCCAGATGTTCTCGTAGAGGGAGAGATGCCCTTGGTCTAGCATCGTGGTGTTTACTCACCACGTGGTCTTATACTTTATTGGCACTAACACGTGCACCCTATCTCGACACCGCAAAGCCAATCCGAAGACAGGAACTGTAAACTTGATGTGAGCTCATGCTCCCCGCAACTCTGTAGTTGTTTAGAAATTACCGTGCACTCGCCGGGTCGTCATTGTTAGACGTACTGTTGTCGGTTCCCCTTTACATAGGGTACACCAAAAACGCGTCGGATTCGTCCGAATAAGTTTCAATAAAAATAAAAGAGGTTAGAAAAAGACCAACTCCCTAGCCCTAGTCGGCCACTCCGTGATAGACGGAGGCTCCACGACCATGATGGCTCTCGCAGGGTGGGTCACCACGCTGGCACTAACACGTGCACCCTCGGACTCGACCGTCCGGTTCCAAAGCGTGACCCACTGTGATCGAGGTGGTTGCTCCTGCCTGCCTCGCCTCGTCCGGGGTTTCTGCTCGGCCTCGCCATCCGGTCACGTGTGTCTCTCTGGACACTGCCATTGGTCAGCCTTCTTGATTCAAACTTCCGCGGGTCGTTCCGGGTTCGCGATTCGTCGACTACAAACTTCGCAAAAATACACATTTCCGTTGGTTTTGTCACCAACGTTGCCATTTATGCTTGCCGCATTCCTCAACCCTTGCTCGCTGCCGTCGAAAGTTGAAGCCAACGCACTTTTCCAGGACGTTCCGTATTTAACATGGGGTGACGTCACTTCTAGGCCACTCTGGTAAACCCGAAACCAAAAACATGAGCCTCGGCTCCACAACTTCACATTCCACACTTTCACCCCTAAGGTTGGCCTTTGCATGCCTAGATGCAGATTCACACTGGCTTGAACAAGTTAGAAAAATATGACTTAAGGCCTTGAAAATATTGAAAGTCCCACATGATATGAAATACATATAGATAGATTTAAAACAGTGAAAAATATAAAAATACAAGGGGTAGGGCTGTAACGTTACATGTCTATCCTACATGGCATGGACTAGAGGCAATATAATAATAATGATAAAAATAATAATAATACTCATGGTAATTCATAAAGGCCCATAGGGCTACCTATAGGTAGTTCTAGGTCATTCTATCTCAATGCAGTCCCCGTACCCGTTCTATTATTTCTCCGTACTTGACCATCACCTAGATTGCTCTCGGCCTGAGACAACAATGAAACAATAAGCAATGGATGTGTGTGAATGGCAGATGTGTAGGCATATAACGATTGTGGCATGCCATGCCAGCATAAGAGACGTTATTCAACATCACATTTTTATGACAATTACTGTCCTTGATTCATTGCAAGGAAATCATTGAGAAGACAATGCAATTCAAGGCCATAATAATGTGATTGATTGCCAATTATATAAGCTTACTGCATGCATGCAACAGAACAAGTTTATGCATTTTCCAACAATAAATACTAGTTACGTTATGAAAATTAGACAAATATAGCATTGCCCAAATTACGAAACAAAATATAGAGGATTTACAGAAAAGGCTGTGGAGACTTATTAGTGACCAATATTTTTTGGATCAAATCCTCCAAGTCACAGGGCATAAAGATCGTCCCCTTGTTATTTCTTATGAGAGATTTTTGCCGATGGGACAGGAGCTTGAAAAATATTAAGTTTGACAATTTTTTTTCGGGTCATGGTGGACCCAATAAATTTAATTCATAACTAGTTACCTAGCCTGAATGATATATATTTTTTAAGTTTAACGAGACGATGAGTGATGATGATAGACAGTTGCAAAAAAACATGCCTTATGCGGGATTCGAACCCAAAAAACATGCCTTATGCGGGATTCGAACCCACGTCCTCGTAGAGCCATTCGCTTTGGACCAGCGACCTAATTGTATGTGCCACCGCGGATGGCTGCAATAAAAGAAGTTAGCAGCTCGACCCTTTCTGTAGTCTGTACGAGTAGGCCCTACCTACGGATTAAGTCAAATTCAAGGGAATCAAAATCAAATGTCCCTTTGGGGGGAGGCTTTGATAACGTTGGCTGGCATCAAGTTGGGAGACTTCTGATTTGTCGTCCCACTCTGCATCCAGGACCGATTTGAGAATTGATATGTTATAGGAACCCGATTTGGTAAGTTGTAGCCTGCAGCTGCTAGTCAAAACCTGTATAGTCTCTGCAGCAGAGGGTCGCCTCCGCCTTGCCATTTACGATCGTGACTGGTCAAAACAGGCAGCTACGCCTCGACATTCATCATCAATCAGCCTACACAGTGCAATATACTCACCTCCAGGCTGAGTAGTTTGTCGAGCTCGCTACCGGGGTTCTGCCAAACAGCCCCAACCACCAGTCCGCCACTGATCTGGTAGCCCACATCCTTGCCGATCTTAGGTCCTCCCTCGTTCAACAGGACAGTGCTCTCGAACCGATAAGTTTGCCCGGACCCGAGCTCGAACTGACGTGCCTTGCCGGCCGCTGCTGGAGAAGAGAGAAGCACAAACCCATAACTCACTGCGAGCAACAAGTGTGTCCAGCCTAGGAAGACTGCCATGGCGCCCAACATGTTGTTTTGACACTACGTAGCACAGGTCATCGGCGACGTCCAAGGTCGTAAGAAACGTCAAGCTCACAGAGAAACAAACGCACGCACACCCCTGGCGCCTACTGATGTAATCGAATCTCACGAGTAAAGTTCATTAACCTCTGCTAAACACGGACTATGTCTACAGCACAGACGATTATTATTCAATGCGCTAAATGTTCTCCGATCCTGATTCGCATTCCTCACGCGCATCTTAGCAATAACATTCCACACTTCATTTATAGACGCAGACTTTGAACGGGCCTACACAGTACACAAGTCTTGTCTAGTGAAAACCCCACATTATCGCGCACATTCCAGCGTCTCGGTCTCTCACTCACTCACCCTCGCCGCGTCTTCAGGCCCACCAAGCTCAAGGTGAAATGACCAGGAACTGAAGATGCGCGAGCCAGCGACAAAAACGGCAGCAGGTTCATGGCCCAGTGGCTCAGCTGTTGCGAAGAGTGACGACACCGGGAAAGCCGTTACCTCAGCCACTGCTACACGATGCGGGAAGGTTACGCCGAGGCCACGGCTACGGGGCTACTAATCGAGACTAACGCCGCTTTATATATTAACGTAGTTAATAAGATCCAGGTTCCTCTAATCGAGACGATGGAAAGCAGTTTTGAGTTTACTTTGGTTTTAGTTCGAGTCTGACAAGACTTGACGATCCACCACAGGGCGGTTCTGTCAACGCCAACAGTTCCCTCTGTCTCTGACCTGACCATCGCAGCAGGTAGGAAGGGCGTGCGTGCGGAAATTTGTCAAGGGCTTTGGGTGGTGGGGGGAAAGGGGGGGGAGGTGTCAGATTATTTTGAAATCTATCCCCCCGTCTTCAGTGGTGTGCGAAAACCAACAAATAATAGAATAACACAAACAAAAACATCGTGTAAATTGCAAAGCTCGATTCCAGGGGGGTGCCAAGTGTTTGGCTTTGTCTCCCTCCCCCCTACCCCTAAGGAAGCCCTTGACAGCTTTTGACACAGGTGCCCCGAGGCAGTGGCGGATACAGACAGAGGGGCGGTGGGGCAGTGCTAGAGCTCCACCACTGCCCCGAGGCAGAAGACATGCGAGTTGACACTAATGACACTTCAGAGGTCTTCGACCATAATATACCATAATATATTTTTGATTTCCTCCCCTCATGCTAATCGTAGCTAGGTGTAGACTGTAGACCATAGTAACCTAGCCTTACAAACAGTGGCATACTATAACCCTTGTTTTATGGGGGAGGGGGGGGGGGGGCGGGCGAACATTTTTATGGGTATTGTCAGTGGTGAAATCCAAACAAATTTATGGGGAGACCCCCCCCCCCCCCCCCAGCTAATGCGGGTCCGAGGCGGCGGCGCATAGCCCCGGAAAAATTTCTATCCTAAGAGTGTGATTCGAGCATTTTAACGAGTTTTTAACTATTGACAAAAATCTTATGAAAGATGAAAAAAAAATTGCAAAATAAGAAAAATATATCAACCTCTATATAATATCATGTCAAATATAAATTGTGCCCCCCCCCCCCCCCTCCCCCGTAGTTACGCTACTGCTTGCAAATGTAATAGTTTCTCGCTCGTTACAATAAGTGATTGTCGCAGAGACAGACGTGTCCTAGGCACACCGGTAGTAGTATTGTACGTGTGCAGTACACGTCAGCGGTCAACCAACCACGGCACGCGCGCACACGCGATGATTAGGTGGGCGCATGCACGCGATATCGCCGCGAGCAGGGCATGCAAGCGGGAGGATGATGGGTTTCATTCATTCGAAAGTTTGAACAATAATAAATCCCACCTACCACTATTGTCCCGCAGAACTATAAACATTCTTGTCCCCACCCCGCCACTGCCCACCAATCCTGGATTCCAACGTACATTACAGTATAGTTTGAGTGCAATATATACAGTAGTAACGGGTATATTTGCCCTTAAAAGTAGAATAATATTGTGTCCATGAGGGGAGAACGTTTTTACGCCATTAAATGGCAGAATTTGATGTCTCACAAGTCACACCCACACCCTTCCACTCACTAATTAGATTTGTATTCATGTAAATTGTTATAATTGTTATTTTAACTTTAAGTTTGACGGCGCAAACATACAATACTAAATTGTGAACAACATGGGCCATCAAAGTCCAACTCGCAACCTTCTCGTGGTTTGGCCCGTGAGTAGGGGAGTTTCACTCCCTGAAACTAAAATGGCGAGCTCTGGGTCGTCGTCGGGGAACTTTCCCCTTCCCTTTGACTACCTCCCCGACGGCGACGACAATGACAACACGGACGGATGATGACACAGACGGAGACGACCACGACGTGGGGGAACCCCTGCCCTCCCCATATACTTGTGGCTGGATCTGACCAGCACTGGCCTGTCCACCCCTTGTCCCCCCGCGTCTCCCCTTACGTTCCTCCCCTTGGAAAGAAGTATACATGGTGGTAACTCACACTTATAGAAATTGTTTTATCTTGGAGGCGCGAATAATCTTAGCTGTTAAAGCGCCCTAAAACTACTAATACTAATATAATACTGTGAACAACATCTATTCATGAACTTTTTTAAAAAAATTTAAATATCACGTGGGAAACCAGACCAGCCCACGGTACAATGCATGCCCCTAGGTGGGTATATTGGAGTTAGGACTGAGAAGCGTGGGATTGATGCATTAGGAAAACAAAAACAAAAAACTTCAGTCAGGATTGCCGGTCTCGACGGGATTTGAAACCGAGAGTCGGGGTCTCCCGAATCAGAGTCATCAGACACTGTCGTTAGTGTGATATGACGTGTTCTGTCTGACAGGTGAAGGATATTATTACACACACCTCAAGTGAATAACGCGGGATTCGAACCCATGTACCCTAGTCGCACACGCTTCGGACAATCTGATCTGAGACGCCGCGGACAGACTTGGACCGTTGAGTGCTCAACACTTGGACACTATCAATATCTCTTGCGCCCAGGGAATATCCTACTCTCTGCGGTTTTACAGTAGTTTAGAACAGAACTTTACAACGTGCTTCATGCAACATCACTGAAACATCCCTGCATTCACCTTTGACTGAGAAAACACTTGTCGATCAGGATTGCCGTGGTCGGGGTTGAACCAGAGACCCTCCGGTATGAAAGCCTCGAGTGTAATGCGTGTAGCTACCTCTAACGGTGCAACTTTATTCTACTCTCACATCTTCATACTTTGTATCAGTGGCGTATCCAGGAATGTACAATGTGGGGGGTTGACATGCCTAACAGGGAAGGAGTCTGGGGCGAAGCCCCAGCCGTCGGAGGCTTTTTCACCACAGGCGAAAAAAAATTCACGTATTTGACGTTTTGAACGCCTGTAAACACGTTGTAGAGTCTTGCAATATCAGAGTTAGGTTGCTCCCACCTCATATTTTCTATGAATTATATATTTTTATTTTTATATAAATATATTATTATATATGGGCACATACATAGGGCATGGGGGGGGGGTTTCAATCCATAACCCCCCTTGGATACGCCATTGCTTTGTATAGCACCACCACCACCACCACCACCACCACCACCATCACCACCACCACCACCACCACCACCACCACCTAGTAGCCCTACAAAACAAATCTTGTCTCGTCTTTGGTCTGATATTGTAATGATTACCATGAATTGAATGTATATTTTTGTAAAATGACGAAATAGGTCATAGTTATGTGAACAAAAAATAACCGAAAATAAATAGTAATTACCGGTTGTATTTACACTAGTCCGCTATCATGCGATTCCTCAAAGGTGATTAGTGATTAGTGAATGGCTGAATGCAAATTGTTAGGTTTAACTATTATACCTAGGTATTCTAACATTTAGGAAGAGAGAATATAGGGCTTACCTGGTGCCATTTGACAATACGTTCCTAAAAGAAAAGAGAAACACAAGATGTGAAATATTCCACCACCATAGCAGATTTATACAAGAAGTGGTAAGCATGTGTGAGAGAATAATATGTGAGAGTTTTACAGTGCGGAAGCAGTATCTACTCTTTTCAGAGAAATATAGTATAGTGCGGAGTGCCAATAATAATAACAAAATGAGAACAAACATGACCTTCCCAAATCAGCTAAGCTGCAATGAAAGGTCCCAAATAATTATGGCAACGTGGAGCCAGCATTTGAATTAAACTGTAAATTAATACACAATATATAATTTGTGTAATTTACTTAGGCAACCTGTCCAGGGACATTTTCCATTCCCTCAGGGAGTAGTATTAATATTAGGGTGGTTCTGAATTCTGAAGGGGGATGTACCAGGGCTATTCAGAAGGATTTAGAACGTATGAATATAACATCTTGGAAGAAACTTTCAGTCAGGATTCCCGGAGACTGGATTTGAACCAACGACCTCTCGAGACAGAGTTTCTCTCGTTACGCATGCGCTGAATCTCTCGATAACAATACAGTTATGTTTTACTTGGAACTAAGTATAATTTTTAGGAAACTTTAAAGTTTCAAGAGTTTTAGGGAACAGATCAAACTTATTCAGAGAAAAAATAGATAATAGAGAGACATGTGATAAAGTTAGCAGTTTGGGGCGCAAAATTGTGCCAATACACACATTGATAAACTAGAATAAGATGACAGTAAAACATACTGTACAAAGTAAAAGATTGAATTTCTTCCACACATTGTTTTCAATTTCCAAAAGGAGAATATAAAATTATGTATATACACCTGTATGCATGTAATCGTATGCGGGCATAATATAGCTGGCATTACAAGGCATCAAACTGAGTCGACCAAGACTCGAGTTGCAATGTTGGCGCGAACAATAGAAAACTGATACACGTCGAAAGTGAGTTAAAAGTTCTTATGCATGCTGAAAGTGCACTTGAGCAGAGACCTCCAACTACACACAAAAAAAAAAAAAAAAAAAAAAATACTCAAGAAGTACAGTACAACTAAACCTCCCCTATAACCCACGTCAACCATCTCACTATATTCGCCAGGAGTCGGAGTGCGGCTATTTTCTCCAATAAGGTCCACCCCTTCAGAAAGCATGACCAGTTATGTCGTCGCGTTTAATTTAATATTGTGTCTTGTCGTTGGTTAACAATTAACATGAAACACACAATACGAAAATGATGTATAATAATTGTAAATTAACGAAGCTAATTAAAAATTATTAACATGAAAATGTTCACTTTAAATAATGAGTTTTATCTTAAATGAATAATATCCATTTCAACTAGAAAACACAACATTAAATTGCGTATATTAATTACATAGATAATATAGCAAAAACTAACAAACAACATGTTTATGGAAGGTTTATGGAAGGTCAGTAACGCTCATTGCTCTGTT
Source organism: Sweltsa coloradensis (assembly GCA_024449915.1). NCBI lineage: Eukaryota > Metazoa > Arthropoda > Insecta > Plecoptera > Chloroperlidae > Sweltsa > Sweltsa coloradensis. Next base: position 312,605 of record JAMZAV010001004.1, read on the forward strand.
TCAAGGATAATATTTGAATGTACTTCCGTTGCTTTTGTTATAACAAGTACAATCCATCACTCGCTATCTATCTGGCCAGGTCAAAGGTGAAACATTATCATCTGGATACACGCGTGCGCCCGAGACGGTTGAATGTCGTCCGGGCCAGCGTTTCTTGACGGCCTCGTGGGTTATGATCTGTGCTGGAGTCGAGTCAAGTCTTCACGCAACATAATTAGCAAAGGGTTGCTAAATAAAATATGAACACAATCGTAGGGAACCTGACTAATTCCGTCCAACTAGCTCTGGTATTTCTCGATTTGGTTAGTCGGGAAACACTTCCGTAGGTGTAATTGTTTTATTTACTACAATTCAGAAATTAAAAAAGTCCGCCCCAACCTAAGACGCTCACCTGGAATGTGGGAGACCCGTGGTTCGAATCGAATCCCGGTTGGGGCGGACCTTATTAATTTCTAAAATTGTAGTAAATAATAGCTCTGGTATGGTGTGATTGAGGGCTATTTTAAGAGGACGCAATCCTAAAGCATTTGATTGAATAATTCTGAAGTTGCTGCTGGCTGGTATCGTTCGACGACCTCCCGATTCTTGAATCATATCGGACTCAAAACACCTTTGTTCATGGGGGGAATCTATACCGTACAAGAATGACGGAATCTTACTTTCACGAAATCTTGAATTATCTACTATTGAAATATAAATGACACCGACAGTGTTGGTTGGCTTGCTGATTCGGGAGGTCGCGGGTTTGAATCCCGTCGAGACCGGCAATCCTGACTGAAGGTTTTTACGAGGTTTTCCTCGGGCAGTCGTTAATGCGAATGCAAGGGATTGAATCCTCTTAAATAGCCCTCGAACATCCCTTCACAATGTTTTAAATCCGCAATATACCTAGAGGGTCACACCAGTTAAATCTTATGTGTATACCCTACAACGCGCATCCTACAAAAATTTAATTTTTGTGCCCTGACGTGTATGAGTCCTGACCCAGCTCAGCACGAGCTTTCTCTCGAGTTATGACCCTTTGAGCCGGCACCATGTAATACCATGACTGGCAGTATCTGTCAGTCGGTTTGATCACTACATGCAAAACTATACATGTACTGCTCATTCGCACGACGGGCAATCGTTGGCTGCCGAGATAACTAATCGTGCAGACACCGGCCGACAAGACGATGCCACTGGTGCATGGTGTCGCTTTTATATTGTCTTCATATACGTGGGAGGAATATTAAATACATTACAAATACTAATAGTAAATAAGTCCTACAAACGAAGGTTTCCGTAAAAAATATTTTTTCATCTATAGTTATGTATAATTTTTGAGACGAAGATCGTCGACGTTCAGACTTTAGAGGATCTCTTATCTGGGGGGGCGAGGGTGGGGGGTTCTCTATAATCAATCGGATTTGGAAAAAGGTAATGTTTCCTAATGTACCAACATCAAAACCATAGGATTTTCTTTTAGACCTGTTTTCAAAATATGTTGAGGATTGATCTAGCGATCTGAAAAAAACCAGACGTATATCTCTAAGAGAACTTTGCAAGCGCCCTCGAGATTATCTCGAATGGAGGGAATTTGAAATGGTTACTATTAGAGAAATTGCTGAGCTGACGGAAGAAACAAGAAAGAACAAGTTAGCCACATGGCCCCGATAACTGAAAGAGCCTCCGTACGTTGAGCCGGAGGTTCTGGGTTCGACCTACAGTCGGGGCAAATTGACAATTTGCTATCATTTTGGAAGATTGTTGGTTCTACACCTGCCTAAGTCAATCCCGACAGAAAGTTTTTCCAAAGTTTTCTTCAGCGGTGAATGCGAATACTAGTAATTGAGTTGTCTTGACAGCCCTTGGACATTCACTTCACAGCTATACTAACTCAATATACTGCCTGTAGCTCAGTATCACCGGGGAAGTTTTCTGATGGAATTAAAGATTTAACATTTTAATTTACACACATTTGGGAATGTACGCCCATCACCGACACTTTGATAAGGGAGGTCCCGGGGTCAAATCCCGTCGAGACCGGTGAAGGTTTTTCCAAGGTTTTCCTCAGTCGTTGATGCAAATGCAAGGGATTGAGTCCTCTTTAACAGTCCTCGGACATCCCTTCACAAATTGTCCTAACTCCAATATACCTAGTTAGTCAACTGAAGAGGGTCATGCATCATGCATTGCCCACTGGGAGTTTTTCCCACCCTCCCACATGGGTTACGTGAACGCGCGAGCGTGTTTGTGTGGTGTAATGTAATGTAACACGTGGCTACTCGAGTTCGACCTAGCGAGTCGACTAATTGCCTTCAATTGAACCGATTACAATCTCTTATCAACAGCGCGTAGCCTCATCCGGTCGGAGAAGCCGGTCGCTTCACAGGTGCATGTCTGTCAGTGCACCCCTACTCCTCCAGCCGGCCACCCAACTTGTCGCTGTGAATGACACTTTCGGTTCGACTCCACCCTAAACCTACACACTAATCTTTCGGGAAATTAAAATTAAGAAATCGTATTTAGAGTTTAACCACTGAATCACTAAACTGATTTTCAGTGGGCGCCCCCACTTACAATCGAGCCCATTTGCAATCCATATGATATTTACTTTTCTTTTGGCTAATTACATAATAATGTTGCCCGTCTTTGTCTTGAATCTTTATTTTGCCACATGATGGAAACTAGCCACGCGGTTTATTTAGGTAGGTAGGCCTACGTCCTGTTCAGCTTTGTGTATTATGAAGTTCATTTTTCAATTTTATTAATCGGGAAACACTCCCGTAAGTGTAATTGATTTTATGTAAATCAACCCAGAAATAAAAAAATCCATCTCAGCTAGCTTAGGGGTAAAGCACTCGACTGGCAATCGGGAGACCGGGGTTCGTTACCCCGCTGAGATTTTTTTTTTAAATTTTGGATTGATTGACATAAAATGCAGTTCATGTATATAGGCAACATTTTTGGTGTGAATGCTTGGACAAGTTTCCCCTTACGTTCGTTTTCCTTCCTGTTCTTATAGGAACCCAAGCTCGGTGTTTAGGCCTTCACGCTTTCTCGTCGAGCGCAAAATTAATATCAAATTTAAATAATCACAAAACCAATACGTTTCATCACACAATCATTGCAGCATATTCTATATCGGATGCATTTTGAGATGGGGACCATTCTTGGGCATAAAGTTTAAATTATTGAAACATTTTGTCGAAAAATACCTGAGGGTGAAGAATCTTTAGTAGGCTAATTAATTTTTCAATGAGTGCGGTAATACTGTGTGTAAATCAAATTGTGTCAACCCAACATTAAAACATGAATAATGTGCGTTGTGCAGTGTGCATACATCATAAGTTTTAATTTAACATACTCGATTGTCGATTATCTTTTTAGACTAAACGGAACATTATGGTAAATTGAATAACAATTAAGTATCTAGACACTCTTACCGAACACAGCCAACAAGAGAAAACTGATGATCCCATGCCGTACACTAGTTCCCATTCCCAGCATTGTAAACGTTTCTTTATTGTTACGTATTATTGCGAATGAAACACGCCGAAACCGATCTTCCTCTCAACACCTACACATTCGTCACGGTGCACTCCTAGTTCAACACTGCTCGCAGAACGATTACAACCGCTTGTGGATAGCGCAGCACTGATTCATGTTGAACTCGAGGTCTCAAAGGTCATGGAAAAGGAACTACAGGTCATTGATTTCAGGCAGTAACCAACACGAACGTAACATGGTAAAAAAATACACAACTGAAACTTCCACATAAAATGTCAAAGTTGCGATGTGGTTAAAATTCGGGTAGTTTTGGGTTTGAGAAAATAATAAATATCTTGCAAGTTCAAAAAAGGCGCCTTTGGTTGCGGATTATCGCCACAAGAGAGCAGCTTGCCAAAAGTGAAGCACGGATGTGCAAATCAGAGACAGAGAGTGGCCGTACTCATGGGACCAATGGCCGCCATGTTTATGCCAAACCGTTTTTTTTTTTTAGCTAGTAAACAAATGTAACTTGAAAATCAATGTGGCCTACGACAGAATTCGCGAAAAAAAAAGTCTATCGAAGCGCTGCGGCGGCGGCGCGTGTACATACGCATTGCGGTATTGGTTGTAATTGGCGGCGATCATCCCATAAGTAAACAAGGCTCGTTGACTTCGTTATTATGTCTCTATAGCAAATACAAATTTTTTGTAATAGCTACTGCTCCGTTCCTAAATGCAACAGTAAGGGGAAATTTTGTGTGTTTCCATCTTTTTCCTAAAGACCTGACGCTTAGAAAGAGATGGGCACACGTATTGAAAATCGGGAAAACTACTAGGGCAAACCTATGCATAGGGGTAGGGCCTAGGCCTATTACAAAGTATGTAGGGCCTATGTGTGTGGCTCATACTTTACAAACCAAGAAAATTTTTTAAAAATAATAGGTTAATGAAAAAATAAAAATCTATTGCTTATGCCTAGGCCTTGCAGAGATGCCTTTAGGGTAGGCCTAGCCGCGAGCTGTAAAAATGGGCGTAGGCTGGCCTAGGCCTAGACTATAGTCGCCCTAGGCCCCAGATATAAAAAAAAAAAACAGTCGTAAGCCTAGGCCCCAGGCCAAGAAAGTACACTTAAAACTCTTTCTTCACTAGGAACGGCCGTTTCTTTAACGTAGCACATTTCCTTCTTTGGTCTTGGAACCCTACAAGTTCCTCAGTCAGTTTTAGCTTGCCCGCCACTTCTTCTCAGATCGGTGCAGCTGATCTTCAAGTGAGGTGATGTAAATCGTAAAATAATCGGTTCTCTATGTACCTCGTAACAATCATTGAATTGTATTACTGAATAGAATAGACAATAAATAGGTAAAGGAAGGAACTAAGGGCTAGGTAGGCCTAGTCTAGGCAATGTCAAGGTGACAGCAAGTAATGGCCAGAAGCAGCTGCCTTGTGCACCTGTTTAGTCGAATCATCACGTACTGTTATACTTTTAGGCCTACTTCCAATTTGTGAGGCGGCGTAAATTTTTAGGTTTGTAAACAAAGTGTAAAAGTCTCTCTCAAAGCAGCTGTTTCTGCCTTTAATCCCACAGCATAGGACCGTAGGCCTAGGCCCTAGTAGGCTAGCCCTAGGCTATGTGATTTGCTTCCTAAACACCTTCCCCCTCCTTAATTATAGGCCTACGGCCGTAGGCCATCACCTATAAACCTTATAACTTCGTCCCACCTAACCTTAGGGTTTTCTGACATTACAGATTATTATTTGTATTGGACAAATTGCACCGAAAATACATGAGTGGGGGATGGAGTGCGATCACTTTATACCCCAATGATCCGCCATGTTGTTTTTTTAGTGCTGCCATCAAAAATGGTAGTATATAACCTGCTGCCATCTACCATGACTTTTTTTGGCCAATACAACTTTTTATTTCTGTTTCTGATTCGATAGTTAGCGCAGCTAAAAGATGGTTTTACAAAAACATGGCGGACGGAAACACTATGTGGCCACTCTCTAGTATTAACTAATAAGATACAATACCGTACGCTACTGCCATCTGCTGAAATATTTTCCATTTTTGTACAAGGGTTTTATAAACCTGTTTACACACAACTTGGCAAAAATAGTGCCAATATTATGTTCACATTTTAGCTTTTTAACTATTTATTTCACTTTTGAAACGATTCAAAATATTATTGTTTATGGATTAAAATGTATCATTGTATTATTGAGCTTATCGCTATAATTGCGTATTAAATCGGCTATATGTGTTGTATTCATACGCATAGACGTTTGTCACTCTTTATGCGCTGCGCCGTGGTTATGCGCCGGTTCCTGTTCGCTGTGGATTCTCGAAGGACGATCTTCACTCGTGCCGGTAGTGCAGATTAAAAACTGTTTATTTCCATTTTCAACCATTACTTCTTAGCATCTTCACATCATCGATATTGGTAAGAACATTAAGCTTTCTAAATGTTTCACACATGGTGTTTTTACAGTGCATTGTCACAACATTAACGAATGTTAAATGACACTGTCGAAGGAACCTTGGGCTTCATCGATCGGCAGCGTTGCTTTGCAGGCAAGGCGGCATATCCGGCAGCATTTTGTAGCATCATCGCACTCCCATAATCCCAGGGTAGGGCTAGGCCGCATGTTCAACTCAAGTCTGAGCATAGCCTTTCTTTGTGTACCTATGCCCTATTTAATATCCCTGCAGCTGTGAGTGAGCTAGGCCCTAGGCCTAGCCCTAGCCTATGGCGGGAGGTTAGCCCTAGCTTCTGGTGTTCAGTTCTTAGTTTAGTCCTAATAAAAACGCTGTAGGCCTAGGCCTAGTAGCTCTAGGCCTAGCCTAGTCCTTTGTGTAAGCCTATTAAATATCCCTTTCCTAGGCCTAAGGCTATTCACAGGGTTTAAGGCTAGGCTAGGCCCTAGGCCGGCTAGACCTTGGCCTATTTCACTAGCCCTAGCCCCCCTAGCCCAGCAAGGGCCTAGGCCCTAGACCTTACCGAGTAGGCCTAGGCCCTACCCAATGAGTGAACACCTTTAGCAGAAAATCGTCCCCCGTGTCTACAAACACTTCTATTTACATTCAATTATGATGTCGGGCGACTGGGTTTTGGTTTTTAGGCTTCCTTATACCTCATTAGTTGATTTAAAATATCTCGGCCAATCATATGCTCTGTGTAGTCGATAATCAAACTCGAAAGTCGAAGTACTTTCAGAAAAGCTACGGGACCAACAGCCAAACGCCCAAGGCATCGCAAGCCGAACGGCTCAAGATGGCGACATCACGGCCAAAAATTACATAATTTACAAATAAAAGCTAGAATGCAACGTGTGAAACTAACAACAGGGTTCCATTTTGTTTATTCATGTGTTTAACTTTTATGTGAGTAAAATAGTTTGATTGCTATTGAATTTCAATCCAGCAAAAATGAATTTTCAGGATTAACATGGAGTTTCAATGGCGGCGGAGCAACTGATCGGATTTAACGAACTCGACCCAATAGCTGAACGTCAGCTGTTTTGGCATAATTTAGGCTTTTCTGCAAGTAAAAACATGTTTCTGTTATCTGTTGTGTTAGGGCCTAATATTGTAGCCACAGCTATAATACACTCAGTAATGATAATGTCTCCCTCCCCTTTGACATTTTAATAGGTTTTACACTCGTTTCCGTAGATCGTGGTTTTTCAGAAAGTTGTTTAGGCCTAGGCCTACCTGTCAAAAGTTGAAAGTGACAAAATCAAGAAAATGGTGGACTTATTATTTCGATGTTATTATCTCGTCTTCTGTCCGGCGGATATCAATTTGGAGACTACCTATATATAGGGCTATCTGTTCAGGAACAAGTGATTAACAATTTGACATAAACCAATCTTTAGTAGAACATTTCAACAAATCGCTATCTGGTCACAAAGGCGGGAGGGTGTTCGGCTGATCCGACGTTTTAGGGGCATTCGGTCATTGGGTATCTAGCCCTAGGCTACCTAGGGTGGATGTACCGGAATTTGGCCACTCCACTAATTTATCGTTAATTAAATGTTTATTGACAAATTTCCCTACATTTAGCTCATGTATGTTGTAGTTCGTTGTATTTTCTGTCTGAAATGCCTTCGTTTTCAATTTTTGGTCTAGTTCCAGTCGAGATGTATGTTGAAGAGTCGATTTCTGCTCGGATCGAGAGCTAAGACAGCTGTGCTGCGTGCCGTACGTGGGTCTAAGGAATTTGTCTTTTAAATTAATCTGTATTTAGGCCCTAAGTCAGTGTGAAAAGAAACCATTTGGGCATATCTGAATGATAAAATTTCCATGAATACGTGGGTAATTACGTAGAACACGGTTTTCCGCGATAAGACAGCCTGTTAGGGTCAGGTCAGTATTAAAACACTGAACAATTACGAGCGAGCTAACCGTATTGTCCACGGAGATAGACGATCATAATATTGCATTTGTGCAATAGTCAATTCCGCGTAATAATTACGTCGATTACTAATCATAATAGTAGGCCTATTGTCTAATGTCGTCAATAACTGGCATGTCATTGTTGTAATTTCTTCGTAAATTTTATTGGTCAACCTTACTATAGTAATTTTGTTTTTATTAAATTAAGTTTTTGGCGGATGATGCACATTACGAACTCTCGATGAGTCACATCGCAGGTGAACACTTGACATAGTGAGAGAGAGGGTGGGGGAGCGGACGAGTGAGCGAGAGAAAACGAACGATGTGTGTGTAGGCGGTTGGGCACTGGCAGTTTATACTACTCAGAATGTTCAAGCCGCGGACAAAAACAGATACTTAACAGTGCCGACTTTTGAGTTTTCTAGGGGGGGGGGGGCGTAAATGTCACGCTACTTTTCTCGCTACAACTACACAAATTGTAGCTTGCTATCGCTACATAATGCTTTGTAATTTATAGTAACAATCTATACAATTTCAGGTTACCCAATAAAAAATTAAATCTTAGAATTATTAGCAATATACAAATAAAATACTATTAATAAAAACTAAAAAGTATGATAACATGTACGTTTTATAAAATTTGAATGAACAAAGTCGGAACAACTTAAAAACAGACTCCAAAGTCCGATTATGTTCATTCAAATTTTATAAAACACACAGCGTGTCATACGTTTTATTAATAGTATATTATTATTTCGCTAATGATAAAATATATAATTTTTATTTTGGGTAACTTTGTCAATCACATAACCCAAGTGGATCGACCAGTCTCTTTATGGTGTCCCCTTTCAGCTCCACAATACCTCTCTTTGAAATAGTCAATTATCGTTTCCAGGTAGCTAGACTTTGGGAAAGACTTATAAAAACTGTCACCTGTACAAGAAGTAAAAATTAAATCTTATAGTTATTAGAAATATAAAAATTAAATACTATTAATAAAAAGTATGATAAAATGTACGTTTTATAAGATTTGAATGAACAAAATCGGACTTCATGGACGGTTTTTAAGCGTTTTTTTGTTATACCAATAAACAACTTAAAAACCAACTCCAAAGTCCGATTTTGTTCATTCAAATTTTATTAAACACACAGTGTATCGCACGTTTTATTAATAGCATTATATTATTATTTCGCTAATAATTGTAAGATATCATTTTTGTGTTGGATAAACTTATCAATCAAATACATCGCTGCAACCCAAGCGGACCGACCAGCCTCTTTATGGCGCGTCCTTTCAGTTTCTCGACAATGCCAGTCTTTGAAATGGTCAATTATAATTTCCAGGTAGGTAGACTTGGGAAAGGCTTATAAAAAACTGTCATCCGTACAAGAAATTTAATGGATCGCCGATAGATAGTAGCACAATCAATCAAATTTCAGCCACATATTTTGAGTAATCTATATAGAATTCGACCTCTTAGATAAAAACTTTCAAAATGTGTAAATCAAAAACTTAAACCTTTCCGCAAGTCAGATCGTTCTATTCTTTTAGTTTTCAAGATAATGAAGCATTAGTTTGTGCTTTGTTTTACATATAATTGACCATTAAAATGAAAAATGTGATTGCGCAAAGGTTTAAGTTAAAGTCCAACATGAACAATGCAACTTACCCGATTCAAATATTGTGAATGGTTTTCTTTAAACATTTGGCCAAAGTTGGCATTTTTCTTGTTCTTAAATGGCTCCCGGATACGGGCTCTTAAAGGGTTCAGTAATTTGCAATATCGATAGTGGAAGTTCAAACATCCCATTGCCGTTCACGTGAGACACATATTTGAAAGGTCGACGAGTTGATTCCCACCATCAGAAATCTTCACTGAACGTTTTACCTAAGGTTTACTCAGTAAAAAGTGAATGCTGGATCAGTCACATTTGAATATCCTTTGTATACATTTCCTCCCAAATATACTCACACGACCATGTATAGGGCCTACGTAGTTAGACAACAGAAGACAGACAAGTTTGTCCCTTGGCAGTTGGGACATTTTAATTCCTACGAAACGAAATATAGGCCTAAGATGTTTTACAATTGACGTGTAGCAAACTCTAAGGTAGCAAACCTGCTTATTTTGTTACAATACAAAATAAAATGCAGAGAAAGATACTTATTGAAAATTGCGTACGATTAGGCCCAAGTGTAGTAGAAAACAATTTTTATTATCTACTTTTGAATTTTATTTTCATTGTTTCCAAACAACTATAAACTTGGCAATTTAGTATGAAGTTCTTAGTACTCCCAATGAATGAATTACAAATAGGCTCAATGGTGTTTAATTAATGGTTAATTACCATTATTTTGGAGCGATGTCTGACATAATAATAATTATTATTATTTCACTTTTTGTTTGGAAATATATGTGCACCATTTATTTACATTTATACTTGGTAATTATTTATTTATAAGCGTTTATTTGTGTATTCGATTATTGTTGTGTCTAAAATGTAGTGTTTCATATCCACTTGTAGGGCCCTACTGTATATTTCAATTCGTATATTCATACTTTGTTATTGAAAAGTATATTTATTTTACGTATTATTTATTGTTCAAAAGATTTAAAATAAAAATATGTTGGTCCTAGTCACCTTAGTTTCATTTCTGTAAAGTTTATTTGCAAAATAATTGGGAAAGTGCTAAGAATTCCTATTATGGCCTACTGTCTCAGAGTCTGAGTTTTGTATGCAAACTAGACTATTTTGATCCCTTTGATTTTTCTATAATGTAAGTAGAATACTTAGTTGGAATCGAATGTAAAAGTAACCAGTTGTTTTGCGATATTATTGTGTTCAAGATAAAAGTTGATTTTCAGCGTTGTGCATAGGCACATGTCACAGCAAGTATGACATCGTAAGCATATTCATTCACACCAACAGATTATTAACTAGGCACCAATTAGTACACACATTAATTTATTTCAGTTGTGAGAACTATGTAATGGCATTCCAAAATGTCATTAGATCAAAATAATGTAAATAACCCCTGTTTGACGGGGCCCTCGCATACGGAGCCTCACGGTGCGCCAGCGTGAGCGACCTCATCCTAGCTGACATCTTTGTATTCGCGCGGTGACCACTAGCGCCATCTCTTGACACTTTTAAAAGCCGTATAGTAGGCCTAATTACCAATAGCCTACGCGTAAAAATTGTATTAATTTGTTGTAGGTGCCATGAATTCGGTTGATGATAATAGATCTATTTTCCCCCATCAACTCAATTCAAGGCAGATAAATTTATCTATTATTTTCCCCCATCAACCGAATTCAAGGCACCTACAACAAATTATTAGTAATTAATACAGAAATTGATATCAACCACATAAAACTTCATTCTTTTAAAGCAGCTGTTTATGCCAGTTTACCAACATGACTCATTTATCACTATTGTCACCTTATCACCTTTTCACCAGTTTTGTATTTTATAACCTCAGTTTATTTTTCTTCATTCATCTCGGGCTTTCAGCTGATTATATTTTATAGTTTTTATTATTTATACTACAATTCAGAAATTAAAAAGTCCACTGTCCACCCCATCCGGGATTCGAACCACGGGTCTCCCGCATTCCATGCGAGCGACTCAACCACTAGACCATCCGGACGGGTACATTTTAATCTCTGAATCTGAACATCTGAATGGATGGAACAGTAGGGCCTATTTCATTTAAAAAAAAAAGGTTTGTGGCATTTCTTGTTGTTATTCAAGTTTTTCTTGTTGTGTATATTATTGTAAAATTTTAATTTTATAGTAGGTACTTGTTCGTGTATTTAATGTTTTGTTTATCGTATTTGTATGGTTTTAAATTGTGTTCTTAATTGTTTAGTTTTAGTTACCTAACACTTGCAATTGTAAGTTAATACCTGTTGTTAGTGATCAATAAATAATGTGAACAAACTGTTTTATATTAAACCCGTGAAATGCGAGATTGTGATATGGACGTATTGAGCGGACTGACGACTGACTGACAGGACTGACAGAATGCAATGGAATATGGAAGCACATATATTTCCTCTCCAAAGACCTCAAACAAAGATATTCCCCACCATTCGCCTCATTTTGCCCTGAAACTCACGTATAGGCTACCGCTGGTTAGAGCAGATGAAGGGTTCGAGAGCTAGTGTAACGGCTTCATTCTCCTCGACGTCTGCTCAGCACTCCGGGTTAGTGGAGGAACCCATATGACTGTCAAAGTCACACCGTCCTTTCGGATGGGACGTTAAGCCGTTGGTCCCCTTGGTACTTTTCGAAAGGAGTAGGCTACGTGCCAGTAGGCTACTGGGTTTCCCCTCCTCCCTTCTGTTCATACTTCATCCTCATCCATCACTACTTATCGTACAACATGCACTCTGGCTCGAATAGCCAGAGTGCATTAATATGAGACGTTAAGCAATATCCAGTCCAAAACCATTCGACTCATGTATTTGGTGGTTTGGATATTTTTCTGTATGAATCTACAGTACCCGGTACAAAGGATTGGTAGGCCTACTGTATTGGGTAGTGATAACATAGGGGTAGGCCTACTCGATTCCTACCCGACTCCTTTTTGAGTGACGCCATTTTCAAGGAGTCTTATTTTTTCGAACTAGGGTTGTGGTGTCAGATATTGTGTCAGAACCTAAATTATGCTGTATAATACCAAGCCAATATACAAAAAAAAGACAATAAAGTGTTAATACTTACTGCCAAAACATGTTGTTTGTGTTTTACTCCTGCCTAGAACAATTTGGCCAAGGAGGGTGTTTAGCATTGGTCAAGGCTAACCACTTTTCCTTATTTTTATTGCCGATCGAGGAGTCGACTCCGATATTTACTACCCGATGTCATCACATCACACTAGTTTTCGGGCATATTAGGCCAAAACCCTGGTGGTAGGACCCTCCATTATAAATATTATATTTATTTATATAGGCCTACGTACGTACTAGGCTGTCTATGGTAGCCTACATAAAATGATTCCTGTTTTAAAAATAGTTACGTAGCTAATTAACTTGTGGGTGTTGTTTACCATATTTGTGAATTCTTAGCCTACATTGAATTTTTGTCTACCCTGATCACTACCGGGGACAAAAAAAAGTGCAGGACTATAGACCAACAGCAGACCTGACTTGCACCTACAATATTATAACAAAATGTAATATGACATACCTACTTAAGTGTCTCAAAATATCATTAAATGTACAAATTTGTCAAATTCTTCAAATATTTGAAGAAAAAAAAAAACTTTTCTCAAAAAATCAAAAACCCAAGTTTTTTCCAGGTGTGTTTTCCCGTTCTGGTCGGGTGATATCTTACCAGCCCTGGTTGTCATGTACCTGGTACCGGTACTCTCTGTTCATTCTTGAGTTTCTGCTACTCTTTAGAAATCGTTGCGGTGTCGCTGATAGCCCAATTGGCAGAGCATCTGTAGACCTTGGTCTGGTCACCTGGTGTTCAGGGCTTGATCAGGGCAAATTCTGCGACAATTTATGTAAAACTACTTTTATGTAAGCCCTATTTGTGTTTTACATTTAAGGCACTACTGTACATTCTATGTCATCAGTGCTTGAATTGAATACTATAGCAATAGGTATTTTAAAAATAAAACTTAGGGCTGTGCGAATAGTGATTTTTCACTTCGAATCGAATATCGAATATTCAAATGCAAAAGTTCGAATATCGAATAACGAATAATTTTTCTTTCGAATAGTTTCGAATAATGATTAAAATAACAGCATTTTTTCATTAAGTTGAGTTTTATTAATTAGTGTTTGATATTGACACGAGATCAACGTCAAGATTTGTATGTAGGCCTACCTTAGGCTTGCTAGGCCTATCTTTAAAAGAGAAAACATATCCACGTGTCTTTTCAAGTGACTGACAAGGGGTGATGTTGCAGCAAAATAAAAAACCATAGACCATAGATGGCCTAAGATGAAAATATAGGGGCTTATATTTTGAGTCTAGGCCTAGGGCCTACTGAAAATCAAGACAAGTGTGACTTAATAACATGCCTAGGCCTAAACCTAGGGCCTAGCCTTTGTGTCCTAGGCCTAGACCTACCACAAATCAAGACAAGTCTGACTTGATAACATGCCCTAGGTAGGCCTACCTAGGCCCTAGACTGGTCCTAATCATACAAAGATAAGTGATAGTAGGCCTAGGGCCCTAGCTGCTAGTCTAGGCTAGGGCTTTCTAAACCCAAAGCCTAGGGCTAGGCCTAGGCCTAGAATCAATCAACAGAACATAGGCCCAGGTAGTAGGCCCTAGGCCCTACCTAGGCCTAGGCCTAGTGTCAAAAGATCAACAAGTCCCAAATGGGGTTTGAACTTGAAGGCAAATGCCTTGCAAACGCGTCGTCATCTTCCACAACTTAATACAGCACAAGAACACCAAAATAATTGATTTAATCATTAAAAAATCGCAAAGACAACGAACACTCGTCAAAACAATCACAATTAAGCAGTTCAAAGACAGGTTATGAAGGTTTTGATGCCATTTTTGTTGCCATCACGAAATTTTTCTTTAGTCGACGCTAGCGCGATCTATCGGCGAAAACGTAAACTTCTTGTACTTGTACCAAAGTCGAGCTCTGGCGGCGAAAATTCAAACTCCTTGCACTTTTAGCGGGCTTTTTAACAGTTACCGCGAGACTCGCAATGAAGCCAAAATAGTTCGAATTTCGAATAGTTACTATTCGAATTTCGAATCGAATATTGGAAAAAAAATATTCGCGAATATTATTCGAAAGTCGAATATTCGCACAGCCCTAAAAAACTGTTTTTTACTAGACTGAGGCCTATGTTGTAAGTAATAAATGACAAGTAGGCCTACCTTTATTCACATTCCTACTTGTGTTTGTTGGGTGCAGTAGACTGGCACTGGGATAACATGAATGAATGGTATGAGGATGTTGAATCATAGCCAGTCTATGATAAATGATCACTTTTCACTAAGGCATATTTCATTTTATTTTGCAGGTGCAGTCATACTTAGCAGTGGGGCTATAAGCTGCAATAAGTAATCATGCCGGGCTTCAGCAGTGTTGGCACATTTAAGATCTTCATTGGCAATTTAGCTGATAAAACAACAATAACCGATATCAAACCACTGTTTGAAAAATATGGAAAAGTTGTAGAATGTGACGTAGTAAAAAACTATGGCTTTGTTGTAAGTTTCCATTATTCTTTATTATACCGATATGAATGAGTCTTTCTTAGCCTGTTAGTGTTCACTGTTCAGTCTTTTTATTGGAGTTTGTATTGGTGTTTGTGGCATTTTGCCCATAATTTCAAATTGCAGACCGGATTGCATGCATTTTAATTTTTTAATTTTCATTCTTGCAATAATTGTATTAACTTTATTAATTAATTAATTATTAACATTTCAACACGATACATTAAACATGAGTCTCATTGCTTTGATATATTTTGATAAAATCATTATAAATAAAACGGCTGAGTGTACAGGTAGCCTATGCGAATTGGTAAGAATATTGACAACTGCAGGCCACCCACGTTACTTGTTGATATTTTACATGTACAAACAAAATAAATCATTATGATAGCCTAATGTGATTGTTACCTAGCCCTATACCTATTTGTAGCAGACATTCATTCATCCTTTTCTTGCAGCATATGGAGAATGAGGAGACTGGTCGCGAGGCCATCAAGAACCTAAACCAACAAGTGGTACATGGCCAAGCAATTAAGGTAGAAGCCGCGACAAGTCGCAAGGGTCCCCAGACTCCGTCAACCAAGATCTTTGTGGGCAATTTGACTGACAACACTAAAGCGCCACAAGTGCGCTTGCTCTTTGCCAAGTTCGGGACCGTTCTAGAGTGTGACATTGTTCGAAACTATGGTTTTGTGGTGAGTTGATTTTAAATTTTATTTCAGTATTAGTAGTTTTAGGGCGCTTCAACAGCAAAGATTATTCGCGCAGGGTTGGATTGAAGTTGGACTTTGTGAATGGTCGGACCAAACTAAATAATGAGAACAAACAAATCTGCTATAGTACCTAGCTATATACCGTACTAGATGTTTTGGGCCTAATTATGTAATCTCATATTGACAGCACATCGAGAGTACGGATAATATCAACGAGTGCATCAAGGAGTTGAACGGCATGGTCGTTGATGGTCAACCAATGAAAGTTCAAGTTTCCACCAGTAGAGTTCGTCAACGTCCTGGCATGGGTGACCCCGAGCAATGTTATCGTTGTGGAAGGGGCGGCCACTGGTCGAAAGAATGTCCAAAAACGGGCGGGTAAGAAGGTTTCCTTTGGTTTCTCCAGTTATATTTACTATACGCAGTTGCAGATTAATATTGACAAGAGTTGCATTTCTGTCATGTTTAGGCAGCCTACATTCCCTTTTGGCTAGTGGACCCAGGTCTAAATTGTTGTATTTATTAATTAAACGAGGGAGCGGAGCGACCGAGTGTCTCCATTCAACTCGAACGGCTCTCATTCTGTGAGTGTCTGTCTGTCTGTCTGTTTGTCAGTCAGTCAAAAATCAGCCGAACCGCTGAACAGATTGGGCTGAAATTTTAAACAGACATTCGGTACGAGTTTACTGAGAACTGCTAACAAAATCAGCTAGATCCATTGCGATTTAATCCTACAATAAATAAAAATGTGATTTTTAAAATATCGATAGCATTTGTTTAGTA
This sequence comes from Sweltsa coloradensis, assembly GCA_024449915.1. Classification (NCBI taxonomy): domain Eukaryota; kingdom Metazoa; phylum Arthropoda; class Insecta; order Plecoptera; family Chloroperlidae; genus Sweltsa; species Sweltsa coloradensis. The sequence goes on from JAMZAV010001004.1 coordinate 329,171, forward strand.
GCAGCTAGCGGGACGACAACTTCGTTGCTTGCATGGCCTATTGGTAAGCATTTAGACTACCGCACGGAGGGTTAGGGTTCGATATCCGTTAGCTCGAACTTTTTTATATTTTTACACCCACATATTATTTTTGAGGGGTGTTAAATGGGAAATAAAACTGAGGTGATTTTGTTTTATCTTGGAAATTTGTTAAATGTTTCACGCTAATACGTTTTTCAATTTAAATAACTAGGGAAACGCCAAAGTCGTTGTTAAACGAGTGAGTGAGCCATGTGTTGAGTACCCGGTATCATTCCCCATACTGGGCTTGATCCAGCCTTTGGTACAGGGGAGGAAAGGGGATGTTCCCTGTACTCAACACTTGGCTCTCTCACTCGTTTAACAACGACTTTGGCGTTTCCCTAGTCAATACCAATAGATCTGTAGACATTTACATAGCAAGCATAGGCCTATAAACATTATTGAGTGGTAGTAGCTCTAGGCCTATCTTTAAATATCCTATTTGTGATGTGACAACGTTTGTAAAACTATTCTGTTGAATCCCTGCCTATTAGGTCTACTATTGCCAAGTTATGGGTAAAACTATCCATGTCTGTTTCCTGCTTCTGGCAAGGTCAGCTTGGGCTTTGCAACCAAATTTATCCATTTGCCTCATAAGTATCCTGCTATAGTCCCTTTGATCTCTGGATGAAATGTAATAAATAGTAAGACCTGACAATGTGATTGACTGTATGGGCCCAGGCCCATTATGAACAAGTACCCTACCTTATGACTATGAGTTATGTAGTATGTTCTATGTCCCCCAAGTGTTACAATTGCCCACCAGGCAACTCAAGCAAATTACTGTAGCTTGGTGCTGACACCAGTTATTGAATTATGAGAGCCATGTTCTGGTGCTGTTTTTGTAGGTCTTTGTTTAGGGTTGGCCAGATGATAACATTTGATATTTAAAATATTGTTACACAGCCGAATGGGTGGTGGTCCTGATCGCAACGGTTTCCGCGGAGATCGAATGTTCGGACGGGAGCCGTACCCACCTCCTCCACCCCCACCGTTCCTTCGAGACCGGATGATGGGTCGTTTCCCCATGTCGCGGGTAAGAGTCTTTATCTCAGTCTAGGTCCTAGTTGATGAGCATTTGTGAGAGTTGTGCTTATACTTTGCTTGTTCCAGGACAACTATTATGACAGCTACTACGATCGGGAGCCGCCCCGTGACATGTTCGAGCGTCGCTTCCCGCCCATCCCTCCCCGTGACCTTGGCCCCTCCCTCAGAGGCCGGGACTTCCTCCCCCCTCCCCCCCTGCCGCGACCTCGCGACTCTCTGCCCCCTCCTCCACCCCTGGGGCTCCGCGGGCCCGGTAGCTCGATGAGGGAGTCACCGTTTGATCGCGGAGAGCGAGACTACGGAATGTTCAGCAGGCGGTCGCCACCCGGGGGTGGCGGCGGCGGTGGCGGAGGAGGCGGTGGCGGACCAAGCAGGTTCAGGTGAGTTCCGTCATTCAGTTTGTGAAGAGGGGAACAAGAATGTATCAAGTGGTAAATTGTTGCGATATAATTGTGCTCCAGTCCAAGGTGCTAAATTTGATATGGTTATCAACAAGGCTAAAAAGTTTGTTTGAAAATTCTGCTTAGTGCTTACACCACAAGTCAAGTTTCATGATTTTATTATTAGGCCCTATTGCTTGACGATTCTTTCTCCATCAAAGTCAAATGAAGTTAAGAACAGAATTTAGAATGGTATGGTGTCTTCTTGCCTTGCTCAGGCGCCTCTTGAATCATGACCTGATGGTTCGTTTTTGGCAAGGGGCTGGTAGCCGGCCATTGTTAGGGTGAAATGCACACAAGATGTTGCTAAATTCCAGCATATTATGCGAGTGTTCATTGCCCAACTGGCAAGCAATTAATTTTTGTTCAAATTCAAATTGCAATCTTGCATAGGCTACGTGGAAATGTCATGAGTTACAGAGTTATTGATATTATGTACCTGCAAGCATTTATCATCGCTGGTTCCAAAGCATAAAAATAGTAAAAATTAAAAATATTGTAGGCCTCCTATGGCAGAATTGTAGTCTTTTTAATCCCCTTGAATTTTGCTTTGAGAATTGAGAAATGTGGTACTAAGCACTGCTGTCCTAATTGAATGTTCTTCTTTGTTTTAGCCGCATGTATGAAGACTTCAGCCGAGACAGTTTCGACGATAGACGGTAAGTGTTGAATAATTATTTTGTTATGTGAGCTAGGAACTTTTATTCATAGCATGCAAATATCTATATCCGTAGTAAATTAAATCTATCTGTTATCCTTAATTTTCTGTTGTACTTTTTGATGTGTATGCTTGTTATGCTTTTGCTGTTTCATGTTTCAATAGGGTTTGAAGGTACGGCTAGTTTCTTCTTTTTGTTGTTACATTGCTTTTGTTCATATTATGATCCACTGATTACTTACCTGAATTGTATTTTTACCCTCTTAACTATGCAACTTTTGATTTTACTAGTAACTATAGCAGGCACAAGTTACGTTAACGTTCTTCCACAAACTTTCTGCCGGATATAGGTAATATGCAATATGCGTGCTTCATGGGATTCGTGCATGATGCATAACTTGTGCACTTAACAATACTGTGACTTTGATCGTAGTTTAATGAATTTACTAGTTGGTTGGTGGGTACAGTACGAAAAGAATGTTAGTTTACCTAATTGAGTAATTTGGCTGCTGGCAACATTAGCATAAGTATGAAATATGAATCTCTAGGGAGCAAGCACCTGCTTGGGATTATTTTCTCAATATCTTTTGTTTCTGTATGTGGAACCATGTAGGACTAACTGTATGTACTACCTACATGATTCAGTAGAGTGGGCCTGCATTTTCTAAATTGTGTTTGTTCCCAGTCAATTTGTTTTTATTATCTCTTGCGTGTCATTATTGTTCACATTTTGTCAAGGAATTTGGCTTAACCTACATAAACACTTACGGAATGTGGACCTAAGATGGTTTGCTTCTATGCATTGGTCGACTTACAAACTGATGTTGGGTCAAAGTTTTGACAAGCACATCACATTCTCAAATTGTTTCAAGCATTGAATACTCTCTTTCACGTTCTTATTAGTAGGCCTATTTTCATGTGATTCATTGGTAGGTAATTTCTAAAGGAGGCTTCTTTCAAAGCACTCGCAACATAGTCCAGATTAAAAGCAAGGGATGGTCTTAATTTCATGGTTGCTCTCGACTCGTGTAGGCCTACCTGATTCTGTACCAAGGTAACAGTACATGGTAGGCCCACGAGTTAGCTTTTGTAGTTTTCATTGAATGAGAATCCTTTACCTAAAGCTCAACATGTATTATTACGATTCATAGAACATACTCTGTACATTTTCTTGTCACCATGGTTCCACATTCAGGTGGTAAATATAAGCTGGGTTTCGGCTCGCTGGATCGTCGGCTAATCATTGCTTTATTTTGTGTTAGACCGAGTCTTCGCGGTTCCGGCTCGCCCCGTCGGTACGCGCCGTATTAGGCGTCGGTCGTCGCTGTTTTATGACGGTCGGTTTCGCCGGGTCACTTGCGCTCGCTCGGTCGGCAGGGTTGCGTCGGACGCGAGTACGGGATTCCCCACCCACTTTAATCTCGTTTCTTGAACAAGGGACTTGTTCTTAATATATCATAAGACATAAGTATAGTAGAATGTGGCAATCCATGTAATTTAGTTTTTGTAATACTATCTGCCTGTACTGTTGTGTTTTATTTTGAAGGGTATTAATATCTTATCACCATCAGTATAAAGTTATATATTTAAGCACTTCATTGTGAATATAATCCTATTTAATAGGATATTAAGTATAAATGACAAAAAGTAATAGGTTCAATCTTATGCATATTAAGAGACTTGTGAAATGCAGTGTTTTAGTCCATTTTATTGAGAACAAAGTGATGGTTTTGAATTAGATGAATGTGGATTACTTTTAAGTACTTGTAGGGATACTTTAAAGCGGTCTATTATTAACCACAGCTTCTTATAGGCTGGTAAAACAGTTGTATTTGCTTTTCTCACTTAAACAATATACTGTATTTGTATGTAAATGTCGAGTTCAATTCGGTAAACCTCGCTTGATCCTCGATTCCCGGGGCCTCGAGGCGATGTTCCCGGTTCTTCCCGACCGCCCGCAATTCCTCCAGACCGCCGTCGTCCGTGTTGCGTTCGCTAGGCACGGTAAGCCCACACACTGCATCGCGTACGTTTCGCGTTGCCACAGGTAGGATGATAGGATCTCGTACTTTTAGCTGATAAATACATGTGTTGGTAATTGACCAATGAAGATACAGTTGCAGCATGATGGTAAACCTGTGTTGTATTGCTTGTTACCTAAACAAATTTTCACAAAGAAATACAAAACCATTTCATCATTTCCTTATGATTGTCATTTACCATCTGTGTGGTCTTCCTAGCATGATTGGTATGTAAATGTATTGAATTCCCACACACTCCCATTATTCCATGTTGCTAGATATAATCAATATATTCAAGGAATAAAATGTTCAACTTGTCAAGTTCCCAGCAAAAGCTAATTTCGTTTTGTGGGACTTGTCAAGCAGGGTTTTTCTCAAGTCTACTAACATGAAGCCAACTTGAGGGAAGTGTTCATTTTGGATTGAGCAAGGTACTGAATCAATTATCATATTTACCTGAATGTGATCCTACCTTTTATGACACATTTTTGTATTTAAAAAGACCCGCCTGTGCTTTAAATTGAAGGCAAACTTATGCGTGGACACTTATGATTATTATTTATTAGATGAACTTTAATCAGTGGTCGGGTTGCAATCAAGTACGTATACAATCTACATTATATTCCAAATTGATGCTTAATTGAGAGATAAGTATTTTGCAACTTTGTTGGAGCAATTTGTATTCCTAAGGCCTTATTTTTTTACACTGGAAGTATCATTTTTGGGGAAATATGCCTACCTAGTAGGGCTGTGCGCGACTCGATATTTCAAGACTAGCTCTAGCAGGGTTGTCTCCTAGTCGCTTGCTCCATAATAATCTCGATGTCGTTATCGAGGAGTCGAAATTGCTCGCAAGCGATTTATTATTATATATATTATTCGATAAATCGACTTTCCACGGAACTTGCAAAATCTTGAAATAGTGATTTTTCTTCAAGCGGATTTTCTGGACACTTGAGACAGGCCTAGCAAGAAATAGTTATTTATTGTTGATACTGGTGGATTTTCTTCAGTAGAAAAAGATCATAATGATATCGACGTGTAATTTTATCGATTTACTAATGAGTTTTCTTCGGAAAGTAACGTTCCATATGTATCCCTTAAGCCTAGCCCTAGGCTAAGGCCTGAGGCCAAGCCTGTAGGTCTGCTAATGTTGATTTTGATAATATATTGTCTTCAGGTTTGGTTATGAAAGTGGTAGGGGTGTGCGAACCTTGAATTTATTTTCGAACCGAACCCTGAGAAAAATTTTGAACCTCGAACCGAACCTCTAGGAATATTTTTTAATTAAAACTAAATAAAAATAAAACCTAATCAACAATTAGTAAATTACTAGGCTTGGCCTAGGGGCCTAGCCTAGCGTACTATTATTAATAATATTATTATTAATTAATAATAATATTATTATTAATTAACCTATGTTAATAGTAAGAATTATTCACTTCACTCTACTATCTCTCTCATAAGAGGATAATGTGAGTATACTTTTACTATGTATTGGTCAAGCGAATAAAAATTACTCTTACTCTTACTCTTAATTTTTACACAAGCCCTAGGCCTAGGCCCTTCAAGTCTACAATCTGGCTAGGCCTAGGCCTATTCATGCCTGGGCCTAGGCCCTACGCGTGTAAAATTAGGCCTAGGCTGCGTGCTAACGGCAAATTTTATTATCCAATTGACCAAAACTTCATAGCTTTTTAACTGATTCTTCTTTTGTGTTGATAAAGCTTTCTACATCATTTATTACGATAAACAACAGGATTTGGATGCGAGGACCGGGAGACGTGAATAGGCCTAGGCCTAGCCTAGCCCTGGACACGGCGTCGAAAATAAACATCCTTTATTGGTTTGCTTGCGTCTATATCACTAATATTTCCGATCAACTATCCTGAAGAAAGAATGTGGAGAATATTCCATTTGATCACTTTTTTGCGTCTTAAACTCGTAGTTTGCGTGGTTTGACATTTTTTATGTTCCTTCCATCTTTACTTGCATTTCACTGACTTTGAAGGTCAAATTCACCATCGCCGAGCGTCGCGATTGGAGGAAACTAGTTTGCCATAGAGAGCGCTGGAGAGCATACGCGTGATGCGCTCTATCGGCCAACGCTGGAACTTGTACTATAGGGCGCGGGATATTATAGCATAAATAGCATTTTTACTACTTTCACGGAGAGGTTCGAGTTCGGTTCGAATTTCGAACCGAATTTTGTCGAACTCGAACCTTCTCTAAAGTTCGAGTTCGGTTCGAAATTCAAACCGGTTTGCACACCCCTAGAAAGTGGCATTGTCGCTTTATTTTATCGATCTTGTTATGGTTTTTCATCGGAAAGTGATTGTGATATTGACTGTCCCAAGTGTAGGCCTATTCTGTAAGCCTAGGCTTCCTAGGCCTAGAGCAACCAAACCAAGACTTGTATTTTAATTTAACTTTTTTTCAACAGTTAAGACTTAAGAACATACTAAATCATTATTAATGTTGATTTTGATGTATTGTCTTCAGGTTTGGCTATGAAAGTTGCATTGCTGCTTAATTTGATGGATTTTGTTATGGTTTTTCATCGGATTGTGATGTTGATTGTTTGTGTTGGTTGGATAGCCATGGCTCTAGATCTAGCCTACCCCTGAAACGTTTTCCCCATGTGATAAAAAATACATCAGAAGAATCCCTGGACATTTAAGACAAGAATGCGCTGTATTTGATACTTGCAATATTATTATTGTGCGAGATATAAGCCAGGGACCCTGGACCCTAGCCTAGGCTAAACCTACTTCTGGAGATGGCTTTTCCAAAATGCCTTCTTTGAGCTTGCACACGGAAAATGTATGATAGGTAATGATGATAATGATGGTGAATTTTTAAACATTTTTCGATCTCGAATCTCACTCGAAATTCAAGCAGGCATTCTTATTTCTGCTTGATCTCGCTCGAATTTTAAAATCACTGCTCGCACAGCCCTACTACCTAGCATTGTATAAGTAAGCCTAACTTATTTCCTTGCTTTGCAATTTAAGCTATTCTTGATGAGTGGACAAATGAATAAAAACTGGTTATCTAAATCTGAACTGCAGCCATGATACTTGTTCTTATCACAAACCTCATCAAGAGGGCTGCGATTTTACTAGGTGGCCCCATTTTCAAGGAGTACTAGTATTTTAATTCGCCCGGTTCTCGAACGTTATCGCGCGATAATTGTTGCGCGATAAGATGTGATTGGGGGGGGGGGGGGGTCATAGCAAGGATTGCAGTTTGGGCACAGTACTTGGTTCACATGTTATACTTTCGTGTAATTGAAGAAAAATATTAACCGTCGGGATGTTATGTCGCGTCGTATTTGTGAATATAAAACTTAATTATTGTAATGTCGTCGACCGCTATCCTGTTCCAAGAAGTAAGAGGTTGCAAAAACCTCAAGAACAATCCCTCTCAATCCTCAACAGTCCCTTGAAAATGTAATCCGCGTTGACAACGTTACGTTTGGTGATGATGTAGTGTAGGCTTTTCAGCAATATCTGCCAGAGTTAACACTTTTCTTCAGTTATATGATAGATTGTCAGATGCCAGTGTTTCCAAGTAGGCTTACAAATGTATCCTTTTAGTTTTGTCTAGTGAACTGAGCAATTCTAGCTCTCTACATACGCAGCACACGTTACATGTACATTATGTATGCGATAAATCATTTCATAACATTAATTGTATGACCACAAATCTGTGCATACACTAATAAATTTTCCATCATGTGCGTATGTACCAAGTTATAGATTCATGAATACTATAGTATTGGATCGTACCTAGTGTAGTACGTTGCGTAGCATTCCAAGTGTGCTTGTGTAATGAAATTTGGTCTGGTGAGATTGTTACCATGATGGTACAAAGGAGGTCTGGCGAATTAAAAAAGACGTAAGACCTACCGTAATTTTACTAATTTCACATCCAAGTAAAAGAAATCTAGCACAAATAATTCTTTCGTAGACCTAATCTTACTGTTTAATAAAAATAAAACATCCCATTAGTATTACAAGTATAGCTGTTCCAAAGCAAGTAAGCAGATGCTGACGTCACCAGCATGTAGATTGCAGCTAATCAGTGGTCCTCGATTTAAAATACGGATCAGCGATTGCCATTGGGCCGCCGAAACCGCGCGCATCTGCTTACTTGCTTTGGAGCAACTATCAGGCCCCATGTAGGGATGACATCTATTTCCCTGGTACTACTCGGGTGACCCAAATCCATGTTATGGATTCAAATCTTTGTGTGTACATTATTCGTTACTACTGCAAATTTACATAAATGGTTAAGTCGTGTTCACGGAAACCGCTCTAACAGTTCAAAATGTCGCTCATAAATTGAACTGAGTATTTAAACAGTGTTGGGACAATGCCTCTTAACTGCGCCCTGGGCCCCCAGTATTTAAAAGTCCCAATAGGCCAAATGCCGATGTTTTCCCATGGCCTGTTAAGATGATGTCAGCAACTGAAAGATAGCCCTGTGATAATAGTGACGCCAGAACAAACCGAGTATTCTAGAGCGAGGTTGATTCGGGTAGGTATCTTCCATACCCCTTGATTAATCATAATCACTGGTGTACAAAATAGTGCCATATTTGCCTGGATTGGTTTAGGTAACCCAAATCTATATTTTACTAATTTTTATATATTTTACTATTCTAACTGCAGTATACAACGGGAACAAAAAAATGTAGTGCAAAATTAGAACAGTCATGTGGTGTTTGTAGTCTGTGTAATAGCCACATGCCGGAGAGAAACCCAATAAACTATTTTAAGAATCGCCAGCGCTATCTATTTGGGCTTTGCACTGCCACTTTGTCACACTCGTGCGTGAACTCGGTACAAGCCCATCCAAAGAATTACGCGGAGTACGTCATCTACAATGTTGGCGATTCATATCGGGGGCGAGTACTACGGCAGTGCGACCTGCGAAAAGCTTTGTGTTCAGAGCATTAAAGGATTTGGAGGTTTTTAAATTCTGGCTGCCATAATATTATGGTTGGGTGTGTGGCAAATAGATTCAAATAGAAAATGGTCTTTCTATTTTGCTGCTGACCCAACCACTGGCTGTGTGATCCGTTGGACCCAGCTTATGGCAATGGAATCGTAATCCATTACCGCTTCTGCCAAGGTGCCCTTGGATTTGCAACCAATGGAATACAATTGCAAGCTGTTATTTAAGTTAACTAAGTAATGTGAGTTGAGTTGTTATTCATGTAAACAATGACCAAAACCTTGAGATCTGAAAGTGACGTAAAACATCATCGTGGTTTGATAACGAGCTTGGTGAATTTTATTAATTAATAAATTTCTTTTGAAGGTCTGTTGTCTTATTATTTTCTTACTTGATAATAAAATTACAATGCAAAGTTCTGTTACATTTAAAAAGGCTGGACCTAGAAGTGTGTAGATCTCTGGCGGTTGAGAAGGTCGGAAGCAGCAATATAATATTCTTCGGCGGTGGTTAAAGTGGGGCGGTATGAGCCGGTATGCATACCATTACTAAAATTACCGATATGTTATGCCTATGCCATACCGGGACTAATGTGATAGATTTATTTTATTGCCTTTGTCGAATTATGTTTAATAATATATAAATTTATAAAACTGAAGAATATTGGCATACCATTGTGTGCCCTAACACCCCAATAATTAGTAACTAACTAACAACGCATACGATCCAAAATACCACCCCAGTATTGGCAAACAAAAACAAAGGTAGACCCCTCTTCAAAGTGATTTAAAAGTGTTCTTGACAACACACCCTAAAAACATTCCCCGCGGGGCAAAACTAGGGGGCAGCACCCGCTGGCGTTTCCTTTGCTTCAACTACTTTCCCCAGCATAAGTGCATACCGTTAATATTCCGAATCCACTTTAATTACTGTAATCATCGCTGGTTGATGAGATATGGAGCGCGCTCCCCACGCCTGAAACCTCGGGAGAATGAAGGGTGGGGCATCTTGACACGCACAGTGATCTGTCGCCTCCCCCAACTCTTGTGGCGATTTAGATTGGCAGAAATTCGAGCAATAGCCACGATTTGGCCTCTGTGTTATTGGTGGTCAGTATTAAATAACGTAAGAGTTACACAACGACCAAAGCTAGAAATAGTAATGTTTTAAAAAAGAAGTAATAACATGCAGTGAACCGTATGGGAAAATAAATTAGTCGAGATATAATAGTTAAGGCTATTTTATTGTATTGCCCTCTAAACAATATTTTAAAATCTAAGGAAGATGACTGAATCTTATTCGACAAGGGAGCGCAGCGACTGAGTTGCAACGCAAGTTGAACAGATCTTCGTTGTGACAATGACTGTTTTGTTTGTTTGTTCCCGAACGGCCAAACAGATTGAGCCTAAATTTTAAACGGACATCCGTGACCAGATAAATGGTAACTGCTAACAAAAAATTATTTTGTAATTTTTTGGGCTGGACGTTGCGTCCCAATCTGACATTATGTATTAGCAAATTTAAGGATAATAGTGGGAACACTGAGCTAGGTGCTACACTTAATTTAGAGCAACAATTTTTTAAACATTGTTTCTACCAGGGATGTCAATACCCGCAAATTTTGGTGCCCGGGTACCCGCGATCGATTCCCGGGCTACCCGCAGGTAGGAAATGTTCGATTTATTGTCATGGGTGTTAAATGATTCAGAAAATCATTAGCAGTTGCAAAGTATTGGTAAAGGGGCACGTATGTGTTGAGTATGATGACTTGCGATTCACAGGATTGGAGCAACTACATCATGCAGAAAACACTGATCTACTACATTCTATTCATGCGCATATGTACGCAACCGAAATCTGATCGTAGGCTGCTCAAGGTCAAACCTAGTCTTTATCCTGATGCATGTGCTCCCGCTCCCTGCGCACCACTTCTGTATCAGTTCATTCAAAGTGATTTTCCACTTCTTGTTATCTCATCTTTCAAACCAATTTATCACGCAATAAATATCGGACACTAAATAGGGCGGTAAATGCACACAACAAGTAGTAGATTACCAAAACATCTGTTGGAATCAAACTTCACAAGGTCAAAATTTCCTAGAAGTAGAACCTTCACAAAGACAAACTCTTGTCGCTACAATCACAGCAGCCATCCACGAGCGGATCGTATTTAACACGATGTATTGTCTGTTCCGTGAAAAAGATCGTGATGGACAAAGAAAAAAACGGGTAATGAAAACTTTTACCCATACCCGCTGGCTACGCGCGGATAACTGGTACCCGTTGACATCCCTAGTTCCTACACATCATTACCTTCCACCTCCTTATACTGAGAAACAATTTTCTGAAATATCGTTTGATGCATGATTTTTTCGGCCTCTGGTACAAAACTCTTTATTTGTACCGTCTTGACAAAAAAAATTACGAAATATATTTTCCTGTTATATTCAAGATTCTCTTTCATTTACCTAAGGTTTTAGTCATCTATCTTTCACTTGAATATCGGTTAGAGGGCAATACAATAGCCTTAAAACTAGAGCACAATTATGACTACTCTGCCCAGCTATCGTTGGCGTTGTGTCGTCTGTCTTGTCGTCGACGTGTTGCCCAGGACAACACTCCACAGGCGTCTTCTCGGGGGACGATAACACGTGGATCAGCGTAACGAAGACTTCAATTTCACCACCCTGAGAAAAATAGCGCTAGACCATCAACGCGACTGGAAAAAACTTGCTCTAAGCGGCATAATAGAGATTGGCTGTTTGATTCTTGTATTTCTGTTAATTTTGCTCGCATGCCCACTTGATTGGCTAGTGATTTTCCAATAGTAAGCCTACCTTATTGTAGCATTGCCAACAGGCTGTGGAGTCCCTGGTTGCTCAAATCACATTTCGCCCGTTATGCTAGTAGTGGGTGACGTTGCCCCATTTGTGACACTTGAATAATTAATTCCTAGCTACCTCCCTGAAGGGTGTTTTTGATTTAAAATCAAATAATTTATTTAATAAAAATCAGATTTAAATCAAATTATTTATAGGATGAGCGAAGCGAAGACTTCAATTTGACTTGGTGTTTTTTTGTTTGTTTTTACTTACGTTACCCCAAGAAAAATAGCTCTGGTGTTTTGTTTTTGTTAGTTTTTTTGTCTGTTTGTTGTTTTGTACTTTTATGTATTTTTTTACGATTTTTAGTACGATATTTTCGTGATATTTGGCAAACGGCTACTCCGATATTGATGAAACTTTAGGCCTATAGGAACGTTTAAAATCACTGAAATCATATATGTTATGATTTTAGAGACATTTGAAAAAAATATTTCTTATAGAAATCGTACTTATACGATTTTTTCCCGGTTTTTAATACAATATTTTCGTGATATTTGGGCCGATTTTGACCAAACGGGTGGGGCTACAACGTTTATATTTTACATTGACATGAAGATTATGGTGATGTAGTGCCTCTTGAAAGAAAAAGTCGAAAAAGTTGGTCAAAATTCATAGAAATAAAGGTTTTAATATAAGCCTTTTACAGATGTATAATGAACAAGTAATATCAAGTAACTATAGAAAAAGTAAGGAGATTCCACATAAAAACGTAATCATTGGAAAAAATCACCAAAAAAAAGCTCATCCATCAACGCGACTGGAAAAAGCGTTCGCGAAGCGGCCTAGTTTAATAGAAATCATTAATTTAAATCAAATCACTTTTTCTTCATTTTGAGCAACAAACACAAGAGTTGTAACTGATTTAGGCTAGGCATCACAGACTTGACAAGTTTTGAATTACTGATATTGTTGATGTAAATCAAATAAATCTAAAAAATCACTTGCTCTGCCTACTTGCTTGAAAACCAATATGACCTCGTGGCATTGAAGCTGTATTAGTAAACTAGGAAAACGCTTAAGTCCCGCCGCGTTGTTGGATGAGCGTAATTGGTCTATTGAGCTGCCATGTGTTATGCGGATTTTCTGTTCTGTGAAAAAAATCATTACTAAGTTGAAGATTTTTTTAAAAATTATATAAAATAAAAAATTAACTTTAATTTTTAATTTTTTAAATTAATTGTAATAATTTTAAAAAAGGGAAAAAAACGTAAAATTGCGATTTTCATGAAAAATTATTTTTCGATTGCGCTCAAATTTCACACGAATATATAAATTCATAAAATTAAGGATCTGTGAAAAAATCATTACAATCGGATAAAGCATGTAGGTGTTATAAATCGAAGAAATTTTTTAAAAATCGAAAAAAATCGTAAAATTGCGATTTTCATAAGAAATAATTTTTCGATTGCGCTCAAAAACGTGGCAGTTCTTAGTTCAGAGATTTCTAAGGTCCTTAGAAAATTTCATCGCAATTGGAGTATCGGTTTAGCCGGAATCGTGCTAACGGACACACAAAAATACAAACAGAAAAATAAAATAAAAACATTCCGGATTTTTTTCTCCATTGTAGTGAAATGGAATCTTCGCTTCGCTCGCTACGCTCATCCAATGATTAGCCAAGTTGCATAAATATGAGACGTTAAGCAATATCCAATCAATAGTTAAAGTGTTACCCGGGCCAGACTAAAATCTACTGCTTGCTATTTCCTGCTCTTTTCAACATTTCTGGTGCACTTAAATTTTAAAAAAAGTCTTACTTGGAAACTACCCTATTAGTCACAATTGATTTTCAATGGGGGATATTTTTATAGCAGACCAAACCAATCCTGTAGGCGCTGACACCCTCGACGAGCGGACAATGACCAACTAGAGCCTGGCATATTTAAGTAGGAACGACAGATCAATCGAGCTTAGTCCAATCAATAGATTACATGTCATAGGTCGGACCAAAATATCAGTCTTTGACTATTCTTTAATATGAGCTTTGCTTTCATCTAGTAGTTGTTAGTGCAGCTCGAGACTGAAGCAGAAGTCACGCACCGCCCGAGGTTACTCAGAAGTAAAGCCTTTTGTTTGTTGATGCGCAGCCAATGTTTTCACAAGAAGTTGCAGAGTATTCTGATATAAATCATAACGGCATGAGCCGACGCCCCCATTATAGAGCCGCGATGAATCATTGTGACATCTATACAGGCCTACCAGTCATTCGCGGGCGCAGAGACAGCGGTGTTTCTTCTTCAAGCCCCCCTAGTCATTGGGTTAACAAAAGTAGTGAAGTTTGGTAAAACTGTGAGCTTTATTTTTATTTTTATTTATATATATTTTTTTTTTATTCGTCGATTGCGTCGGGGCCTACAAGGTAGGCTTAGTCGCTTTGATTTACTGTCCCCCACTGAAAATCAGTTATATAACTGAGTGGGTAGACTCTAAATACAATTTATTTATTTTTATTTATTAAAGACAGAACTGATAACTAAGGGCATGTAGAACATAATCCTGCAACGGAATTTTTCTGGGAGCTTTCATTTATTTGATTGGTTTTTCTTTTTTTAAGGGCCGTATAATCCTGACAGGATCAAGTGCTTTGTCTGTTTTTTTCATTTTTAGTTCTTTAGAAGGTTGACTCATTTTCAATTTGTTTAAAGGTTTGGTTTAATGATGATGTATTCTGCATTATAAGGTAGTGGTTTGCAGTCGATAAGAACGACAAAATGACATCAGTTGTCTTCCCGTAATAAAGTGCAAACAACGAGGCAGCTTTGTTTGATGTGCGGAAGATACTCGGAGTGGGTTTATCCTGGTGAAAGAGATAAGCCATCGGAGACGTGGGATGAGGGCTAGTGTTTACCTATAGCAAACAGCTGTTGCAATGTAGGATACGCCCTTGCTTCGCTTGCAGGTGAAGAATTTGTAACTGTGCTGGTGGGTAGTTTTTGCACTCGGCAGCTGCAACTGACAAGTACGTTGATTGATTTATACATGAATATACTTTAGTATTGTGATACTAGATAATAGTATGTGATTACAAAGTGTTCAGGTCATGTCTTCATTTCAATTTTAGTGATAAATTCTGCAATTAATTAATTCTTATTTTATCATTAATAAACACTACATACATGTGTTTGTATGTGGGATAATCGAGTGTGCAAGTTTCTTCTACTTCATGCTGCAAGTAATCGGTTAGTTCAGTGTAGTGCTGAACAGGGTCACGGTCACGGTATTGAAGGTTTACACTAGAATGACACTGTACTAGCCGACCAGTATATTTTGGGCGGAAGAGCATTGTAGGCAGCGGCCACTGGTGCTAGGTCTCCAGCCCACATTATAAACTCAAATGGTTGAGAGTTGTACATATATTTACAAAAATACATTTTCTATATATTTTATATTACTATATTTCTTCTTTCTTCCTAAACAGTAAATATTTCTTAACTCTTATAATTTCGGAATAATAGTGTGTATAATTAAATACACCCTATCACCATAGGATAACAGATTATTAGTAGCATATAGTAGTTAGGTTGTGTAAATTCTCAAATTGGCACGTGTGTTTTTAGGTTTCGAGTTGGACCTGAATATTGTGTATAGCATGTTGGTGTATCCAAATTGTCCAGTTATGAAGATTATATAGATAATTAATATAATATCAAATATTTCTATTCATCCTTCATTTTTAATCCAATTTTAAATTAACCTTTTAGTTTGATTGTAGAAACATTTCTTTGTATTTTTTAATCTTAAACTAGCATTCTACACTGGTTGGTGAGTTACGGGGATAAAATTTGCCATGCAAATTGACACTGGCTTCAACAACAAATGTATCCTTGGTACCGCTTCGAGTAACTATCAAAATGATAATTGGTTGGCGTATTGGATCTAGTTTACGACGGAACACTCCCTCCATACACTTAAGTTTGAATCCGAAAGTGAACTAGATCCTGTAATCCGTTCAAATGTTTCCTGGTAAACACTTCATCCTATATAAATAAAACCCCTATGTTTGTATTCCAGCTGTTGCTAGAGATTAAAGTTTGCTAAACTTTGAACTTGAGTACGGTTGCCAGATTAGGGAAACTGATATGTGGGATAGTAACTAGGTAAAATGGAACTGGGGTCTGGGGCAAAGCCCCAGCCACCGGAGGCTAATTTTTTGGGGGTTAAGATTTTCAGGGAAGGGCTTAAAATGTATTTGAGTGATTCTGTGAAAATTTTAAATCAATATAATGAAAGAAAACTGGAGCTAATCAGATAATTTTTTTTGTTTATTATTTATTTATTTATTATTATTATTTATTTTTTATTATTTGTTCCGTAACACATTCACTGTTTAAATGTATCACGAGGATGGCAGAAAAGAGCAGAGCTCCAAACACACTTGGTGACTGCCAACCTTATAACAATAAATATAATAAAAGATGACAACATTATTACAATCATTAGTAAACCTATAAAATATAGAAAATAAGTAAATAAATATACACTTCAGTGAATTATTATAAAAATGAATCAGTGAAAAAAAACTATAGAATTAACTTTGTAAAGCAAAAACATGTGTGCTTAGGGCAGATTTAAAAGAGTCTAATGAGCGAATCTCCCTTAACTCCAAAGGAAGAGCATTCCATTGGAAGTTGCTTCCCATTTTTTTTTCAAGTAAGTAGGCTACATGACCGTTTTTTTTTTGTGGGGGGGGGGGGTCGCAGCTCCATCAATGTTACCTTTATCTTCGACCTTCGTCATTAATTTTGAGTGTTTTTCACCTTTCTCACTGTTTGTCATTGACTCGCTGAGTTCGATTGCGATCGTAGTCCATCCCATGGTTTGGTTACAAAACACTCCTATTAGTTATCACACGTACGCTGCACCAGAGGTTGAGAATATCGCGTATGGGCCAGAGTGACTCGCTACAATGACTCACCGCGCATCTTTGCCCAACACCAGCAGCGGCAAACTGGTCAGGCACCAACTGATAGGCCACGGGGAAGGGATTGGTAACTATACGTCTGCCGCGTGCTTTTTTGAAAAAGCGGCGCACGGACTACTTTATTCTAAATACGTGATATACTGATCAATAGGTTACAGCATACAGGACGCGGGAAACACACTTCAAAACGGCATTTCCCGGGTAATACGGGACACCTGGCAACCCTAAACTTGAGTCGAGGTAATTCGGTTGACGTTGCCTTGATAAATATGTTGTCTTATGGAAACGGGAATGGTGAGAGTTGTATTAGTATCTATATGGGAATGGGAAACATTGAAGACTAAAAAAATATACACAACACAAAAGTGAAATACTAGGTACAAGATTAGAGCAATGTTGTTACCTCAAAAGGAATTTAAAAGCATTACTGAGGGTGTAAAGGCATGAAATAATGTAAATAATTAAATTAATGGCATTTTCCATTGGCATGCACTGATTGCCCATAAGTTTGCACTGAAAAGTCACTGTGACGTCATTGCTCTCACCGTGTATGCAATCTAGTTGAATCCCCAATGGAACACTACTTGTCAAAATCATTGAAACATGAATGAAGGCAATAGCCACCATATTGCACTAACTCCGTTGCACTGTCCTCAACCCAGTGCGGCTCAGAGCAGCACTCATTCCTAATGCACCACCTATAGTTTCTGTGAACAAGCACCGAGTTTGCACTCAAATTCCCAATGAATGATGATTCTGACGTTAGTTTAACATTTGTCAGTACGCATTAGTGCCGCCAATGTAAAACGCCATAGTATAACCCACACCATTCCCGTCATTGAAACATTGTACAATAATCTATACAAATTATTATGATAATTATTAATTTATATTCTATTCAGTTCTGTATACTTATTTATTTATTTATTACCATGCATTGTATTATAGGTTAATCATTGTCCCCTTGTAGCGTAAGTGCACATCATAGACAGGGGCCTTTAATAGTGAACATGTTTTATTATACATGCATTTCAGAAAGATTGTGGTAGTGCAGCTTTGACAAGCTTTTGGTCACTTGGTGGGAAACAAATGCAATTTTACACGGCTATGAATATAACTTGAGGCATGGAAGAAATCATTTACTTTTCAATTTCCATTGCCTACACTTATTCATTTATTTGTACAATTGGGTAGTTCAGTGCATTGGACGAGATTACCCCCATAAGAACTCGCTTCCCGCGTAGTGTGTGGTAGCCTACACAAAAGACAGTAATATTGCATTACTTTTTGTCAATCAAGAAACTGGCGGTCTATAACTAAGGTGTTGAAAGTGGCCACCGTCATTCCCAGCTTTTAATGTTTTAAAACCCGAGCTTTTTTCCTCAATTGTTTGCTTGCTAAAACTATAACAGTAACAAATATTTTTAGAATCCATATTATTTGATTGATTTGCACTGCCAAATGTTATGCATCAATAAAATGCACCCAATTAGGTGTTGACATGATGGACTTAGGATAGTAACTGGCGTCGCCTTGTACATCCATGTGGACATGACATATTTTGGCCAAGAACACCCAATTGTAAACTAGGCATATCACTTTTTCTTTAAATAAGCTGTGAAGGCAGTGCTTTGGGTTTAGACAATGATATTTATCATCTATAGTAGGTTCGCTAGATCCTCAATCTCCCAATACGTCCGCACAGGCGTGAGCGTACCAAATTGACCTTTTCAAGATGGTCATTTAGCGCTTCAAGTTATTATGCTTGACATTATGTTTTAAATGCGATTAAGTATTTTTCTGGATTGTTTTGATATGGTTTTAGCTTGTGCAGCATGGGAATGCACAAACAGAAACAATAAGAAGTTATTGCATAAAGAAATTTAGTAATCATTTGGTGTTAATGGCTAATATGTTCACCTGTCAACCTGACAGCCACTTTGAAAAATATTTGGGTCACAAATCGCTCCCATCTACTTAAACATACAGTGGCGGCGCCAGCCAAACAACAATGGTGGGGTAAAGAAGGGGCAAGGTAATAAACCGAGGGGGCAAGTAGTGGTAAGTAGGTGTTTTTTTTTACCATACCACAGTGATAATGTCATGTTTTAATTGAAAATGGGAACTCAAGGGATTACGTTTTACGTACATATGGACGATATCTTAAGAAAATAGGCACCGAGCGTTCATACAACTAGCGCCATCCGTGGACGAATCCGGAACAACTTGACTGAATGATCGCCTTCCTTGCGCACTTCCCTATGCTATTAGCTCACGTGTCAGAGTGAATTATTTTAGTTTTTACTGTATTGCAGGACTATAATGGATGTTGAGAATGTTTGTAGGGTATTCAGGAAGTCCTGATGCATTGTTGGCTGTTCAAATTGAAAAGCCAACACAGAAAAATATGTTATATTTTACAGTTTTCCTGGCAGACCCCATGAGAGGGAATGGCGCGGCAGACTGGTCCAAGCAGTGAATGGATAGATAAAAAGTTTTTCTGTTACCCTACATTTATTTACTAATGCAAACAGTGTGTAATTAGACACAAACCTGAACCTTGGCCGATAAGTAATAGCCAATTGTCCTTGGTCCAGCTAGACATATCTGTGGAAGGTCTGAAGTTGTGACTGAGTAGGCCTAATTTAGTAATTTGCATCATGACAGTGTTAGCTCAAAAGCGAATTCGAATGTAATTTTAATTGTATTACCGTGTAAGCTAATGCTTTACTGTAAATGTTTACTGTAACCAATAATTTGCTGACCATGTACCATGTATAAGTGTTATCACACATAATACCTATGTACAATAAAGAACTGAACTATGAACTAACTATGAACTATTTGACAGATCATGTGGCAGATAGAACCTAGCGGACGAAGTCGTATTGTTTTCATTTTGGTATTTTGCACATGCAAAAATTTGAAATCGGACTCATCATGGATAGACCCTACTTAACCTAGGCCTAGTCCACATTCACTGAAATTGGGGTAGATTTAGATTTGATATCGCCAGGAAGGCAGCTAGGCCTAGGCCCTACCTAGGCGTAGGCCTCTGGCCTAGGAACCTTTTTTGTTTGACCTAGGTCTTATCTGTTTGCCTATGCCTGTCAGGAGAGTCAGTAGTGTCTAGTGTCTACTAAAATTAATAATGCATTGTTGCCCATGTCACTGGACTCGGTTCTTATACAAAGTAAAGTGGCCAGGGCCTAGGGGTGCAGCTATTTAACCATAGGCCTAGGCCTACAGAAGAATCAACACAAAACCTGACAGAAAGCTGCTCAAACTGTTCTCAAGAAACTAAACCTCAGAGCCTAGGCATAATTGTACCATGTAGGGTTTAACTTTACGCCCCTGGGACATTTTTTAATGTAGGTTACTAGGCCTAATGCACTTCAAATCAATTATTCACGAAACATAGGCTTAGACCTTGCGGCGTGTTGCGAGTGAACTTCGTGATATATTGTGAGTGTTTAGGTATTTATTTCCTATTCTAGTGATATCTACGTTGACTTGTTAATACACTGAAATCACGATTCTCTGTCTTATTTCACGTGTCAGCCAGGATTTTGTCTCTAAAAGCTCTGGATAGGGGCTAGTCAAGTTGTGAATCGTTTGGAATTGCAAACAAAAACATCCACTTTTAATCATGATGTTTAGCAACTAAAACTATTTTTGTAATGGTGTTTTAGGCCTATACTTTTCAGAAAAATGATAATAAGATGATAAGCGATTGTTTGTTTTCATATACTGCATGAACCTTCTGAAAACCACATTTAATAACACAATTCGCGTTGTTATAGCCATTACAGCATTGATTAAAGAAGCCTTCTTTAATCAATGATTACAGCAATGTCAAATTCTACATGTGATTCAGTCAACTTGTTCCCCCAGTGGCCGCCCAGAGCGCTGCGTGTATTTTTAGTGGCGCGCTCAGTGGCTAATCTCGGTCCCTATACCAAAAATAAATTTGTGATTTGATGATTTACCTTTTTTAGTAATATTATGTGTGCGGCAGGCATTTGACACCGGGGGGCAAGTGCCCCCCCCAGGCCCCCTGTAGCGCCGCCACTGTTATACAAACTGGGTAAAGATGTAGAGCACTAGCACTGCCTCCCAGATAATTTAACTAACCAAAATATCTAGGAGGCAGTGGTTTATACTTTCAACAATAGCCCGCACTCCTTCAACTTTTTTTTATAGGCCTAGTGTTATTATGTAGCTTATTATTATTATTCTTTATGAAATGAGGAAATGCACAGCTGTGTTTTCTTTGCTTATCCAACAAACATTGTTTCAGTTTTGGATTGTAACGATATTAGTGTTTGGCACCCGTGATATTGTCATGTGGACATGGTGTTGTCGCAAACTGTGCCCGTGCTGTTGCTGTTGTTGTCCGTGGGCGTGGTGCTGCCACAGGAAGGACGGGGACCTTGCCGATCTGCTCACGTCTGCAGATAACGGGAACTACACTCAAGACTTGCAGTACTACACAGTGAGGAAGATTGCCAGGTACGATGCCAATACTACTGGTCTTGCAATGATGTTGCCAACATTTATTTCAACTGTCGGGTTTAATTTTGTATTTTGGGTCTCATTTCAAACAATGGGTGTTTTGTAGGCCTACCTAACCCCCAAGCTTAGCAAGTTACCCAAACATAACTAAGTTTCCTAGACCCAGCATTTACACACTCGGTTATTTAAACCAGCCCATTAAACCACTGGTATTAAACTGAAAATTTTATTCTTAAAAATGAAAAATTTATGTTATTTTGTTTGTGCCACTCAGACTAATGAAATCCCTCTCAGTTTAGTTGGCTTTAGCATTTTACAGTTCCCGCTAAGTTTTTGTGGAACTATAACTATAAGCAAAGGCTTATGTAGGCCTACTGAGGAGCCTAAATCTAGGGCTTCTTCTGGCTTACCTACCAGTTTGGTCAGTTCAGTTGAAGAACCTAGGTAGGCTAAGTTGGGTCAGCTTGGTATGTGGGCCTGGGGCCCTAGACTAACTCTCTTTGTTGTGTACAATTCAGCGTGCGAGCAACGTCATCGCAAGGGGACATCGATTCAAGTGTAGATCTACCGATCTCCAACTGGTCGCAGCGACCGCAGCCGCGAGGGAATGCCAATGAACAGCTAGGATCTCCTGCCATGTATTGGACACCAACAATCCACAAAGTACAGCCAGAATTAGGTAATTACTAGACATAAACCTTCTGAATCGTTCAACTTTGTGCTAGTTTTGCTTTTGGGTGCAATTTAGAACCTGGCACCTTATTAATTGTGAATTAGGATCTAATATTTTGATTCTAGGTACCTATTTGTTGTTTTTATAAGATGAACAAGGGTATTTAGGTAGTAGGCTATACAAATTAGGCTGAACAAGTAAATCTAAATAACATTGCCATCATTGCTTCTGGCAAGGTCACCTTGGATTTTACAACTTAATGTTTTCTCTTCTTTCTATCCTCCCACAATCGTATCTTCTACATTCTTCCAGCTGCAGCTCTCACCTCTAGCCAGCAAGTCTCCTGCTATAGGCTACGTTACGCTTCTTACATCTCTTTCTTGTCAAGCCATCTTCTTCAATCATATTTAAACACATTCTTTTAAGCATCCTCTCACTTATTTGTTTCATATGTCCAAACCATATCACTATCAGCAATGTCCTTCCCATTCTATCACCTAACTTAGCTCTAGACCTGATAGGCCTACGATTATATTATTAATTTATTCATGTAGGCTATACAAATTCTAAGCGTTATCAGTTACCACTTAAGCAGGCACAAGTTTTCTGGACAGCTTTTTCTTGAAAAAGTTGCCTATAACTTTTTAAAGCGATGTATGCCTATCCTTAAAAAAAATGCTAATTCATAAGTTTCTATTGTTTTCCAGACTCGTCTGTCGAAAGTGACTTAGTATCGACGTCTGCCAGCTTCAACTCGAGAAGTCGATGGCCTCGACCGTGTCACATGATACGTCCGAGGTCCAGCCCCGAGGCCATCATCCCATTGGTCGAGAAGACGGCATGCCAGGCTGGAGGGGACGCGGCTCCCAACCTGCCTGTACCACCGGCAGCTGTGTCTGCACCCAACCTGGTTAGTACCTCTCAGGCCGTACGTTTAGCACCGTCAGGTGTACCCGATCCCAGGAACGTCGCTAACACTCACGTTCTCATGATCGTGAACATGTCGACGGTCTGGGGCGCCAGAGATGCTTTTTTCCGATGTCCAGCTGTTGAAAACGCACTTTCAGCAGGAACTGATATTGCCGGAATGCATAAATATCTCCGCCAGTCGCTTATTGGACGATTACAATGAATAGTGGTGCGCGCGCAGCGAGGGCCTTCCCTTTCTCCGCGTAATGTTCGGCTCTCGTCAGTCGTCAATGTTGGTGACGTCATTCACTCGAGCTCGACACAGAAGAAATTCGAGCGCTTAATAATGACTAATCACTTACTGGGTGCTGACGAGTTAAAGACTGACTGGCGGCGGCGGTAATTGAGCGGAATTTGAGAAGAAAAACAGTCGAATGAGTACCCGATTAATTTCATTACTTGGCTGTTATGACTAAAAATGATATATCTTAGAATTTCATTAACTCAACTTGTTACCGGTACTATACTATCTAGGCTAAATTGTAAACTAGAAATAGGACTGAAATTGCTTCTGAATGTAATTGTAGACCCTCACCTCAGTTGAACCTAATCCTAGCCAACTTACTTAATTGTAAATAGTTACCTCCAAGCACTTTGGAATGTTATCATGTATGCTATCTACAACAACATGTGTAAAAAAAAATAAAGAATGTAGGGTACATACAATGGCCTAGGCCTATTATATAGGGGAGGTAACTATATACATATACGGCCATAATATAATATTTTATATTATTTGAGATTATTTATGTATTATCCTACTAGGCTACTTAGTCTAGATCTGTACATATTGTAAATGTTTTTAATATTATTTGTATTTATTGGTATTTATGTATTAGCCTAGACATATCATGACATGTAATACACTCAGAACATGGTCTACATGGAAAGAGTATACATTACGCAAATAAATCTATCTATCTATCTTATTATCCACAGGCGGGTACCCATTCACAGCCCTAGCCCTGGGGTATGCAAACAGATGTGTAGTACCAGTACTCATAAGAGCCGTTAGCAGTTACTCTCGAGCTTGGTCAGGACGATAGTTTCTGAGAGAGGGTGGAAGCTCCCACGAGTCTCCATACTGGAGCCACCCTAGTTGGACTTGCGGGGGCAAGGGGCTAAGTTACTACTTGTACTAGTTAGTAATGGAGCCACATCGGAGTGGAGATGCAGCAGCCGTTTGAAGTGTCAGACCGGGGGTCAACCCAGCACTGTAGGTCGACCGTCTCTGACTTAATCCCATGGCCCGAACGTTGAAATATTTCTTAAATTATTTGCTCAATACAGACTAAAAACAACAGTTTTTGTCTGTACTCTTGGCCCTTGATGATTACTTTATCATTCAAATACCTTGCTTGACCTATGGTATTTTAAATATAAACTTAGGCCTACATGTCCACAGTTCGGGGACTCTCCGAGACCCGGGCGAGATAACGGCGTCCCCTCGTCGAGCTCCAGTCCGAAGCTGCAAAACAGCGGCAAGGGTGATCTCGCTTTGCTCAAGACCGACGAGAAGCAGAACCGCTTTCTCAAATCTCAGAGCGTGCAGGTTAGCATTGGAAACCATGGATATAAATATAATTTAGACCACAACGAGGTAGATTTGTGCAAGTAGGTCTACCGACCAATAGGCCCTACATTTATTGCACACCAAATTGCATGTTGTTTTGCTTTAGTCCGATATGATATTTGTTTGTACTAGGAAAACGCATAAGTCCCGCCGCGTTGTTGGATGAGCGTAATTTGGTGCATTGAGCTGCCATGTGTTATGCAAATTTTCTGTTGTTCTGTGGAAAAATCATTATTAAATTGAATTTTTTTTAAATTTAAATTTGTATAAGAAATAATTTCTCGATTGCGCTCAAATTTAACAATAATATATTAATTCATACAATTAATGTTCTGCGAAAAAATTATTTCAATCGGATAAAGCATGTAGGTGTTATCAGTCAAAGAATTGTTTAAAAAAAGAAAAAACCCGTAAAATTTCGATTTTTATGATAAATATTTTTTTAATTGCGCTCAAATTTCACAAGATTATCTTAATTCATAAAGTAAAGGTTCTGTGCAAAAATCATTAAAATCGGATAAAGCATGTAGGTGTTATAAGTCGAAGAAATTTTTTAAAAATAAAAAAAATCGTAAAATTACGATTTTCATGGGAAAAAATTTTCCGATTGCGCTCAAAAACGTGGCAGTTCTAAGTTCAGAGATTTCGAAGGTCTCCATAAAATTTCATCGCAATCGGAGTATCGGTTTAGCCGGAATCGTGTGGACAAACAGACAAAAATACAAAAAGAAAAAAAGAAAAAAAAAAAACATTCCGGATTTTTTTCTCCAGTGTAGTAGAATGGAATCTTCGCTTCGCTCGCTACGCTCATCCAATTAGGCAGTTTACGCTTGTGGCCAAGTTGTTTTTTACTTTCCGGAAATTTAAAAGGAATGAAATAAACAAAAGACCTTTACTTTAAAACATCTCTACATTTGCAAGTAAATAATTTATTTTTTTCTTTCTTGTGCAAAGTTGGCCTCTTTGGGCATTCTTCTGTCTTGCTATCCAATATAAGACTGCCTCCTTTTCTATCCTGCTCAGTTCATCGGGCAGGGAGTCAATGTCACTCTTGAGGGCGGCGCATCTAAAGAGATGCGTCCAATTACAAAGTTTACAGGTGGCCGGTTCGTTGGTAATGTTAAAGTGGTGCAGGTGGTGTTGCAAGACGTCGTGACCGGTTGCAAGCCGGAAATGGGCGGTGGCCGTCTTTCTCGACCAGTCTTTGTCTGGCCCTTTCTTGAGCTCGGTCCACCAGTTCTTTAGTCGTGAAGTCTCTTCTGTGGTGTTCCTGAAGATCTTTTTTGTGGTTGATTTGATCTTAGTTTTGACATTTTTGAAGGAGAGAGGCGCTGCTGGTGGTTGCGGTGCTTTTATGGCACTTTTTGCCAAGAAGTCTGCCTTTTCATTCCCCATAATCTTGCAGTGGCTAGGGATCCATTGAGTCTCTAATAGTTTGTTTAGCTGACGGAGGCTGGCAAGGAAGTTTTTGAAAAGCAGCAATTTCGGATGGAGGTTCGCTGCTTGGGAGATAAATTGGATGGCCAAGACACTGTCGCTTAGGATGACAAATTTTGTCTTGTTGAGGGAGAAGGCGGGGGTCTCAGCAATTTTTTCGGCCGCCCTGGCGATGGCTGCGACCTCAGCGTCGAAGTATGTTTCACCGGCTTCCATTGGAGTGGCTTCTTCGAAGAAGATGCAGTGGATGCCGTAGCCAGTTCTGTTTGTAACCGAATCGTAGGAGCCGTCCGTGAAGATATGCACCCACTCTTGAAGAGGAATTAGTGCTTCAGGTGCTCCTTGGCAAGCTTTTTCAGTTCTTAGTGGTCATGGTCATCTTTCTTCTCGATGCCGTCAATTTTTGTTCCCGGGGCGAGCTGATTGGACTTGTCAGAAGCTCTGGGAGTGGTACGTCAAGTGGTGCACATGGTGCTTCTAGGAGAATAGGACAGTTTTTACTCTTCAGTTGGTGGACTGTTTCAGCAAAGTTAGTGTGCGCCTTGACTTTTGAGGTTGGGTAGTTGAGCCATTTGTCGGGGTTTAGGCGCGCCAGTTTTTCGTGCAGTTGGACTGCTGCTCTCTTCTTAGCTGTAGAGGCTAAATTTGGCTGAACCACTCCATGGCGATAATTGGGGTGGTTTTCACTGCTCCCGTGATCAGGCGAAGGGCTCGATTTTGGACTCTGTCGACATGGCTGGCGTGCGTTGCGGCGACGGCGGGGAAGACTTCGGTACCGTACTCAATGGCTGGTCTGATGTACGTTTTGTAACTGTAATTAATTGACAGTGTCATTTTATAATGGGAATTTGATAACAAAATAGAGGATCAATGAATTTTGGTCCTATCTCTGCACGTTATACATAATAATACTTGTCGCCGGACTTGAAAAGGGCTCGGCTAGTGGTTAAAAGCAGGTGTGTTTCACACAGGGACTTATGCCGGCCAAGACCATAAACACCTCGGACCCTACAAAACAAGAGCCCAACGAGGTGGCGCTATCCTGTGGCATCGACACTGGCTTATATTCAAAGACAGCTCCGCTTGACGCGGGAGAGGACACGTATCGCGAGCTCACCTACGGGGAGGTGCAGTGCAGCGTGGCTTACCTCGAGATCTCGAAGAAGTGAGTGGACAACGATCTAGATTTAAAATACTACTTCCGTTGAGTAGTTTGCAATGGAGATAGCGAAACAAACTTGTTAAAAACGTCAATTAACGAACATGTACCATTATGACATTTATAAACTCTCTTTGAGAAACTAATAACGTCGTATTTTGGGCAATTGCTGTCAATAGAATATGTTCTATGAAGTTTACTTCCATGTTTGTCGTCCGAAATTAGAGAATGTTTTCCTTCCACAGGTTGTTTGTCCACGTGGTGCGTGTGCACAACCTCCCTCCCAAGGGCGTGTGCTTCAAGTACAGCGTCGCGATCAAGGTCACGGTGCTGCCCAACGAGAAACAAGCCAAGGTCGCGCAGACCCAGTCGGGCGTATCTCCGGCGGGCGAGCTCAGTGCCGAGTTCCTGGAGGAGTTCCACTTCTTCCTCAAGGACTTGACGGGCCGCGTCCTGCGCATCTCCGTGTTCGATGCCGACTTCATGGGACGCTACGACGCTATCGGTCACGCACTCTTTTACCTGGAGGATGTGCCCCAAGGCAAGCGCACCCCGCTCACCATGAAACTCTACAGGCAATCTCAGGTGGGCTCCCTAGATGCTTGTCTCAAGTCTTTACCTGATTATCTAGACTATTAATCGCTTTCATCTTTTCAACAGGCTTTGTAGTGTTTAAGTTTATGTTTTTTTGTTTTATATGTGTGAATTTGGATTTGCTACATAGTTTTATTTTGCTTTCAAATTTGTTTGTTTTGACATTTGTAGTGTTTTTAAATTCTTTTCTTCTTTTATTTTCATTTAATTCATTTAGCTAAATAGCCATTCTCATTATCGGGTGTTTTGGTAAGGACTCATTTTGCTTGTAGTTTATGCTAAAGAACATGTAGGCATAACTTTGTAATATTTTTTATATTTTGTAGCCTAGTATTTACTAATTGTTCACGTATCTTTGTGTTTCAAATTTGGTACTTAAATTAGTTAAATAAATACTGTTCCATTGATATTGTTATGTACCTAATTCTTGTTTGGGGGTTAGGTTTTAAACCTGTTGTCAATGAAAAAAATTTGTTCCTGGACTTCGCCACCAGCAGTGTTGTCCCCCATGCACCCTCCACTGCAGCAGTGTTGTCCCCCATGCACCCTCCACTGCAGCAGTGTTGTCCCCCATGCATAGAGATGTGCAAAAATGGTGACAACGAAATTCGCGAATTTTTTTAAAGTTGCAATAATCCCTTCAAATTCAGTTTGCACATGAATCTCATGAATTGTGATTGAATGGTACCAATTTCCAATTCGCGAAATTTCGCGAAATTTTAGTTGATACCGCGAACTAGTGGCGAAATTAGCAATTATGTCCTTAAATGCGAATTAGGTCGCGAAATTTTAAAAAATAAAAAAATTTCAAAGTTTTGGTGGAGGTGCCGGGTCGAAGTCGAAATTAAATTAATACTTGCTGGTAGATATGGTGGAGGCGCCGGTCATACAACGCGATTGTGAGATCTTCATAATCGTTTGAACGAGAGTAAGCTCAAAATACTTCAAATCCATATCAAAAGACACATAAAAATTGCATAATTTCGTAAATTTGGTGGAGGTGCCGGGTAGACGAAATTAATTCTGGTAAAAACTGTCGGAAACTTTGCAAACTGAAGGCTGAAATTGAGCTTAAAATTAAAACTGATTCTGAACTTCACTCTCATGAGCTTGTTTTTCTTTTAAATCATTAAAATCAATCAATCAATCAATTTTTTTTTTTTTTTAAAGGTGTGCATGAGAAAATTGTGTTTTTTTTGTAAATCGCGACAAATCGCGAATTTTTATTTTTAAGGCGCGAATTTTCAAACTTAAAAAAACCATTTTTGCACATCTCTACCCATGCACCCTCCACTGCAGCAGTGTTGTCCCCCCTACGTTTGATCCTGGTGTTGAAGAAGTAACATGTGGAAAGAAATGGTGGTTGAAAATTTTAAGTGTGTTCCCTACTTAATGCCTATATCGGTAGTTGGTAGGCCTACGTCTACTGCATCAATTGTTTAAGTAATTCATTGATATCATCATACCTGCCAAGTTTTACGAATTATTCGTAAAATTTACGAAAAACGGTTGTCATTTACGATTTTACGATTGCCCTGTCAATTTTACGAATTTTTTTAATTTTCAAAAATTATTATAATTTTTTTTTTTAACAAAAAATTGTGCTTTTATATTTAAAACTGGCGTGCCTTGTAAATTTCACGTTTCTTGCCTTCCTTGGTATGTGTCACCCCTCCCCCTCACGGCCCGCCCGCCCCATCGAACATGCCGAGAAAAAAGAATGATTAAAGTGTCCCCAAAACTCACTAAAATGCACCAAATTGCACCAAGCTGGTAAAAAAAAATCCGGGGGCCAAGCCCCCCGGACCCCCCCCGGCTGCCCGCGCCACCTCGTTTGCCCCTTTAAAGTCTGTTTGGTAGTGTAAATTCGGTAGTGAAAATGCTATTTCAGCACGTTTGAATATCCCGCGCCCTATAGTACAAGTTCCAGCGATGGCCGATAGAGCGCACCACGCGTATGCTCTCCAGCGCTCTCTATGGCAAACTAGTTTCCTCCAATCGCGACGCTCGGCGATGGTGAATTTGACCTTCAAAGTCAGTGAAATGCAAGTAAAGATGGAAGGAACATAAAAAATGTCAAACCACGCAAACTACGAGTTTAAAAGACGTAAAAAGTGATCAAATGGAATATTCTCCACATTCTTTCTTCAGGATAGTTGATCGGAAATATTAGTGATATAGACGCAAGCAAACCAATAAAGGATGTTTATTTTTGACGCCGTGTCCAGGCCTAGGCTTCCTAGCTAGCCTAGGCCTATTCACGTCTCCCGGTCCTCGCATCCAAATCCTGTTATTGTTTATCGTAATAAATGATAATAATAAAATTTGCCGTTAGCACGCAGCCTAGGCCTAGGCCTAATTTTATACGCGTAGGGCCTAGGCCCAGGCATGAATAGGCCCTAGACCTACACAAAGGCCTAGGCCTAGCTAGGCCTAGATTGTAGACTTGAAGGGCCTAGGCCTAGGGCTTGTGTAAAAATTAAGAGTACGCTAGGCTAGGCCTAGGCCCCTAGGCCAAGCCTAGTAATTTACTAAGTGTTGATTAGGTTTTATTTTTATTTAGTTTTAATTAAAAAAATTTCCTAGAGGTTCGGTTCAAGGTTCGAGGTTCGAAATTTTTCTCAAGGTTCGGTTCGAGGTTCGGTTCGAAAAAAAATTCAAGGTTCGCACACCCCCAGTTATTTGATCTAAGAATAAATTTAATAAAACTATTATGTAATATAATATGCATTAGACTAGACATCCAAAAAGTGTTCCTACAATGTAGCCTCTCAAAACGTTTGACTGAATTGCCTTAGTAGACTCTATTGAACATGAAGCAATTAACATAGGTTGATCGAATGTTCGCCTGATCAGCACCCTGGGCTCAGCCGAAGTGGTCGCTCCATTAGGCTGCTATACAGGATAGAGATATACAAGCGATCCAAGCAGAACACCCGCTTGTCTCCCAAGCCTACCACAACTGGCATCGAGGGTTCGTCATTGAGTTATCAATAAGAACCGTTAAATGCTCTCAATATGCCAAATTGGTATGTGCCTGGTTCAACCAGATAATGCTTTATTGTACCGATTAACCTGCCTAATAACAAGACTAGTCGGTAAGTTGCACGCAAAATATTGCAAAGATCGCGGAAATGTATCCGGTAATCTGTTTGGAGATCAATGATACAAATGCAAGCAAAAATTCCAGTCCGAAATGGCTCGATAAATTATTAGACCTAAAGAAGCAATATCTAGTAGAAAACTGCTATCATATTATTAATTTAGTGTTTTGCAAGATAAAACGTATTTTAGTGGTCAAATTTGTATATTACCTGGCCACTTAAAGTTAGGGGAAATCAGAGCATTCCTATCTTGACGGCGGGGTTCGATTAGCTTGTTTCTATAACTTTTTGCAATTTCTACTATAATTTCACGTTTCTTTACTTTTTTGTATGTTGGTACAATTTTTGTTATAAAATATTTATTTTCTGATACAAAACGATAAAGTTCACATTTGTCACAACGAGTAAGCCGACATTTACACGAAGATATTCCGAAAGTTTGCTAACGCAACTATCTGTGCATACGGTTTTTAAACTTTATGATTAGAGTTAGGTTGCGTTAGTCCACATTTTGACGAGACGCATTTTGACCTGCAACTTTGTGAAAGAGGGTATTATGTTACAAGTTAAAAAGACAGATGGTATTAGAGATTAGAGTCGTGTCACATGAAAACCAGATGTAGGAAAAAGTATGATTATTGTAGGATGATGCAAAATGTTACAGGCGTGGAAAATTGTTTTGTAGTGAATTTTAAGTAAATAGAGTAGGAAACCTAAGATAATAACTATTGATTAAAGTGTCTTTATTATTAGATGGGCTAATTTTTAAGTTGCCTACCGCCTAGATTATCACTCACTTAAACAATTGCCATAACCCTGCCCTACTATGATGATCTATGGTACAATTATTATTGTAGTATGGTGTACCAATGAAAATTGATTGGTTGAGTTGAGCTAGTTTCTTACGTTTGTAACTTTTGTTGTGGTCTGTGTCCTCTGTGTGCAGATAGCATGAACTCGTAGTGAAATGACGTAACTCTGTCTTGGTAACGGATCATCTCAGTGCAATCCAGTCGTGTCACCAAAAGGGAAATACGTTTTATGTCTACTGGCCAGCATCATCATTTAAACGGGTCGTACCCACTTCATAACTTTATGATTGTGCATACGGTTTTTATAACTTTATGATTAAACATTATGGATTTGCGTTAGTCCGTCATTTTGACCGAGACGCAACTTTGCGCCTGCAAATCTTTGTGCATGAGGGGGTAATTATGGTTACAAGTTATAAAAGGACATTGGATTAGACGTCGTCGTCACATGAAAAAGAATGTAGGAAAGAAGTAGGATCTATTGGTAGGATGATGCAAAAAATGTCAGGATGTGGAAAAATGTGCTGTAAGTGTAATTTTAAGGGTAAATAAGAGTGGGAAACCTTAAGATAATGAAACTAATGATTAAAGTGCATTTATTATTAGATGGGGTAGAAATTTAAGTTTGCCTCCGCCTAGATTATCTACTCCATTAAACAAGTTTCCATACACCCTGCCCTACTATGGATGATCTAACAATGTATATTATTGTAGTATTGTGTTGATGCTGGTTGAGTTGAGCTAGTTCTAGGTTTGTAACTTTTGTTTGATGGTCCGTGTCCTTCTGTGTTGCAGATAGCATGAACTCGTACGTGAAAGTGACGTACTTCTGTGCTGGTAAGCGGATCAAGTCCAGTCGGTCGCAGAGTGTGTCAAACAACAGAAACCCAGTCTATAGTCACACGGCCGAGTTCATTCTAGCCTCCAACTACCCGCACGAAGTCTACTTTGTAGTTCAGGTCCTGTTGCCGGGACTGATAAGGAAAGATCCGCCCGTTGGACGGTTAATATTCGGGCCATTTTACTTTGCGGACGACAGGACGGAAACACCGTGGGGACTAGCCATGCGAAGTAATGAAGTGGTTTCACATTGGTACAATATGTACTTGTGATTAAAACATTAGTGTATCCCTTTAATTACATCTAGGTTTAAGGAAATACAAAATCAACTGCTGCAAGATCTGTGTATTTCTTGCTGGGAGATTCTTTTCAGTGAAGCGATGGTCAACTTGGTCAGATGGGATAAAGATCAGAACAGGAGATGGTTTGGTAAAATGTGTCCGTTACCGTACGAAGTAAGCTTGATGAGTGGATGACGAGAGATGCTATCCTCAATATGTTGTGGGTTACCTCACCATTTAGCAAATGGGCTGCTTAGTTAAAGGGAACAACTACTAAAATAATAATATTATTAGTGGAGACTTTTACTTGGTATTTTAATGTACTATCTATGCAAGTATAAGCCTTGGGCATATTAAAAATATCAAGTTCAAAATTGATGATGCGGCCATGTGAAGCCATTTGTCAATACCTAGTATGAAATATGAATGCAACTTCGTGTTTTTTAAATTAAAACGTGAACCTTACGGGGCAACCCTGTCACGTGACTGAATCAACCGTGAGGATGTGACTGAGTCAACGTGAGGATGTGACTGAATCAACCGTGAGGATGTGACTGAGTCAACCGGGGCGCACTTTGAAAACCGTGAAGCCGAGTCGAGCACCGTCACTAAAAACAACGGACCAGTTATAGCACGGTGGGCCCAGTTACTATCCACACCCACAGTATTATTGGGTTTATTCCTATGGTTAGTGAAGAGTTACAGGTTCGGGAAGGACTCCCAACTTGTGAACACTTCACAAATCCTAGTAACAGTAATTTGACAGTCTTATCACTATCACACTTCCATATGTAAGACCGTATGACAGAAAGAGGGCGATCACGTTCTCTTAACACACTTTTACTTTGAACAGCCACGCTTGTGTCCGTATTGTTGTCTCAATCCAATATTGTAACAGTAATTTAAATACATGTTTTATAACAGATGCATCAGTGTTGTGTGTTATAATTTAAACAATCAGCAAAGTTTACTAAAAAGAAAAGAATGCTTGGTGACAGTAGGCAGTTCAGTGCATGCTTCGCACCTGGGGTTGTGATTTAGCCGTCTCAGCCTTATCTATTTGCACAACATAATTTCACGCATGAATGAAAGGGGCAAACTGTTAATTTGTTGAACTGCACCGCTTGCAGCGTTTCCGTCATGCGGTCTCCCATACCTAGGGATGTGGGTCGGAAATTTTCCGTTGGAAATATTTCCGATTTGGAAAATTTCCGTTGGAAATTTCCGACCAATTTTTCCGGAAAATTTCCAACTTCTTTAATATTAACATAATCTTATTTTTTAAATTTTATTATTTTTTTTTCAATAAAACCTAAGACATATGAGCTCTTAAGATATTTGTGCTAAAGTGCTGGTTGACTTGCTATGTTTGAAAATGGTAATAAGTTGATTTCAATTTGATTTGTAGGCCTACTTTCTTTATTACTTTGTTACATTATTTTTTCATTTTGGTGTTAGACTAGAGATGACAATAATAATATTCATCATTTACATTAATTAATATTTAATATTAATTTTAACTGTATATTCAAACTCATTACAACACATTTAATGTCAGTCAAAAATCCCCCTGTGCCAAGAAGATTAAGAGTGTATTTAGTTTTAGGGCCTGCTACTGATTCCACAATTTTGTATTTCATTATGTTACTGTACGCGGTACTGCCAAAACTCTAAACCAATTGAATTGTGATATTATTGCAAATGCAATGCTGAATGAATGCAATGATTTTTTCAACATACCAGCCTAAATGTCTGTCTAGTCTCACCAGCAGTGGATGTAAAAATATTTGCTAAACATACGACACTTTATAAATTCAAGAATTACACAGCCACTAACATGTCATGTCATTACGTTATTTATAATCCAGGTATTATTTTTCGATGCATTGTCGCTAACCGTCAATCTTCCATACGATTAGAATCAGACCAGGTGAACTATTTTTAACACAAAAACAAAAAATCACAAGCCACAACACATTACCAACCAAGGTATTTCACTAATTCTATAATGTTCTCTATTCTTTCCCAACCTGTCAATTCTTCACCTTATAGGCATAGAAACCAATGGATGAAGTATTTTTTAATACAAGTAGATTACAAATAATAAGATGACGGAAATATTGCAACCTTGGTGAGCTTACACCTACTATAATGGTTTGTTTTGACGCGCGCTGGGGCATGTACGCAGGTGGATGGGACCTGCTGAGCTGACCGAGCCGGCGGCGAGTAAACCTCGGTTAGAACACGTGTCGAATTTAGTAAGGGGTTGACATTCTGATGATGGAGTGTTTGCAGATTTGTTCTAGCATAGTGACAGCTCAACAAGTGTTTTTATGTACTAGGTAATTTAATTAATGTCATAATAGCATTACAAGGTTTGTCAAGATATGTGAAGAGTACAGATGGCTCAGTGACTGCAGTTACAAACATAACACCTATAGTTGAAGTGTACATTGTCATTTTGTCTTATTTTAGGTTCGAGTTGTTTTTTGAAGTTAGTGATAAGTGTGTTATACAAAGAGACAGGCAAATATACCGAATAATTCTTAGTTTTATTAATAATTACAGTAACTACAGTTAACAAACATAGTTGAAGTGTGGATTTTGTCTTCTTTTAGGTTCTAGGTTGTTTTTTAAAGTAAGTGATAAGTGTGTCGTACAAAGTTTATGATACAGTAATGTGGTTTTCATATTAATTTGTGGGTTAAAATCGTGTTACAAATGTATACACTGTTCTAATCCTTACAATGATAAAGAAATCATTAAAGTTGAATCACTTCTAGTCAAAGTAGTCCACAGTACTCCCGTCTGCGACTTTAAATCCAACATAAATCCCGTCCGTCGCCGGATACTCTTCACGAAGTAATGACGATTCGATGATTCTTACCCAATGCTGTCCAGGAGACTGACACAAACTGTCTGTAGGCAATGTGCCGCCACATTTTGTTCCCCCCACTTTTTTCGTTGGTCTTTACACGTGGAGAGTAACAAAAACTGTTGTCTAGCAGTTTTGAGAGAATAAATGTTAACTAAAAAACGCTTAAGTCCCGCTGCGTTGTTGGATGAGCGTAATATGGTGCATTGAGATGCCATGTGTTACGCGGATTTTCTGTTCTGTGAAAAAATCATTACTTAGTCGAAGATTTTTTTTAATTAAATTAAATTAAATAAAAAATTAACTTAATTTTTATAATTATTCGATTGCGCTCAAATATTAACACGAATATATTAATTCATGAAATTAAGGTTCTGTGAAAAAATCATTACAATAGGATAAAGCATGTAGGTGTTATAAGTCGAAGAAATTTTTTAAAAATCGAAAAAAATCGTAAAATTGCGTTTTTTATGAGAAAAAATTTCTCGATTGCGCTCAAAAACGTGGCAGTTCTAAGTTCAGAGATTTCGAAGGTCTCCATCAAATTGCATCGCAATCGGAGTATCGGTTTAGCCGGAATCGTGTTAACAAACACACAAAAATACAAAAGAAGAAAGAAAAAAAAAAACATTCCGGATTTTTTTCTCCAGTGTAGTGAAATGGAATCTTCGCTTCGCTCGCTACGCTCATCCAATAATATGCTCGAACCCATCATGGATAATAATACAATCGAAATTAGCACGCAAATTTGTGATTTTTTTCGGATTAGTGACAACATAAGCACTCTGTGTCAGTATCCATTGATGTACATTCATTACAACTACACCATTTATACCACCTTTCCTGCCACTAAACTGTTTTATCCAGGCTTCTTTTTTTCATTTTTCTTGTGATTTTCCCTCTGTTCACTTTCTGTGTATGAAGGCTCGAAAATGAAGGGAGGTAATGCTAACATCCTGTACATAGAACAAACACTTTTCAACTGACCCGTCCCGTGCCCGATGGTGTTGAATGGGCGGGCAGTGAGCGGCCGCATTCAGTCAAGTCGATCGGTAGCGAAGCTTCTGTCTGTACCCATCCAGCTACGTCACGGGTGGTGACGTCACGCACTATACAATTTCCACAATATTGGTCGTACCATGTTTAAATATTGACCCATTTCTTTCATTTCTTTTTCTAAATTCCTAAAATAAATTTAGGTTCAACATAAGTAAGCAACATGTCAATGTGAGATTATGGCTTTATATACTAAACTAGCCTTTTGGCCTCTCACACACTATCATCGACTTTCCAATCAAGGGAATCAATCCTATTTGGATAACTATGTACTTCTCTCATCTTCCATTACTTTTCCCATTCTTATACTTTTATGCTTTAGCCTATAGACGTTATTTGCATTTTATTTCTAGGCCTGGCCTGTGGGCTGTCTGTAGGATAGTTGGTCTTAAGGGCCTCTGCCTAGGGATGGACATTGATCCACAATATAGGCCTAAGCAAAGGCCCGCCTAATAAAGTAGCCTACAGGTATGAGGTAAGGTAACTGAAGGAGAATGTCATGTCACGCCAAGTTGCTCTTGCTGACGCAGCCCATTCCTGCATTTTCACGTAATTTGATAAAAAAATCTCAATTTCCAAGCATCAGCTGTTGTCACTGTGTCGGCTCTCGATAGTCGATACTGATAGTACAAGAGTTGGGTAAGCCTATGCGGCTACACCTGACATAGTTTGTCTTTCTATTAGTTAGGGGCTAGGCCTAAGCTGACAAATGCATAAAATCAATAAATGTCATTCTATTAATGTATAATATCTGGAGGACATCATAGAAAATTAATTTTTTTTTTGCGGAAAATTTCCCAAATCGAATCTTTCCGGGAAAACTCACATCACTACCCATCCATACCCTACCTAGTATTATGGGTATGATTATGAACATTGAATAAAGATTGGAGTTATTTGTTTGTACCTAAATGTTTTTTCTTACATTTCAAATTCCTATTCCAACATATGAGTCACTCTTATAATTTAGTAACTACAGTAACTAAGTTGGTATAGATCTACCACCACAAAGGCTCTGGCCAAAAACAAGTCCAAGTTCATTGTCTTGAATGCAGGTGATAAGCGCATACCGCGAGTGATCGGTGGAGAAAAATGAAGGTGCGGGGTGGCAAGGTTATATCATTTCTGCCGCAAGCTTATTGAAGAGCGAGAACTGAGCCAGCTGTATGGCGCCCGTATCTATGGAACTCTCCCAAAACTTTGAAAACAGAGAATGAACTTGGCCAGGACACGGTCTCTTGTTAGATCTGGTATAAAATGTAATAATTAATTATTGGGGAACTTTAAAAATGCCTAGTTAATATTCAGTCGGCCAGCAAAAGTTGTGTGCGCTTGATTCTTTAACTTCCGACTTTTCAATGCATTGTTCCTCTTGCATTTGCTCTACACCTTTCTATTTTTATTTATTTGTTTAACGTCTATCATATATTTTATTATCTACCTCATGTAATGTGTATGGTGCACTTTGTGTATTCTTCCTATTTTTGTATTGTGTTTGTCTTGTTTTTTTGTGTGGCTCGTTGGTCTTGTGATTGGCGTCTGCTTCCAATGCAGAAGGTCCAGGGTTCGATTCCCGCTATCGGCAGAAGTTTTTTTATTTGGACTTCGAAGTCCCATCAGTTCTTGGGTTAGGAATTTGTAAACGGTGTCTTTGGAGCCGTCCTATCAACGAGGCACATAATAAATTCAAAGTTGTTCTGAATCAGCTTAGTTGATTCTGGCGTTGATCCGCGGGTGTTCGCACTGTCCATACCACTGATTGCTGTATTTCTTATTAAAAAATATTGAACTTTGGTTGGTTATCGGCATCGCTCGCTCCTTGATTACGTCTGGGCCTACAAGGTTGACTTGAGTGTCTTGGGTTTAATGTCCCCCACTGAAAATCAGTTATATGACTTGAGTGGGTAACTCTAAATACAAATTTATGTATTTGGTTGGGAATAGAGGGAATCACACAGTGCAGGTCTGGCAAGGGAGCGCAGCGCCTCATGGCATCAAAGTGGAGAGAGGCATGTCTACTAGTCTAGTTGACTGGATTTAACATGTTTTGTGAAGCAATTTTTCTGATGTTATGCTATTATACCATATTTACCCGATTGCAAGCATACCTGTTTTTAGATTTTGCAGTTCAAAAAAACTGCTTGAAATTGATATAGTAGCCCCAACGAAAGAATGCAGATGGCTTGAAATTGTTTTCCCAACAAATTAATTCCATATTTTTGCCTTACTCAATTATTGTTCTGCACTGCGAAGGACAAAATTTTGTCTTTCACTTGGACGTGCTCGCTCGTAATGCTTCGAGTGGAAGTTTGCCAAGCTACAACGGGTCTGAACAAAGTGAAAGTTTTGGCGCCAGAACGTGTCTCGCCTGATCGTAATGAGAGGCGAGGAAATGAGAAATCTGGAAGGGTTTCTCCAAAGTCTGCGTTAAATGTGAAAATGGCCTCAGTTGAGCACAAGGTGGGAGGATGTGGCACTGGAATATATTTCTTTTTCAATGATTTTTTGTTAGTTTTATTTTCATTTCTTTCTTTTCCCCCACCCTTCTTTATATTTGATTCATTAATTAATTGCATTTAATATCATTTTTATTTGTTATCAAAATTGTTGTAATATTACTATTCCAAATATTTACTTAACTGTAGTCCTAGTTCATTGTTGTGTCTTCATCTATGTAATTAGATTTATTTAGTTGTCCTCCTTTGTAAATCAGTTTTTCAACTGAATAGGATAGACGTTGAATAAAATAAAATAAAAATATTTGTTTTGGTGTATCAACAATTCCAACAAATAGTATCTTAAGTTTTGATTGATGGATTGAATGTCGCTCGGAATTTGATTGCATTAATTAAAATTTAACTCTGGTTTTTAGAGAATCCTCCTGCTAGACACCATGAGGGGGGGGGGGGGTGCTATTCCTAAGATTGCTTGTAATTGTAATGCAAAGGGAGTAAGACAATTGGTTTCACGCCTCCTTTCAGTTTCAGATCTGTATCTTTTCTTATTCTGTATGTCTGTGGGGTAAATGCAGTGTGAGACTAGTATACCGATAATGATTTTACTACTGAGTGGTCGAGTGTCATTTTCAAAACTGCAAGGCACAACCATTAGTGTTGTGCATTGTGTGACTAAAGTACAGTTCATACCCGACCAGTAGTAAATCATGGGCTGGGTATGTATATTAGGTACTTGTTCATTAATGGGACCCGCTCTATTTGTTCGAAATAATTGTGTTTTCCTTACCTCCTGAAACTCAGATGGAGTAGATGTAGTAGTTATGATTGTCTAATGAAATGTTTTTACTGAATTTTAACATTTTTTGGAGGGGGTCCCGTTAATGAACAAGTACCGTATATGATTACTTTATTATACAACTAGACTCTTGAAATACTAACGGTCGATGGCATACCAGTCTCGCACTGCATTTACCTGAGATACAGAATATTATAGTGCAATCCAATCATCAAAATAAGAACACAATAATGCACACTAGCCTACCCCTCCTGGTTCTGGGGACTAGAATCTGGCACATATGGCATTGTTACTTGCTAGTTAGTGGTAGAGTAGAGGCGAGCTCTGGCTGGCAATCGTAGATCCCTCGACCAAATGTAAGAAACAAACCCCCTGGCTCTAACCCCAAGGCTGAAATGGCTCATTATGATACCGTTATTCCACAGCTGACTTCACAAGTTCAGACAGTGGACTAACCCGAAATCAATCTTGTTTTTGGCGCTGGACCTATGTAATTGCATGTTATGTTTCTACATTCTCAAGTAGTGGGAAGCTACCCTCCCTCCCTATGAAGCAAAGATTATATAAGGCCTGAGAGTACGTTTGGTCGTATTGCAGAAATTGAATCAAAATCTCGCGCCACAAATTAGTTCTCAGAACGCCC
This sequence comes from Sweltsa coloradensis, assembly GCA_024449915.1. Classification (NCBI taxonomy): domain Eukaryota; kingdom Metazoa; phylum Arthropoda; class Insecta; order Plecoptera; family Chloroperlidae; genus Sweltsa; species Sweltsa coloradensis. The sequence continues at coordinate 369,948 of JAMZAV010001004.1, forward strand.
ACCGCCGCGATTGCTAACGAACCAAACGAACCAATCAAAACTCACCGTTTGTATCAGCTGGGAAAGTAAACTGTCAAATTCATGTTTTATATAGGCCTAATATTAATAAGCACCCCAAAACAGACAGTTCGCATTCAAAAAAAGGATTAAGCTATTGCATACGGTCGTTCTGGTTCATGGTAAATACATTTACCTTATTATCTTGTTTGCATGCTTACTCTGTTAACTGAGTGACGTCATGTGAGCCTGGCTCTTGTAGAGCAATATCGCCTCCGATTCTCAGTCCTCGGTAGTATAGTGGTAAGTATCCCCGCCTGTCACGCGGGAGACCGGGGTTCGATTCCCCGCCGGGGAGACTTTTTGTCAACTCAACTTTGGTTTGTTTTATGCCCGGTGATACTTTAATCAACATTTTAAACTCTTCCAACTGATTTGGAACAGTATTTCGGAAACGCCACGAAGGAATATGCTTGCTCTATTGCGTCGACTATTGTACAAAATTTAATTTGTTGATTTTACTTATTATAGCTTCCAGAGTAGATCAAGTAGAGTCAACATGATACAGGAATTGTAGGCTATTATAGGAATTCTAAAAAGAGGGTCTTCTAAAAACTTGAAGGGTGGGACCTAGGCCTAGGGTGCCCAGAGGGCCCAGGAGGGTTTTGGGGGACACTCTTCCAGGCAAAAAACAGCCGGGGGGTTTGGGGGGCGACCCCCCCAAAAACAGGTCGCAGGCGAACATTTTAAAAACTGGTTGAGTTGCGTTCAGGAAATATCGAATGATTAATCTGAAATACTGTCGTTCGTGTACAAACCGAAAAACAAGCTTGCGAGAATTTAGTAGTATGAGTTGGGCTTGAAAGTGGGTATCGCCCTAAGTCGGGATTTGTTATTAAAGTATAAATCCAACTGTACAGGAACAATTCAATTACTAGAACTTTTTCATAATTTTTTTTTTTATGCCGTTATATTTAATTAAATTTAAATCTTAATGATTTGAACTAGTAATTTCGGCGCCTAAAGGCATATGCTTTGTCTATTTTCTAGTGAAATTTCTAATTTTAAATTTTTAAATATTAAATAAATAGAATTGAGAATTATCAAGTAGCCACATATGCGAAATTGTTGTATTATAGGAATTCTAAAAAGAGGGTCTTCTAAAAACTTGATACTGGTAGGACCTAGGCCTTAAAAACATTCACGTAGGTAGGGTAGGTACATATTGGTTTTAAAAAAGCTTGGTTATACACCGTGTAATAAACCAGAATTTATAGTTTTACATGCAATGATTTATTCATTTTTAAAAATGCTTATATTGGGGTAGGCCCTACCATAATTTTTTTAAACGAAAAAAAAAAACTGGGGCTCTTTGACACACCCGATTACTTGATGCGAGTGGGTCATAAAAGGTCTGGGGCGGAGCATGAGCCACAGCCGCATAGCGGAAATTGTTTCGGGTATTTTTTCCTCGGGATAGCCTTCAGAGCAATCTGAGCAGATTTTGGTACTGAAAGTATTTTGCAGGATACCTACTGAAGAAATTAATTGTTGGTCAAAAAAATATCTTGTGACAAATCCGGGACAAATGGGTGTCCCGATTACGATGATTACGGGGACGAAAAGTCAAAATGTTTTCTGAGCTGGATGGGGTCACCATATTCATGTAGGGTTTACCAACTCGGAAGTTCAACACTCAAGTAACATAACTGAGTTTTGGTGGGGTACATGGGATGGGCTACATTTAAAAAAAATCATCAAAGTAGCCTTGATCTAATGCCCATCCATAACTATGCAGGCGTGGTCTAGCCCTCAAAAATGGGGGCAGCCCAACTTAAAATCTGGAACGACCTTGGGGGGGGGGGGGGTCACCCCAGAATGGGCATTTTTTAAACGTGTGCTTTTTAGAAGGTTTATTTTCGACACTACGAAAATTCTGGATATTCTAATGGCGTATTTAGGACACAGTGCTCGTATTCAATGATTTTTTAAATTTGCATTTGCGATCACAAAAACAACAAAAATGGTGCTCAAAGTAAAGAAGTTCTTTCAATGTGCAAGTTGAAAAACATTGTATTTTTTTAGCTTAGCTGAACTGTATTATTGGAAACTCATATGTAACACAAGGATGATCTGATAAAATTATTTAATGAAGGACTAAGGAGGCAGAAGTACATTTTGTACATGTTAAAATCACAATCCATCTCAAAACAGAAATTCAGAAAAATTATCAGAGAATTTAGGTGCGGGTCGGGCCGCCCCGTAGACCCACGCCTGTAACTATGAATTAAATAAATAGGCCAAATTAGAAGGTTACAAGCAAGAGTTAAAAACCAATTTTTTTCGATTCAAACTGAATTTGGGGATAAATTCCCCAAACTTTGTTTGAAAAGAAAGCAAAGTTTTGAACTCCCTTTCCTCCTTTGTAAATCAGTTTTTATAACTGAATAGCATAGACGTTAAATAAATAAATAAATAAATAAATAAACTTTGATACATAGATTTGTGATAATTAAAATATATTTACAAAACTTATACTGACATCACCCATTCTAAATGTTTGTTGTTAGAAAATATTGTAAAGTTTAATTAACAATCAGATAAGTACATAAACAACAGGCACAACTAACTGTAGGCCCTACTCCACAGAAGAACTAGTGGTTGTACGATTTAGGTCAGTGGCGGTTTGAAGGTTCCAAATTCCAATATGACCCCGCAAAGCCAGATATTTTCCATACCGCCCACTCCCCTGTGATGAGAAGCAATTTTGGGAGAGGTGATTAGGAAACAGGGTCTGGGGGCTTGCAAGGAATTTTCCTGCCATCAAGGTCATGCTTGGTGGCAATCTGTGTGTTCTAGAGCGGCAGAAACAGATTATTTAGATTCACAGTAGGAGGGAGGTACATGGGTTGGGCTGGCACCGGTCAGGGTAGGTCATGTCGCCACTGATTTAGGTAGAGGCATTAGTGTCAAATTGAACATTGCTTGAAGATTATCAAGGCACAAGTGGACTAAAATAATTATTACATCACTGTAAAATGCAGTTTCATTTTTTGTTCATAATAGCTAGACAATATTATCAATGTGGTACCTACTACTGACATAAAACATTCTTTGAACTTTTGAACGACAATTTCACACACTTCACACTGATAGGTCTACATTAATAACATTTATTTTAACATTGTTCCTATTGCGGAATTATTCGAGGACACACAGGTGTTGATCAAAGAAAATACCCTTCTTAAAAGTTGGGAAGGAACAAAGATCAGTGGGACCAGTGGCGTAGGAACTATTTTATTAGTGGGGGGGTCACACTCAAGTTGACTACGAGGTTGGGTGGGCAAACCGGGGTCTGGGGCAAAGCCCCAGCCGCCGGAGGCTTTTTCGCCATAGGCGAGATTTTTTTCAAAAGGTGCCCTTGATAGGTGGCCTAAAACACGTTTTCAGGCGAATTTTAATTATGAATAAGGGTTACATTTTGAAGCTAATATTGCATTGAAAATTGATTACCTGACTAAAATCGGTCGACAGTCTGCTTGGGAGTGAAAACATTGCACACAAAATATATAATGAATATTAGTCTAAAATCAGATGGCTAGTCTAGTCTCGCAAATCGCATCTCTTACTGAATCTTTCTGAAAAATGTTAAAAAAAAACTTCCTTTTTGTTTGCAAGCCCGACTGTAATAAAAATCCTAAAAATCACCCAACAAGTTATAAGTTAAAAAAATGACACCCATACCTAGCTTGACCCCCTCAGTGGGGGGGTCAAGCCAACAAGTGGGGGGGGGAGTTTTCCCCCCATCCCCCCCCCCGTTCCTACGCCCCTGAGTGGGATTAAGCTTAGGCTTAGTTTACAGAATAAAGGCTATATGAGAAGATAAATTTTATTTGTGTATTACATATAATTATTGAGAACTTGTTTTCTTGAACATCGAGAACAGTGAGTTAATTGATTCATATGATCAAAATTTGCCATTGGACTTGCAATGTGCAACCAATAAAAATATATAGATGAATTTTCGGTTGTCATTCGTGCTAATTTGGATTAGACGTGGCAGTGCTAACGCTCACTCAGTCCACCGATGCGAACAGTGAGAGTTGGTGCAGACATAATACAGCCTCATTTCCTCCTCAGCTCGTCGGGTCTGGGCTTGAAAGAAAACTGCTTCCCGATGCGAGCACTTGGGGCATGGGTGTTCTTCAGTGCGGGGCAGTGTAGGGTCCGAGATCACGTCGGAGACGATGTGAGTCAACTCGCTAGAAACAGACAGTTCAAAGGTACAGGTAAAAATACACTTGGGAGTAAACTACTTCCCACTTTATGCACCTCCAGAGCATGGCTGAAATCTGAAACGCGCTATAGGAGGTTCCAACCAAGGAACACGGATGCAGTGGAGGGTACCCTAGTGAGTATGAATGAAGGTGTTAAACACACTGAAAAGCGAACCCTGCCCAGGTGTAACACAAGCAAGAGTTATCCGAGCTAGATCAGAGTTCTTCCGCAAGCTAGATTGAAGCTAAGTTAGCGTGAACATAATTGAGAGAGTTGTTATGTTGGGAAAACAATTTCAAATAGGCCTACATCTGCATTCTGTGGTTGGAACCACTATATCCGACTGCACTTGCTGGCTAAGCGGCTTGATTGATAAATATAGGCACGCACCTATGGTTCCTCACAGGTATGCTCATAACTTTGTATTGTTTATTTATCAGATGTAATGTATATTTGCAGGAATAAAATGCATTAAAATTGTTGTAATTGTAATTGTACTAATATGTGATGTAGGTCAATGGTTAAACACAAGGGCATGATCTCGTAGATCGTCACGGGCGAGCGTAGACTGAGAAGAATTACAGTACCGAGTCATGTAAGCGTAGGGTAGGTTAACAAATTAATTTATAGGCCTCCGCCTATGAGATGTTTGTGTTAAAACATTTCATACACAAAGACGTCGCCTCTGTGGATAAATATACCGTAGGGTCAAGCGAGGTAAAAATGATACAGAAAACTACACTTTGCTATGTGCAGCTTAAGTGGATCTGCTTATGATAAAAATGTATATTCTTATGACATGGAAATTTGATTCTAAATTCAGCCGGACCATTTATTTTTAGTTTTTATAGCCATTTACATATTTAAATAAATAAAATGTGCGTATCATTTTTACCCAGCACTTTGGGCAAAAATGATACACGTGTGTTTAAAAATGATACACTATGTTTTAAGCCCTTAAAAACATAGCTAGAGGTTAGGAAGAGGGAAAATAATGATACACATGGATAATTTGATTAACAATCTACAAAATAGTCATACCGATGTCATTTTTAAATATTGTTTTTCATTTTTGAACGGAACCATTTGTATCCTGGGAAACTGGCCTAGGCCTAGGCCTCCAAGACCTGGCTGCAGACCTTTGATTTGACCTGAGCTCAAAATAAGGCCATCATAATCTTAAGAAGCTTGAAATATTTAAATGGTACTATTCACAATTAATTTAATCCACAAAAAGAGTCTTTAAATTCACCTTGAAAATTGTTTGAGCTGAATTAACATGTGTTTTGGTCAGACATTGACCATATCATTTTTACCCCAAAGAGTGTATCATTTTTGTACCTCAACTTTCAGCTTCAATTCCTGCCACATGGCTCTAGGTAGCAGCACTCTGCAGTGCTTTCTTAGTAAAGTGCAGCATTGACAATGATTGGAAACAGAGAGTGGTAAATTTGAATGAGTAGTGGCAGAGATTTCATTGAAAGTGTAAGCATCCGTGTATAAAGTTTTTTGGCAAGTTTTACAGGCACATTTCAATTAATTATTTCAAGTTTATTGCCATCTACTAACATAGCTATAATTAATATAATATTTAAGACTAAATAATGAGTTATTATTACCAAAAGAAAAAAGTTAATAAATACTTATCAAAATGCCACTGTATCATTTTTGCCCAATATTTTGTGTGTATCATTTTTACCTCACGTGACCCAGGGTACCCCACTTCACGCACAATTTTTTACCAACCGTGCAACGTGAAACGTAGTTAGCCTCGTAATACCTTTGCCCCCCAAGGCGCTTCGCGCACCCCCCCCACTAACCTTATTTTCAACGCAAAAAGTGTAGGCCTAGTTAACTTTATATAGTGACTATCGCATTGTGTAGGTTGGCTGCGCGCGCACGTCGATTTGAACCGAGGTACCCTATATGGTAGAATAACCCCTCTAGGGCAAGGCCCCTATGATCAGGGCACACAAAGCCTAGAGGCGCTTTCGTTTACCTTGCCAGAGCAATCTGTTAGTCCAGATAGTAAACCCATCAGTACTAGCAGGTTACTCTGGTGTGTTCGGCAACTATATCAGAGTAGGTAACCTGGTTGAATAACCTGATGACCAAAAAAGTGACCTGCTTCGGGAGCAGGGTTAGTTTCAGGTTATGACGGAAAATACGAAGTGATGTGAATTCGATGGTTGTTGTGGGTTATACATGGATATTTTGGCACAAAACATTGTTATTGAGTAGGCTAGGCCTAGGCCTTGTGCTGCCTTTAAATAAATAAATAAATAAATACATTTTTATTTAGAGTCTACCCACTCAGTTATATAACTGATTTTCAGTGGGAGACTTTAAATCAAAGCGACCAAGCCAACCTTGCAGGCCCCGACGCAATCGACGAGTGAGCGATAACCAACCAAAGATCGATATTTTTAATAGGAAATACAGCAATCAGTGGTATGGACAGTGCGAACACCCGCGAATCAACGCCAGAATCAACAAGGCCGATTCAGAACAACTCTGAAATTTATTATGTGCTTCGTTGCTAGGACGGCTCCAAAGTCACCGTTTACAAACTCCTAAGACAAGAACTGATGGACAAGTCCAAATCAGAAGTTTCAGCGGAAATCGAACCCTGGACCTTCTACATTTGAAGCAGAGACGCTAACCACAAGACCAACGAGCCACACAAATTTACACAAATTAACGTTGACATGGAAAACGTCGTTTATTTATTTGCGTTTAGCTCCTGCTGTCACGGCATCCATTCGTAAACAAATCCACCACCGAGTCGCTTTTGTTTACTCGGGTTGAAAATACTGATCCGGTGAAGTAAAATCATGTGACATAACTGATCGGACGGGTTACTCTAGAGAGGTAATCGAAAGCGCCTTGGGTAGGCCTACTAGGCCTAGGGCATTTTAGGCCTAGCCTAGGTAGGGCCTACCTGTATCTGAACAAGAGTTCCGGCCTAAGATACTTACTCAATTTCGTGCATGATTTTGTTGACATAAATGCAGTTGCTAGTGGCCAGCTGTTTGTAATCACAATTTCTGCAAGCATATTGCAAAACTTTGTTTTCTTTATCTTCTTTAGGGTACAGCATATTGTTGCTGAAAATGAAATTGCAAGATTAAAGAAGGCTAGGAGGCCTACCATAGGCCTTAGAGCTTAGATCGTAAGCCTGCGCTTTATGCAACTAGGTCCAAGCCTAGTAGGCCTAGGGCCTAGGCCCAAACCTTGGCCATAATGCTAAGCATAGGTAGTGATTTTACATAACTGAGATTGATATTACAAAATTATTAACTAACCACTCCTGACAAAAGAGTATGCCAACAAATCCTGGCCCATCATCGTGGGGAAGGGGATCGCCGTAAGCTGGAGTTCGTGACATTTCTGCTCTCGTATGTGTCAAAACTTTTAGGTTAGAGTGTGCACCGCTTTTCTGTTCGTCGTTTACTTTCGTTGCGTAGCGATGGCGGTTAGCGAGTTGCTGTTGTTGTAGTCGGCACAGTACTTGGCGGGGATTTGGATTGAAACAGGACACAAAGTCCCGCAAATTCATTGAAACAGGACACAAAGTCCCGCAAATTCAATTTGCCATGCGTACATTAACACATAAAAATGAATGTTGTGTGTGTGTGTGTGTATAATATTATGTTCATGCATGAGTGACTGATAACATTATTGAAGTTGATTTTCGATTATTTATTTTGCTTTAGTTCATCAGCATTGCGCAAATCTACTTTCGGTGTTTTCATAGACACTACACATGAGATTCGTGTTCACTACCTTGCGCCTAAATTATTATTATTCCAATTTCCCGACGACGATCCAAGATGAACTATCTTCATACTATTTGTAGCTAATGTGTAACGCTCGATACTCTGATTCATGAGGTCGACGGTTCGACACCCGGCACTGCCACAGGCAATCCTGGCACTGGCTGAAAGTGAACTGGTGTTTTGTTTTCTTCAGACAAATGCTAAGAACATCACCCGTCTGGGCCCAAGGTAGAATTTGTTACCCGGGAATTTGCTGCTAAACGTAAAAGGAGAGGAAAGAGGAAAAGTCCATCTCGCAAACATCAGCTAGTATGTAATAGAGTATTTTACTCCCTTAAACTAGAGGCGAGCTCTGGCGACCTCCCCGACGACGATGTCTACAATGACATAACGAACGATGACAACGACGATAACGACCGCAATGTGATGAGAACCCCTCATTTCCTGACCTACCCGTGGCTGGTTCTGACCAGCATGGTACTTTCCCCTAACGGTTGACGCACCATTAAACTTTGAGTATATAACCATCCTTATACTCAAAGATTAAACTTAATAGATCCTATAATTCCCGCCGGTTTCAAACCTGATCCCTGTTTCTAGTCAAGTTATCCGAGAGGAGCATGACAACTTCGTTATTCCAGTGTGGATCAACTGCTTCCAAGTTCAAAGTCTTAGGTTAGGATAGTATGGTTTGGAACGTGCCTAATCATTGTGCAGACTAGTTGATCATGTTCTTATTTTAATACCGTCATTGGTTGGCCAGATTCGTCGATTGAGGTGTCCGAACACAGGGTTGGCTTAGTACGCCTCCTCTCGAAGTCTGAGTTGGTATTGGCCTACTCTAAATGCTAATTTATTTATTTCCATTAAGCTAGCAATATCTCTTTCGCCACTTACGATAATTAATTGCAATTACATATTGTATCGTAAACATTGATTGGATATTGATTGGATATTGCTTAACGTCTCATGTTTGTGCAACCTGGCTAATCGAGACGAAGGGAGGGATGTAAAAGGTGACGCGGGGGGACACGGGGTGGACAGGCCTGTGCTGGTCAGAACCAGCCACAAGCGTATGGGGAGGGCAGGGGTTCCCCCACGTCGTGGTCGTCTCCGTCTGTGTCATCATCCGTCCGTGTTGTCATTGTCGTCGCCGTCGGGGAGGTAGTCAAAAGGGAAGGGGGAAGTTTCCGACGACGACCCAGAGCTCGCCATTAGTTTCAGGGAGTAAAAAAAAAACTCCCCTAATCACGGGCCAAACCACGAGAAGGTTGCGAGTTGGAATTTGATAAATTTAAAATTTTCGGAAACACTGTGAAGCAATATCAAATCGATTTGTAATATTTTCAACGGTGTTACCTATTCCCGTGCAAGTCTGTCTGTCACGATTGACCTTGGCGAGCATCGAACTCGCGACCTCTGATACGCGGGGGCGGGTGCGAGTGCTGCAGGGGACGGCTCGGTGAAATGGTAAAAATATACGACAAGCATAGTAAATAATTATACAGTCCTGAAGGTATTTTTGTCAGAGGACCATAACTTTGAGATGAAAAGAAATATGTTTGAATTTACCCACCCAGTAAAAAGCTGCTTATTAGTGGGGTAGCCAGCGGTTTAGACGCGGTTGCTTAATCGGTTCCCACTCGAGCAGGGGAAGAGTGGGTGAACGCTCTTCCCTAAATAATGAATATGAATATGAAATGACGCTAGCTAGTGGCTAGAGCAGATGGAGGATTTGAGAGCTAGTGTAACGGCTTCATTCTCCTCGACGTCTGCTCAACAGTCCAGGTTACTGGAGGAACATATGACTTTCAAGGTAACACCGTCCTTTCGGATGGGATCATGGGACGTAAAGCCGTTGGTCCCCTTGGTACTTTTCGAAAGGAGTAGGCTACGTGCCGGTACTGGGTCCTCCCTTCTATTCACCCTTCATCCTCATCTATCACCACTCATCGGCTCGAATAGCATTAGTGCATGAATATGAGACGTTAAGCAATACAAATCAATCAATCAATGTGTGAAATTTATTATGCGATCCGTAGCAAGGACGGACAACCTCTGCCCGAACCGAGATACGAACCCGTGGTCTTCTGCCTTGCAAACAGCAGGAATCTGAAATGCCAATCAGCCACACAAAATATATTAGTACCTTACACTCTTTGGATTGGGTTGCCATTTTGCAGCACTGCAGTAATTGTATCATTGAGTATATCATAAAACATTGTTGTATGGACTCCAGCAAAACTATGTCCCATACTGCCATTTGATATACTACTGTATTTCTTTTATAAGCGACCATCTGAAATGAAGGTATTATTTGCAACGCAATAGCCGACAGAATACTAGTGGTGCAATGCATAAGATGTAACTCACTTATAGTTGTGGTTTGTAATTAGCTAATGTTTTATGTAACGTTCACGTGAAACAACAGGTAGTCGCGAAACAAGTACAATATTAATAACTTAAAGGTAATGTGTCAAGGTTAGAGATACTATGTTAATCACTGCATCTTCAGTGCCAACATACTATGTCACGGCAGATAATGTGAGACGTATATATATCCAGTTTGCTCTGAAGTAGTCGCAGCAACTAATTAGTAATTATTATTTCTGCACCAAGGAATAATTACGAAGTCGTCAGCGGTGGCTCATAGGGTTGTGTGCAACTATAAGAAACCCCGAGAACGTGTGTTCGAAACCAGTTCATTTTATAGTTTAGGTCATTTTAGAACCACACACGGGATGGGGAAGGAAAGTGTTTTCTCACGTCAATGTCGTCATCGTTTTTGTCATCGTTCGTGGTGTCGTCGTCGTCAATGGGGGGGAGGTCCTCGACGACGATTACCAGAGCTCGCCTCTAGTTTTAGGGCCCAGGGTAGAATTTGGCCCAGAGCATGGCTCTGCTAATCGTAAAAGGCGAGGAAAGAGATCAAGCCCATATCGCAAACATTGCAGCTAGGGTGTATTATACTCCCCGAAAAAGCGAGCTCTGGCAATCGTCGTCGGGGTCCTTGCCCCCTTCCCTTGACGACCTCCCTGACGACGACAATGACACCACGAACGATGACAAATACGATGACGACCTTGACGTGAGAAAACCCTCTTTCCTTCCCCTACCCGTGGCTGGTTCTGACTATAGCATAGGCCCCTCCTCCCTATATCCCCTAGGCTATATAGAGTGGCGCATTATGACCTAACGGTTGACTTGCCCTCAAACTTAATGAATCCAAAAAAAGTTTCAGATAATATATCAGCACTCAACTCATCGTTTAGAAATGACAAGCCACGGCCCTTACTTTATATTGTAACTCGTAATTTAATTAAATCAAAAAAGAATGGATGCTTCCAGTGTTGGCTCATTGTGCAGAGTGAGGGGGAGGGGGGGAACGCCTTCAGTCAGGATTGCCGGCGTCCCAGCGACAACCGACATTCACTATCGTTACAGCAAGGGTGCAGAAAGCCATTTGCGTACAAAAATAAAGACATTTTAGAAAGTATCGTACATTGCCAACTTTGCTGTTATCAGAGAAAGCTTTTTAGCGACACCCACCCCCACCCCACCCCCCGCAAACCCAACTGAGCATTTAGTGAATCTTTACGCCCACACCACCATGAGTATTCTAGGAATTCGCCGCACGGTGCTGAATATTATGCGGGCGCCGGAATGTGATATTGGCACGTGCGGAAATTCAGGTCATTCTCCTGGAACTTCAAGAATTTAATTTCTTTTATTTCTCTCATGGTTTCATTTCAGTGGAATTTCCTATTTATTGTAATCACGAGCTACAGAGACGTGCAAAGACGTCGATAGCAAACATTTAAGTTGGGAGTCACTTGGGATACTGGTTGATATTTGTTTGTATAGTCACACCATTGAGTATAGAACTTTGGTCACACCATGACTATGGGTCACACAATCAACCATTCAACGAAACGTGATTGATTAGAACGAGTTTCATTTCTAACCGATATTCAATTAAAAATGAAAAAAACAGTAATAAGGGTAAAATTATAGTTCATTAGCTGGTGAATTGAATCAATTAAATTGAAATGAACTTACAAAAGTAAAAATAGTTCTGTGAAAGTTTTGAAAATTAGCTTAGACATAAATTTCATTAAAGAATATTGCACTAGGCATTTAAAAAGGTGTATTTGACTGACTTTCACCTACATCACTATACTAGTTAGGTATTTTTTAGTTTGGACAATAATTATTATAAAGGAAATGTCCAAAGGCGCGCGAGGAGACTCGACATAGTCGAAACCTGTCCCGTCAAGCAGGTGAACAATGCGCTCGGACTAGACGGTATAACCTATAGCTATATTAGGTTAGATGCCAGATGTTAGGTAATAATTGATAACAACACATCACCCACCTTATCAAGGGCCAACGGTAAACATTGCCAAATAAATTATATTTACATCGACTCGTAGCCTACATATTGGAAGGTTCTCTTTTAGGCTAAACCAAAGATATATCAATACTATCAAGGTTACACTATAAACGATAGGATAAAATCTATTTGCAGGTTATCAAACATTTCTGCGCGAAATATAGACACTCGATATCATTGATAACAGCTGCTAGACTTATCGGAACTCAGACTTTGTCTAGGGATTTGCAACATTGTATGTTTCTTTCTTTCCTTCTTCTTCTTTCTTTCTTTCTTTCTTTCTTTCTTTCTTTCTTTCTTTCTTTCTTTCTTTCTTTCTTTCTCTACTAATAATGGCAACACAGGAACAAAATGCAACAACAGGTAACCAATATTGTTATTATGATAGATTAGCATATTTGGATTAAGGGTGCGTCAACCGTTAGGTCATAATGCGCCACTGTAGCCTAGGGGATATGGGGAGGAAAATTCCATGTTGGTCAATACCATGCAGCCACGAGTAGGGGGAGGAAAGGGAGGTTCTCACGTCGTGGTCGTCATTGTCTTCGTCATTCGTGTTGTCATGGTCGTCGTCGGGGAGGTCGTCAAGGGAAGGGGTGGGGTAGGGGTCCCCGACGACGACCGCCAGAGCTCGCCTCTAGTTTCGGAGAGTAATATACTCCTCTACTTACTATTACAGCTGATGTTTGCTAGATGGACTTTTTCTCTTTCCTCGCCTTTTACTATACGATTAGATGAGCCTGCATGCTCTGGGTCGAATTCTACCCCAGGCGCAGACGAGGATATTATATTGTAATGGAGCGAAGCTCTCCTATGCTTCTCTTACCGACAGTGTTGGCTCGGGCGCTACGCGCTCGACTCTGAATCGGGAGGTCCCGGATTCGAATCCCATCGACTGAAGGTTTTTTCCGAGGTTTTCCTCAATCGCAATTGTGAATGCAAGGGATTGACTCCTCTTCAACAGCCCTCGGACATCCGCACATAAAGAGGGGCATATTGCACCTTATAACAGGTCTAATTCCCACGATAAAAATAAAAATCAATTTATTCTTCACTTATGCATACATTTCGTTCCGTCTCACGCGTTTGTCTCACTGGTCACATTCACGTCTCGTGATAGAAACCGAACATGACCTTCAACAAAACTAGCTTTGTTTTTTGTTCTACACTGCCACCTGTGGTGCAAGGTGCAGAGCACATTGACATGTTATTTTGTCCCAGTGCAGAAAATACCGCCGTGTTTTTTAAATACGATTTCTGCACTATCGACTGTTTCTGGCCTACACCTGCACCACCACCTGCACCGCAGGAAAGTGCTGGACAAAAAACGAACCTAATGTTTTGGTGTAACGGATGGGTGGTAGGTGGGGGGGGGGGGGGGTGTCTTTCAGCCCGGCACCTCCAACAAAGATATTTCAACAATATTGTAATAACGTTGAAATACCAACGTTTATAACTGGGGAATGTTAAGATAATAGATAACTTAGGCAATGTTTGTTTTCTTTCTTTTATAGTGTGACTGTGCAATGCGAGGTGGCGAGACGTGGGTGAAGGGCAATGTAGAACATCGATGCCTCATATGAGATTCGAACCCAAGGAACGTCGCGCTCGACTGCTGGTCCTTCACCACAGACCCACCCAAAGGCTTGGAGTACCAACTTTAACCTGCAGTGTCGCCATGTTTCTGTGTGACTGTGAGTATGACACTTTAGTTTGGGAAGGAAGACAGTGACGGGATACGAACTCGCCTACAATAGTGGGTAGCTGACTGCAACCGTCTAATCTGCTCTGTCGATCTCTTCACAACTTACAAAAGTTTAGTTTCCCAACTAGTGAACATGAGTAAAATAAAAATTCTAACTTTATGGTGGAAGATGTCGTCATCAGGCCGGCAGTTTCTGTTGCCTGATTGAGCGGATGTAAACGTAGCACATGCCTGCAACGTGCATATTATCATAACACACGTCGTCAGTAACTTATTAGAATATTAGCAGTGTTGAAACACCGCGTGTCAGCTTTGGCCTCGTCGGGGCTCGAACCAGATCGTACTGGACTCCTTGGAATGTGAGGCCACGATGTAGGCGTATGTGTACACGTGTAGGCCTATATAAATAACGTATTAGTATTGTTTTATTTATTTATTTCATTTTTCTGTTATATCTCGGCCACTTTCGAGTCCCATGTTTATTTCCACTGCCATTGTTTTAAGATATGCACAGATTTCTTTGCCTCTCAGTCAATCTTACAAAAGTAAATTCTGAATGTTTATTGACTTATTAGTGATACCAGGTTTAAAATATTAAAATTTAACTCTATGCCACCTAGGCCTAGGTGGCGTAACTCTGCGAGGTATTGAACACGGGATCATGTATTCCTCGGGACCCGGATCCCGTCCAACGATGATTTGATTTGTTTGTGTGCGATCGCGTATTTGAGCAACCCACTCATATTGAACGGGTCACTGCAAAAAAAAACTCTGCGCCAGGTCGGGATTGCACCACCTTACAGTTGAATGACGGTGACGTCATCGGCCATGTGACCACGTGATCGATCCGGCTGCATCTGACGTCACGCATACTCGCCGTCGTAATCTAGAGATGTTGTCAAGTAAGTGTAATTACTGGTGACATAGGGGGATGGGCATGTGCTTACATTGAGCGGTATATCATCAAGTTTTTTTACTGATCGGCATTATTAGTTAATTATGCGACGGAATTTATGATGTGGCGATGGGGGCGACGGGGGTTGAAACTTGAAAGGTTGTGCGTGTAGCGCGCATGACGGGGCGTAGGTTGGGGGGGGGGAGCAGGCGCCAGGGCGCTGAGAGTCTGGTGTGAAGACATGGCGGCCGCACAGACCTGACATCAGTGTTCCTTCACCCCTGGCTGCGACAGCTGTGAGTACAATAGCTCTTGACATACGTGTAGAGTGGGCCAGAGTGTAGACTAGTGTAGGCCACCTTGTGCTACTAGGCTAGGACACTCTGCGGCTGGTGGAGCCTCCCGCATTGACCATAGCACATCACGGGGTGGGATCGTGGCCTTGTGCGCCTAGCATACTGCTGCTGCATGGTCCGGCTCGGCTCGTGATCGATACGATCCCCATTAGACCGGTTACTGGTGAGATTCGCAACAAACTCATTCATCACCCTAACTAAAGCAGACACTCATTACAGACAACACGACTTGTGTTTAGACATATGTTCTATCATTGGCTCTCTCTAACCATTCGCGGGTAAAGCTTGGGGTGGCAGAGCCTCTTAACGCCAAAGGCGTTTTTTTTTGTTGCAAATTTGTAGCTTCTCAGAATTATTCTCGATCAAAGCTGAGGTGGGAAGGCCCCCTAAAATTCTGGCAAATTTAAAACGTTTAAAAATCTGGCATTAGATACAGATGTCATACAGTGATAATGGCTATGAAAATGAAAATTGGAACAATATTGGGAAAAGAGGGGGGCGGTCGCCCCCCCCCCCTGCATCCTCCCCTGTTGTGTATCTCGTTGCTACTTCTAGCGCACGATTCTCGTGTCTTTCAATTGATATTATCTTGTGTATCTGTATCTTACCAGGACGTGACGTAGCCTTCAGCACACTTTGAACCGAACACTCAGGAAGGGTGTAACCTGTAACCGCATGCTAATTTTGTTTTTTTCTGGGATTCGACCGATGACCTCCCGATTCAGAATTATACTCCGTTCACCTCTGTCGGTAGTCATATGATTGTGCGTTTACGTTCAAGCCGTGGGGTGTGCACAAACTCGATTTAGATTTGATTTTTTATCGAATAATAACAATCACAATCACACAATCACAATTCACCTCGGAATGTGTGGACTCTTACGATTCAACAAGGTGGCAGCTGGCCGTCCACCCTATGGTTAGGGAGTTCGATCCTGCAATCAAGCTGTCAGTTCACTCATCACTGTGAGTGTGATGAGCAGCAAGGTGTAAAGACAAGACACACGGACTAAATTATTCATCCCCACTTGGAGTGGTTGTTGACGGCCGGGCGTTCATGTTGTCAGATAGTGTTCGCTCTACTGGACACGTGGCCGTCCGTCACTAGGGGACACGCGTTCATCTGTCACTAGGGGACACGCGTTCTTCTGTCACTAGTGGGTCGGGGTATTGGCACAGAAACGCCGTTACACCGAAAACTGAATTGATATTTTTCTAAGTTATCTGGGCAGTATGGGTCTTTACACCGAATCGCCGTAGCACCGAATCGCCGTTACGCACAAAATTCGGCAAAAACGTCAGTGTTGGGTCTTAATACCGAATCACAGTCTGTGTCTTAAGGTGCGAGTTCGCCTTTGGACCGAAATAAATGAAAGTATAGATATTTTCGATGTAACGGCGATTCAGTGCAAAGGCCCACACTGTTTTCAGTTTTAAAGTAAAAACTTAGAAAAAAATTCTTTTATTTTCGGTGTAACGTGGCGTTTCTGTGCTAATACCCCGACCCGTCACTAGTGAGTCACGTGCTTTTCTGTCACTAGGGGACACACTCCCATCTGTCACTAGGGAACATGCGCCCATACGTCACTAGTGATGGGAGTGGGACACGCTCCCATCTCGCGAGACCTTGGGAGGGGATAGCAACTAGCAACGCAACAATCAAACATATAGCGTAACACAATGTAAATGCGTTTTCTTCTAACAATCTAATTACAAATTGAACAATCGAAATCAAGTAGGCTACACAATCAACACAAAATTAACTCAAAATGTTATGAGTTTTTGTTTTTTGCCCTACAGCTTTAACTGCCGTAACTGTGAGTGTATCTTTCTGAACTAATATTATTCAAAATCACGTTAAACAGAGGTAAAGTACCAGTCCATTATAATTTATTTTACATTAGGCCTAATATAAATCGCTCAAAATACACTAAACTAAAGTTTAGTTAAAGTTAAACCATCTCTCTCGCTTCCCCCTTCATTAATAATAGGATGCCACTGTGCCTTGCCTTTCAAAATGTGTAGGCTGAAGTCAGTGGCTGCTCTTGAACGACGGTTACACACCTGATCAGACCGAAATTATAGCCTTACAAACCAAATGTAGGCGAAACTTATTGCTAAGCAATACTATCAATAAATCAATAATGTTGAACAATGGCTCTGCCGTGAAGTTGACATTGACAAAGTTATCGATTATTCTAAAATCAAGGTGCAGGGTAATCGAAGTCCTCGTCTGTAACAAAGTAGGATACAATTATTAGATAAATAAATATAGGCTAAAACATACTGAAAATTTCAAATAATTTTTATTGTGCTCTTATATTGAGATAAAACGAACATCCTTGAAGACATTTTACCGCAATAAATATAGTGATCGACCTACCAATGGTTGCACACCCGATAAATAGTTGAAAAGTCGCTACTGTACTGTTACAAAGTGAGAAAAACCATTCTTTGAAACCCGTCTTTTCGGTTCCCGACTCTTTTCTGTTCGGGAGTCACTGATCAATCTGGAGTTTGAGGCGTATGACCTTAGAGCAGGGTACGACCTTAGGCAGGGTACGACCTTAGAGCAGGGTACGACCTTAGAGCAGGGTACGACCTTAGAGCAGGGTCACTTAGAGCAGGGACGACCTTAGAGCAGGGACGGCCTTAGAGCAGGGTACGACCTTAGAGCAGGGTACGACCTAGTACTAATGGGACCCTAGAGAGCTAAGAGCTCGTAAATGATGCCAGTAACGAACTAATTGGTCAGTCTTTTCACGTAGTCAGGTTCACGAAAGAAGCAAATGCTATCTAGCACAGTATTTTGTTGCCAAGCTAGTGACTAATGAGTATTTCTTTTCACTAGTACACAGTGATCTAGCAAACGAGGCAATCCTTTACTGCGCTCAATCCCTACCACTACCCTGTAACATTTAGTGTCTGCTGTTTGTGAA
This sequence comes from Sweltsa coloradensis, assembly GCA_024449915.1. Taxonomy (NCBI): domain Eukaryota; kingdom Metazoa; phylum Arthropoda; class Insecta; order Plecoptera; family Chloroperlidae; genus Sweltsa; species Sweltsa coloradensis. The sequence goes on from JAMZAV010001004.1 coordinate 388,290, forward strand.
GATATTCTATTTATATCCATAGAGTCTGCAATCACAGGCAACCCTTTCTGTTCATAATACAATAGAAATCCTACCACTTAGAATTGATAAATATGACTGCATAATCGTAGCATGTGATTAAACTCAGATCGACCTTCTCGGCAACGCATTACAGTTGAAGTTGTAAGAGGATAGCCGCGAACCTTGTTGTAAAGTATATGACCATACCCGTGCATTTCTACATATAAATGTAACATGCATTTAGCAGAATAGGTGTTGGAACAGGTCAATGCCTGAAAGTGTCAAGATACAGGAGAACTGAGCACAGAAAACCTTAATCATTGAATCTTATATTTTTTAGTCGTTAGTTGTGGATATGACTTCTCGGTGAATACTACATACGAAATCTAACGATGCCGATTTAGTGAATTTCTTACGACAGTCAAATGTCCTTGAAGGTCAAGATTATCAAACAGTAATGATACAATTAATTATTAAAATCTAACAAGTGACATATCGTTAATGTCATCTCTCTGTATTGGATCCCAGTGCGACACGATGCTAGCACGCCATGCTCTGATTCGGGAGGTTGTCAGTTCTATCCCGGACACAGGCAATGCTGACTGAAAGAGATTCTGATTCTTATCTAATACGGTGAATGATTGGACATTTCAATTCTTAACACTGTGTACACTGGCCGGTGGATTTATGTAATAGTTGATTCACACGCATATAAACCATTACATTGTTCATTGGCCCCGCTCATGGAGCTAAAATTCCATGCCCATTGGGGGATGACCCAGATATCGTATGATAAATAATTTAGTAACGTTCAAGTTTGTGGCTGGGTTGGTAAAGCTCGATCACCTCCAAGTTATGTCACAGCTTCGTTATCACAAGTAGCTTCTTCACAGCATCCAGGTGTAGCTGGGCTGGGCGTCAGCTTATCTCGCCTGATAACCTGACCTACTTAGCTTCGGTTTGTTGCCAGCCCTTCACACCCGGGGACACCTTGGGTCCCACATGGCATGCAATAGCAGTAGCATACGGTGCATACTTCGGTTTGTTAGCAATAAAAATAAACTATTAGATCAAGTTTTATTTTTATTAATTTAGAAGTTCCAGTTCCTTCCAAAAATGAAAATGATTTGCTTTAATGTTTGGCCATAATTTTTATCATTCAAAACTATATTACATTGTCAAACACCCTATTTTTACTATTCACCTAAAAAAATAACATTATTTTTACAACGCTTATATTAGCTTCATGTGTTTGTCTGGACGGAATCTTATCGATATTTCACCCACTTCTCAATGTCCAATCGAGCTGAAATTTTTCACACATACGTATTCTTGATGACAACAGATGAATCAATTAACAGAGTCACTAATTATTCAATTAATTCATCGTAATTAATAATTAAAGTTTTATATGGGAATCGATATTTCACCTACTTCCCATTTTTTAAAACTTTTTAGTACATTTAAATATGAGCGTTGTTTTTTTTGTTTTTTTTAAATCATGTAATATTATTTATGTGTCAAATCACAACTCGGTTTACACAATCCCGAGTGGTATTCTACAATGTCACAGATAACAGTTATCTAATGTCAGCGATGCCGAGTTCCAAGTTTCGTTCGTTATTTTATTTGTACTAGACGTTCCAATAAAACTAAAAACGCGAACGTTTCAAATGTTTGAAATATTCCAAATGAACGTTTGGAAGTAAAATCTTGTGCAAAGTGAACTCGCTAGTCCAAAAGCTCGACCTAGTTCACGTTAAAAAGTTATTTCGCCGAGTATCGCACTAATTAGGTCGTTGTTCAATTAATTTGAACCGAAGGTCAATGAGTGGACGACTGATGTTGTATAGAATCATCACGGTTTTCTCTCCATTAAAATAAAATAACAACATAGATGAGAAAGGACTTCCTGCTAGATGTATCAACAGATCAAAACAATGTTTACCTTGTTAATGACCGCGATAGAATTATACCTTGTACTTGGTTTAGTCAAGGGGATAATAGGAATAGGATATAATAGGATGCGTTTTTGACAAATTTATGTTCGTTCGGCTGAACTGAATGGCATCAGAGTTGTTTGGAATTTTGCACAAATGTCAAAGAAGTGGAATTGTATGGCTCTACAGTGTCAAATTTTGAAAAATGGTTTTAGGTGAACGCTACAAAAATAAATTGATTTTTACAATTTTGGATTTTCTTAAAAAGTCCGAAATTGATCTGGCTGATCTACCACAAATATTGATTACCTGGGCTGTCCATGTATGCTTTCTTGACAACTATACGTAAAGTTTAATATACATCGGGTGCTTCCTAGCCGAGCAAACAGCTATTTGCTAAATGACAAAAAATGTATTGTGTCCTATTTCCTCTCAATAATTTATTCATTTGTTTACCCTGCAAATATGCATTACACATGGTGGAAGTACCGAACTAATTGGATGAGCGAAGCGAAGACTTCAATTTCACTGACCCCCAAAAAATTTAGCTCGGGTGTTTTTTTTTTTTTTTTTTGTCTGTTTGTTTGCTCTCTACCGGGCGCACGGCATATCCGATCGTGATGAAAATTAGAGGGGACCTTCGAAATCTCTGAACTTAGACTTGCTACGTTTTTGGGTACAATCGAAGAAATATTTCTCATGAATATCGTACTTTTACGATTTTTTCGATTTTTAGTGCGATATTTTCGTGTCATTTGGGCCGATTCTGACCAAACGGGTGGGGCTACAACGTTCATATTATACATGGACATTAAGGTTATGGTGATGTAGTACCTTTTGAAAGAAAAAGTTGGAGAAATTAGCCAGAATCCATAGAAATAAAGCTTTTAATAAAGTTTTTACGGTAAATAATTGACAAGTAACCAAAGCAAAGCACTTGCAAAAGTAAAGATATCCCACGCAAAACAAAAACTTAAAAAAAGCTCATCCATCAACGTGGCGGGACTTTAGCGTTTTCCTAGTATCAGCAAACATCGTTATAGCATATATAAAAGAGCAAGGGAAGTGGTTGGTCAAGTGGGAAGTATTTTCAGGCTCCTATCACCGATAGTAAGGAATTTAATTTTTTTCTGTGATTATTTTAATTGTTATTAATTTTATCGACGTTGATTGGCACCCCCGTCCTTTTACAGGCATACAGCATTGTAATCTCTGCCTTTTAGAAAATGAAAAACCTTGTACAAATTCTGGGAACAAAGGTTTCTCAAATTTTGACTAGAAAACAGACAATACAAGCAACGCACTCGTAAAAAAGAACTCGTAACAATTAATTAAATTAATAATTACATCACGGCATTTGTATGCAGTTTATAGGTTCCCGAGCGATGTGATAATTGTAAAAGTCCAGTCGGAAGTGGTCCTGCAGATAATCTTCTATCGAATCCCGATATAACTTTAATTCTCGATAGCATACATTTTAATATATTATTTTTGATGTTGTTGACACGTTTTAGCGGCTTTCTCTGCGTTTTGTACAAAAAACCTTGTACAATTTGTGGGACAAAGGTTCCTCCAAATTTTGACTAGAAAACAGACAATACAGACGCATTCGTCCATTCGTAAAACCAGGAACTCGTAACAAAATTAATTAATTAATTAATTACAGCGAGCATTTGTATGTTAGTTTATTAGGTTTCCCGAGCGAGTGTGATTAGTCAGTGTCCTCGTCGTGAAGTGGTCCTGCAGATAATCTTCTATCGATCTGCCTACTACAAACAAAACATGCCTGATAGCAATACATTCTAATAATATTTATCGTGATAGTGTGTTTAGAATGTTTTAGCGGCGTCTCGTGCGATTGCGAATCTGAAATCTGGCAGTCGTGTCGTGACGTCACGACCACGCTCGCTGTAGCTGGCTGTTTGCCAGACTGTCGTCAGTCAGTGTTCGTCGAACTCTTCCGCGTGCAAGTCGCATCCACACGTCGTGAAACTCTCCAGTTAATCATCGTCAAGTTGCGGGTGTATTGTGTGTGTGTGACTTGCGACAGATAATCTGTGTCGTTGAATCGAACGTTCTGGTTGTAGGTTACATAAGCTGAGTTGAGGGAGGGACAGAACGTCGTACCGCCGCCTGTAACGTGTTTGGTCGAGTGCTGTCATGCGCGGAGTGGGAGTGCGAGCGCGCAGTTTGAAATGTGCGGTGTGAAATGAATCGTGTGTTGTGACATTCTGTTGCAGGGAGGAGGATAATCGTTCAGCAGCCTCCAGATGACAGCCGTGGAGGTGCCACAAAGGTAATCAAGTTCTAAGTCACTTCACTCTGTACTCATTACTATCCCTTTACAATGAGATTCATATCTCCTCATTCACAATGTTGATTTTCATCATGCTTCCTAAAGCGATTCACTAAATAGATTTGTTTTAAACTGTGGAGGCAGTACTTTAAAATACTCAGAAATGATTTTATATATTATCAGTGAAAAGTCGTTAACATATGGTGGTCCGAAGGGGCAGGGGTGCATGATTTTATTTGAGAAGAGGTATTTATTGAGATATTATATAAATATTGACATATTTTTCTTGATTTGCAATTTTTCACAACCTTTATAAGGGTTTCGTCATAAAAAAAAGCTCGTCAAAATACTCCAATCACTCTTAGAATCGATTTTTTCCGGAGCTATGCGCCCCGATCCCGCATCAACTGGGGAGCCATCCCCCCAAACACCCCGTTATTCCCAATCATATACTTTACCCAGAAAAGAGCGTTTATATTTATATATTATTTTGGGATAATACCACTGATTGAACCCACATACCCCTAGTTGTGCCATGGTTGTGCTGATAATTATTCTTTGAAGGTTACAAAAATGGCTAGCTACGCCACTGCATGGTATAATCAGGATATAATGTCCATGTTAAAGTTGTTAGAACGCCTCATGTACCTAGCTGGCAGATAACTAAATATAACTGGAGCCGGCCCTAAGAAAACTAGAAATCCCAAAACCAAAAGTATATTCTGAAAACTTATAAAAAGTAAAGTAGGCCTAGTATACACTCTTTCCAAAAACATTTCAAGGGACTGAAGTTCATAAAAAAAACTAAAGTGTAGTCGTAGTAGGAAAAACTTTCAAGTATCAACGGTCTGCGTGACAAAGAAGATAAGATAAGGTAATATAAAACTAAAACGTGCTGTGGATTTATTACCGGCGACTTCCCGTGTAGGGTGTACATATTATGTTAGATAGTGTTTGATATTGATTTTATCGTCTGTGTTGCGTTGATGCCGGCTGGGACTGGTGGTGAACGAGGACAGACTCGAACCAACGCCCCCTAGTTCCGTTCCACACTGTTTGTTACAGTCAGGCGCAGGTCTTGCAGATCTTGGGGGTGTTAGATGGGGCCGCCGGAGGTCTGGCGAAAAACATGTTTCACCATACTACAATGTTATTTCGTCATGTTTTAACTGCACTCGGACTCTCTAAACGATGTTTGACAGCAACTACTGCGATCTAAAAACTCAAAAAATGAACGTGAAGTGGCCGATTTTATTAAATTTCAACCTAATTTTTTATGTAATGACGAGGCATACAGGCAAATATATGTTTTACAAGGTGACTGTCGAATTGTGTAAGTGTATGTGCATATTTTCTTACTAGGAAATTCTGGGATTAATATTAAACACACCTTATTTTTTTTTCCCCCTGGGCCAAACTTGGGAAGGCATTGTCCCCCTTGGTCCCCCGGTTCCTACGCCACTGGTTACAGTTGTACAGGGCTCTATAATGGTGTATATGGTATGAACCATTGCAAAATGACAACATGTGCTCTATCAGCTCTTCGTGTATATACTAGGCTACAATTATTTTTTTATTTTGAAAGATAAATGGCACAAACTATCAAATACCAAAATTGTTCAGATAGTACGACTGATATAATTATATTACAAACATACATACAGAGCATTCGCGTGAAGATAAGCATAAAGTTTTCTGCTGTGCAATGTTTGTTTCTTGGTATTCCCACTTTGTTTTGGCTAGTCAGCACTCAGTATGGGTGCAGCACTGCAGGAATGTTTTTAACTTGTACCATTCTGTTGGAGAAATAAACATTATTTGCATCTTACAATGCAGAGCACAACAGTTTGCAGAGTGGATGTGGAGAGGACCGGACAATGCAAGTGGACGTTATTTGAACGAGGGCTAGAACGCTACGCAAAGCCCGCATACTCCTTAGTTAATTTCACATATACAGGACATTCTCAAAATAATACCCCCAAACTCATGTTGTCTTTCTGTATCATGCGCCCTATTTTAGATAACCCCCCTCTCCCGCCGCCCCAGCCCCTTTCTCAACCAACCAAATAAATAAATAACCAATTTCCGACATACTATAGTATCTCCGTTTACCATGCTTGTTTACATGTTTAGCTAAATATTACGTATGATGTGCCTTCGCTTACAACCTTCGTACTGTTATCTAATAGTTGACGCGATGTGATTTGTTGTCAAATGTATTATGCCCAGCTCAGCAGTCAGCAGACTGTCAGATATAGCAGAACCTGGTCGACTTATTTCCTTGCTAGACTCAACAATGCAGTACCGTAGGACGAAGTAAGTGTTGTACTTGTATTTTTTTTTTGATTTGTTGATTGATTTGTTGATGCTTCAATTAAGCATCTATACTCGGAGTATTTGTATTTGTGGAGTGTATAGGACAATAAAACCCATGCCTTATGCGGGACTCGAACCCACGTCCTCTTGATGCTACATGCTCCAAACCAGCGCAAGAGCGAAGTCGTGAACACCTTTAGGAACATCCTTCAGGGATTCCTAGTGGCGGGGCTCGAACCAACGAACTCGTGCATTTTTTTATTTATAATTATTTAACGTCCATCCTATCAGTTAAAAAACTGATTTACAAAGGAGGACAAGTGGACAACATGTCTCTTAGCTACTCTTATCTGATGGCTTGCAGAAGAGGTCAGCACGGGTCGTGTGTTATCTATGTCCATGGGTTCGACTCTACACACTGCATAATCCATGCCGCTTGCTCGTTGTCTTGAGTAGCATGCGAAGTACGAACAAGTTACTAATAATGCAGGCGCGCGAGTTCATTGCGGGAGCTGTCTAGACCGAAACTAACCCTTTCTACTACGTGGAAACTAGAACTATTCTAGGAAAATGTCATGTTGTGCATGTTGCCTAATAAGTTATACATACACTCATTTCCGCATTTCGTTCGCAAGCCCTGATAACAATACAACACTGTCTTCAGCTTCGCACACTTGTGTTTAGCACGTGAAATACTTGTTGATAATGCGACTAGCGGTAGCGGGCTCATCTGGACGTGGGGTCAAGAATCAAGATAAAACACCTTCCGGTTTGTATCGGGAGGAAATCGTTCACAGTACCTGCTCGATCCAGGCATCTTTTTTTGTTGCTAATATCTGTTCATTCGGCTGATTAGCACAAGAATTGTTTGACAGCTAGCACAAAATATCAAGCAAGTGAACATGTGGGGGCTCTACAGTGGCACTTTTCGAAAAATAATTTTAGGTGAAGTCTTCAAAATAAATTGATTTTGAAATTTTGGAATCTCCATAAAAAGTTAAATAATTCACAATTTTACCAAAAATTGTTTCTTTCGGACAAAGATTTGCTTTTTTGACAACTATGTAAAGTTGCATATCCATGGAATCCTTACCGGTCTTACCGACTGTGTGCCAAAATGTGGGTATTTCATTGGCCCGCGAATGAAATGGATTCGGTCAGGTAGTGTGGACAATCTAGCTTTTATTTCTAGTTCTACATGGCAACGCTATATCATGCACGGCAGGAGGTTTAGATAAACTATTAAAAATGTGATTTTACAATCACTTATTGATAAATTACAATACAATTGGCTTGCCGGACACATACTCGTCAAGGATATACTTACGCATGCGACTAGTGCACATGCTGATTACGCGGTTGCCTTGAACGCGAACCATTAGAAATGAAATACTCGCTACTAGAGTGATATCAATTTGTCGCAATGAAATAATGATATAGGCCGGCAATTAAATTTACATAATGTAATGCATACGGTCAGTCAGGCTTCTGCTTATAATACTGCGTACAAGAGTGTCGGTAATAATTATGCTAGATAATGTATTGCATGAAAGTGCAATAGTAGGAAGTGACCAAATAGCAAATCCATAAACGTAACTAGGGCAATAAAATTAATAACCTGACATTTTGTTATAGTATCCCCCAACCCCCCTCTTACACAATACGCCCTTCCCGCGCAATACCCTTCATAAGTTATTCTTGTTTGATGGGAGTAAAATAAAGTATTCCTTTTGATAAATTTGTGTTTTGTCTAGTTGTCTTCAGACACGACAGTATCAATAAACTACGAACGTTGCCCCGCCACGAATCGTTCCAAATACGCCTAACTGTAAATAAGTAATTGGTTGTCGTATTGGGCATGGTCGATTAGGCCGTGGAGTACGCTCCAGTACTATTACAAATCCATGATTACTCTCAACTGTTGGTTTTGTAAACCAAGGCTCGCCCGAGTTCGCGGTTTGCGTCTTGTTTAGAGCATTTCCTTAGTTGTCTAAGAGTACCCTCGTTGCCGGTGTTGTTCAGTGTGGCATTATTTTTAATGGAGATATAATTTTTATCCCTTGCACAAACTCAAAATTTACATTCAGTGTTGGCTCGAGTCTGATCCGGCAGGTCCCGGGTTCGAATCCCGTTGAGACCGGCAATCCCGACTGAAGTTTTTCCTCGAGGTTTTCCTCGGTCGTGAATGCGAATGCAAGGGCTGTCGTAACGAATCTATATACACTTCCTAAGATAAACCAAAAATGCAATTCTTGGTTGCGATGTTCTGTCTCCAAGTACCGGATAGCCTGACCAGCCAATCGCGTGCTGCGTATCCATTAAGGGAGGAATACTCATTATGTTGCGTGTGCAATGATTCAATGACAGAGGCAATCAATACTGTGAGTAAGAGTCAGACCCCAGGATTAGTCCGAGTCCAGGGGTTTGAACTTCCCGCCGGACGCCGAACTACGGTGTCCAGCAGGAGGGTTTTTTCTTTTCAACGCGGGCGCTAATGGCTGCTTCGCTCAAACCTTTTGTATTACGATCATTATTCTTCTCTATTGTGGTTCATTAATAAACCGTTATTTATTTCAGGTTGAGAGGATATTTAAAAATATTTTATTTTTCATTTCGGTAATGGTCGTAGAATATTTTATTCAAGCAGGTTCGCCCAAGGCCGTTGATCGATTTGAACTTTGTAAAACTGAACCACAGACAGATAAAACGGATCGTTTGGTGAAATATTTAATAGGGGAGGGTAGGCCTACCATTAGTGGCAAATGCGATAGCAGTCCACATCATGACTAAAGAGTGTTATCTAAAGCACTTGAAACAAAAATCAATGAAACGCTAAAGTATAACCTGAAATGTACGGCACAAAAAGCGGGTAACTCCCTTCTATTGTCACAGGTTTAACAAACTCCCCCTTCTATCCCCGCCCCCCTCCCAACTCTCGCAGCAAGGTCATTAGAATATGATAAGTGATAAAATACTTCTCTTACTCACTGATCAATACACGGTTAAAAACAATAGCACAGCACTCACCTGCTGCGTAATATTTCGGTGACATCCGCCACCTTCCTCAGACGCGAGGTCACTGAAATATTACGCAGCAGGTGAGTGCTGTGCAATTGTTTTTAACCGTGTTTTGTTCAGGGAGTAAGAAGTCTATTTTATCATTCTCCGGTTAACAAGTTGTTGGCTTGTTTTTGACAGATCTGTCAATGTCCTCTTCTCATTCAATTTCTTCGTCTAACGTTTCTTCTTCTCCTTCAATATCGTCCTCTTCTTTTATAGAATGAGTGTTTGTGCCTGATGTATTGGTTGATTGATTGGATATTGCTTAACGTCTCATATTTATGCAACTTGGCTAATCGTGACGAAGGGAGGGACGTAAGGGGCGACGCGGGGGGACAAGGGGTGGACAGGCCTGTGCTGGTCAGAACCAGCCACAAGCGTATGGGGAGGGCAGGGGTTCCCCCACGTCGTGGTCGTCTCTGTCTGTGTCATCATCCGTCCGTGTTGTCATTGTCGTCGCCGTCGGGGAGGTAGTCAAAGGGAAGGGGAAAGTTCCCCGACGACGACCCAGAGCTCGCCATTTGGTAGAAAATTGTTTTTTATGTGACATTATTAAAAGTTAGAATATCTTAACTGCCCGGATGAATTCACGATTAGACCATGGAATTGTAATAGTGTGGCTAGACAGTAAAATCTCTAAATGAAGTGAAAACAGCTCATGTCGGAACCTCAGACTCCACGGGCCCTGGTTCGACCCCACGTGACGATACTAAGCAGTGTTTTGTTTGTTTGTTTGCAGGTTCGACGACCCAGTGATCGCCAAGCACGCGGCTCTGTCATGTCGGGGACTGCAGGGTGAGTGGACACACCCACATACCGGACACACCCTGCACAGTCATGGGGGTCCGGCGTTATCTTGGGTCAGGACAAGAGAGTATCTGTTGTTTAGTGCTATGTGTTGCTCGGACGTGTATCTTATCTCGCTGGCTGCTTCCAGAACAACAGATACCTCACTCTGTTGACAGAGAGGGCTCGCACGTAGACACAACACAGAGAGAGTGTTTCAGTCAAGTCGTATCTTACCCTCGCGATCAATGCTCATGATAACATGAGAGCTTACTTCCCAAGTAAGATACTAGATGGAGGGTTTTTCTCCCTACTACCAGTGGCGTCCATCCACTTACTTTTTGAAATGCGTTACCTTTACGACACAATGTTGTATTGTACCAGACAGTATACTCTTTGCGAAAATGCTATGTATGGGTTGGAAAGATTCATTTACCCAATTTTCTGATGAAAAGAAAAGAATAATTTGCAGAGATTCAATCATTAAAGAAACGAGAAATCACTACATCCTCATAGATCTTTCGTTGCAGTCTCCTGTCATCATGTAGACTTTGGTTTCTTTACGATTTTTGTTATGAAGGAGATTTCATCGAGCAGATAAACTTATAAAAAAATATATATTTGACTTTACAAGAGCAGCTGTCATCCTGTCAAGGATTTTTTGTGTAGCTCATTCGTTCATATGGTATCAAGTGATAATGTATTTCCTATGTTGCAATTAAGCATGGTGACGATTCATTTATCATTCCTCGCGTTGTATCACTCTCTTTATATTATTAACGCATCCGATCTGTTAGCTCAATTCTAATCGCCTTGGTTAACTATTAACCATCGTGTAAATATAGTTTAGACTTACAGCTCACAATCAATCAATCAACTGGCCAATTAATTAAATTAATTAGTATCATTTGAGCATGACGATGCGCCTATTAGTGACATGAAGAGTCGTTTGTCCAGTTGTGTGGTGTCACATTATTTATTTGTTCTGCTCAAGGACTGGTTCTACTTGAATCGCTCAGTGCGGTGTTATTGAATGGTAAAATGTAATGTGTCGTAATGAAGAAAATAATATTCTTTGTTTACGCGCTTAGGGAGATTTGACAGGTTGCGGGTTCGATGCCATGCCAGGCTGAAGGGTGACAACTGGTATCTCGTCCTCCCCAGGTCCCAATGAACAGCAACTTTGTCACTGCTAATGATAAAATCAATAGAAATGATTCAAACAATAACATTACAATCTACAAAACACTACATTTTTTCTTTTTTAAAAAAAGTTTATTTCGGGCATATTGTTCATTGCAGTGTTGTCATAAAGTTAAGCCTTTACTTTGGGCACAATACACAAAGTATCATTAGAAAGACATTAAGCCCGCCCACCCAACTGAACGAAGTGTTTTCATTGATCAAGTAACAAACTTTTATGTAGTGAACCTTGGCCAAGCTGCCCCTAATAATACACAGTATCATCTAGGATTCTAGGACGCTATGTCGAACTGCTGCTGTGATCGAACCATGTTCCAAGGTGACCAATGTCAGATGTAATGACTGCAATTATTATTGTCTGGGATATTTAATTGCTTCTTCACTTAGTAATTAGTCATTTATAATTAGAGAGGGTACACTCGGTACAGTGTGTAAGGCCGTCTTCAAAGTTGTAAGTAGACCAATACGCTATACAGCCATGTTATTATTTTAATTGAAGGTCACACGATAGTACCCAGAGCTAGAAAAGGTGACGAGTCTTACATATTATTGTTTTTGTCACGTAAAAAGTTGAATTTCCGTTGCATGTTGATGCTCGTGTGTTTAGTTATTAGTATGCCCACTGTTGTTATTTTAACGGAGCAATTTTTTATTTATTTTAATTTATGTATTTATTTATTTATTATTTTACTGTAATTTGTACACATGATACAAAACTTACAGAATGAGACAGGAAAGCAGGCTTTTGTTGCCCATCCACCACAGTGGTCCTGTCCCATTCTTTAAAATAAAGTAACATAACATTCTCTTGATGATAATAATAATGTTGACTAGATGAATGACTGAAAATCAGTTATATAACTGAGTGGCAGACTCTAAATAAAATTTATTTATTTATTATTTATTTATGATATAGTTTATTAATATGATAGTTATAAATGAAATGAAGATCTAGTGAATGTAGCCGGTATCAAAAATCCATTATTCATAGCAAGTGAAGGTATTAATGATGTAGTAAGTAGTACAAGGGTAGTACTGTCGTTGGTAACATCTTGTAAGTAGAAGAGATCAACTGGAGTGGAGGCTAATAAAAGTAAGAGTAGCCTACTCAGAGAGGGAGAGGTTGCCAGTAGGAACGCTCAAGGTAGACGAGGATTGAGCAAGGAGAGTCAGAGTGTGAGGAATGTTTCAGAATTCAGGACTGTAGTTTTACACCAGCATAGTGATTGTCAAGTTTTAATGGAATGTAAACTACCTCGCAGGAAATACATCATTTGCAATTAATATGCTTGTTTTTCAATAAGAGATGATTAATACTTTTTTTCAGTCACACCTACTACTAAAATGATTATTAATTTCATTAATCGGGAAACACTCCCTCCCATACAATGTATATTTTGTTAATTTTTAATACAATCCAGAAATTATAACTCCCACTTTCCGGGTAGGCGCCTTAGTGGGGTTCACTAAGGTTCAAACCCTGGTCAGGACAGATTTTGAAATTTCTGGATTGTATTTAAAATGTACTAAAATTATGTGTCAAAAACAGATAAAAAATGTTTAAATCCTAGCTTTGTATTAGTAATTAAAACTACTTGCTAAACTGGAAGTAATAGCTACAGTACAGGTTTGTATTCACAGCGATGGTGCCGGCCCGAGTGGTGCTGTACCTCCTGTCCTTCTCTGGGTTCCTGGTCAGCTTCATGATGCGGTCGGACATCAACATCGCCATCGTCGCCATGGTCCGCATGCCGGCCCAGAACAACAGCGACGGGAGTCCAAGCAACAAAACGCAACCGTCCGCGACCCACTGTCACGTTCCCGCCGGCAACCTGACGGACGTTGAAGACGACGCGCAGCAGGTAGACTCAACTTCCTGACAGTAGTTTACAAAACAAGTAGGCGTTGGGTCCGATATCAAATATAGATGTCGAGTAGTGAAGAGTGAACGTTGTTTGATTGATAATATCAAAAAAAAAAATTATGTTGATTATTGACCCATTGTGTACATAATTTGTTGTATCTATTAATTTTCTATATAAATCCTTTCTAATGTGGCTGCTGGTAGTGAATAGCACAACTCGGGTGCATGAACACAGGGCTGCAGAGTCGAGCGGCTTATCTCTTGCGTGTTGATAGTGCTATTTTTAATTTAATAATTAATGTATTATACAAATAATTTAATTCCAACAATAAAATGGATGGTATCGTTAATAAAAATGTTACGTTACTTTTATGTGTTAAAAAACATTTTCTCTACTACATATTCGATCTTTAATACTTTGGCTTTACATATTTTTAAATCAGTGTTGATCAGTGATATACATTTCAGCATTGAGGATTCTATACTTAAATTTAGTCTAAAGATTTGAGTTGTAGTAATTGGTCCCATTCAGTAAATTTAAGGCTGTATATCTTATCAAGTTGGTTGAGCAATGCGTGTGCTGAATACAACGGGAGAACTCATCACCATTATCAGAGTTAATTGGGTAATTCTGGAGAGTCCTATGTTGCCCAATACTTATTTATAGCTCGCATTGGTCATCACAGTTTGGACTCTGATCGTCAACATTTGAGTCTTAATATTAATTTAAATTCTAAGTTGATGTAAATTGCTACTGTTAATACTACCATAGTTGCAAAACTATGTGGTTAGTTTTAGGATATTCAATAGTCCCTAAATGAGACAAGGCTATACTAGTGTTACTTTGGCTTAGTTTAAAACAACAAGCACCTAAACTATGTTTGGGTAGATCCTAAAAAGAGAAAAACTTTGGCCTCAACTCTTATCAACCATTAAATGTATAAGTTACCAAAAGTATCAGAATTTGTTATCAAATTTATCAAATTTACTATATTATTTTGATGTTTTAAACAACTACTTCTTTAAATTATTTCTACATAACAAAATATCTAATAAAACTTTTAAATGTCTCTCTACCCGTTAATGACATTTTTTATTTATCGGGTTGTTTCGTAGCGACGGTAGTGATATTTATAGTAATAGTAACAATGAAAAAAAATTAAATAACAAGGAACAAGAGGAAATTCACAAACTTCATATCATATTTCAAGTCCTGAAGAAGAAGACAACATGGTAAATAAATAAATAAATAAATAAATTTTATTTAGAGTCTACCCACTCAGTTATATAACTGATTTTCAGTAGGGGACTTAAATCAAGCGAACAAGCCAACCCTGCAGGCCCCGACGCAATCGACCAGTGAGCGATAACCAACCAAAGATCGATATTTTTAATAGGAAATATAGCAATCAGTGGTATGGACAGTGCGAACACCCGCAATCAACGCCAGAATCAACAAGGCCGATTCAGAACAACTCTGAAATTTATTATGTGCTTCGTTGCTAGGACGGCTCCAAAGTCACCGTTTACAAACTCCTAAGACAAGAACTGATGGACTGAAGTCCAAATCAGAATTGTTAAAAAACTTCTGACTTTAGCGGAATCGAACCCTGGACCTTCTGCATTGGAAGCAGATACGCAAACACAAGACCAACGAGCCACAACAAGACCAACGATTTCGAAACGTCGACAGAAAAATATCACTACCGCCGCTACGAAACAATCCGATAAATAAAAAATGTCAAAATATCTAATCTTTCTTTCTGCTGGATTGCTTGTGGTGCTTAACTTTACTAATCCATTTCAGCAACTATTTGAAAATGACGATTTTTTAGGATGGTACTTTAATTCAATGTTTCATGTTACGAAGTCGTCGAGCGGCAAATCTGTGCCGCCGGATCTGAGACTCTGATTGTCACGTGACTCGGACGATTGTTTGGCGGAGGTAATTTAGTTGACCCGAGTACTCTTTGTCTCTGATTAGTGGTCACGCGTTTGACTTGTCCTACACTATAGCGTGGCAACATTGCAGCTGCACGTGTGACAATTTCGCAGCTGCACCGAGTGATGTGTTTCCACCTTGCAGCTAGTACGAGAGAGGTGTCAAGTGAGCGCCTGGCACTTTGAGGCGTGCACTTTCTTCTGAGTGGCCACTCTACACCCACACCGGTTTTGGCTTTTGAGTGAACACTTTACAGTTAAAAAGTGTTGCCCCCAATTGATTAATTGATTATTGATTGGTTATCAATATTAGATTTATACAGTAATGAAATAATTAATTGCTTAGTAAATGATTTTTTAACGTACTTCTACCATTCAAAAGGTCTAAGAACATATACAACTCATGCTCTTATTGTAGGTATTGCAGAAGTGATTCTTTTAGTGTGTGAGTGAGTCTGCATTGTATTATAGTTTGAATATATTACACAATGTGCAATTTCATGTATTTTTGTTATTGATTAACCAATTATATTCTATCGATAAGGTTGATCTATTGTCCTAATGAAAATTTTCCTAAATATTAGTTTATCAAAACAAAGGACATAGTTTATCAATCATTATGAGTTTTCTCTTTAATATCTTGTACTGTACGATTTTTTCTTCCTCCGGTACAAAGTTAGTATTTGTACCGGGGGAGAGGGGGGGAATCCAAGTATGTCAGTATGTAGACAAGGGTATGTGTTACAAATAGAAACAAAAATGAGCCTTCTGACCAAAACATTATGAGCAGGAATGTGTCAGGGGTATACGTCATAAATTTCACTATAATCGTCTATAATTGGGCGTACTGCTCAACCGAAAAATAAAAAAATAAATAGTTTTGTCAATGTCAGATGATCATATTTGATAAACTGCGTCCATTAATTTGTTGAACTAAACTTTAAAAACATTTACTAGGCCAATAGATCAACCTTAAAGAAAATACAATTTCAATTTATTGTCCATCGCAAGTAGCATCGCTTGGCAACCCTTACCATTGGCCACGTTGGGAGACTGTCCCACATCTTCCTTGCGTTGAGTCTACGATGAGCACACGCACGCACTCCTGGATATCTAACACTCCCGTCTTATGTTCGCAGGAGGGAGAGTTCGAGTGGGACTCGACCACTCAGAGTCTCATCTTGAGCTCGTTCTACTGGTGCTACATCCTGTCGCAAGTTGTGGGCGGGATGCTCACGCAGAAGTAAGCCAACTTGTTGATTCATTCATTCATACTTCAAGCAAGTTTGTCAAACCATGTACTGGTTTCACTGTAAAATACATGCCTTAGTTTTGAAAAAAATTTAAGTTATGATTATTGGTAAAGTGTACGAACACTTGAAAAAATAGAATGCATGTATGTGTGTGTTCCGTGATATTGACCTTGCTGTTGCTCTGCCAATATCCAGAAAAGCTTCACCACAAGTACATAAATGTTAAACGGTAATTGCAAATTGTGTTTGTCCGTGCAGATTTGGCACGAAGGTGGTGTTCGGTCTGTCGCAGCTGGCTACGGCCGCGTGCTCTCTGCTGATACCCCAGGCCGCTACGCAGCACTACGGTTACCTCATCGCTCTGCGTTGCATCCAAGGTTACGCGTCCGGACTCACCTGGCCAGCGATGTACGCTGTCGTCGGACACTGGATCCCGCCGCTCGAGCGGAGCCGCTTTATGTCTTCGTTTCAAGGTCAAGCATACAATATGGATCAAACACATTTTCTAGTGTACTATATGGGTTGTAACCCACTACGTACAATATTACAGTACAACTCCATTAAATCAGGCTCTAGTAATTCGGTGTTCAGAAAAATGTCAGCTATTTTTTTTTATATCTTGCATTAAGTTTTTCCTTGTACTATTAATGACAGTATTTTTAAGTGTGGTGCTAGAGTTAAAAGAGGGGTGTTAATGTTTAAAATGTTTTGTACACACTAAATGTAATTGTCCTTTATAATTATTTAAACTTAAGTGAAAAGGGACATTTTAAACTGCTAGAAACTGTGTTATTATTATAACGTTCAACGTCCGGTTGCAGGCTTCAGCTTCGGCATCGGTCTGACGTACCCCCTGTGCGGGTTCCTGATCGCGCATCTCGGCTGGAGGTCCTGCTTCTACACCACCGGCTCACTGGGAGTGTTGTGGTGCGTAGCCTGGTGGTTGCTAGGCTACGACACGCCGGCCAGTCACCCGCGCATCTCCCCGGCGGAGAAGAAGTACATCCAGGACAACGTGGGGAATACAGTCGTAGGTGCAAAGGTGTGTGCTCAAATTCTCTTTCCCCTCATGCAGGATATTTCGTAAAAGTGTTATTCAACTTATGTTTTTAGAGTACCCTTTGCAAATAGCAATCCAGTCATACTGGTTTACACTGAAAGATATATATTATTATTTAATTGTACCAACAATAACTTTTGTTGGGTCAGTAACTCACAACATAAATAGAGACACTTCTGGGATAAAATTTTAATGACAGATTTCTGTGTACTTGAACATCTTAATTTACAATAAATAAAATATTTAAGATACATTAAGACACATATGAAAGGTGCAAAGTAAATAATTGTATTATAGTTAAACAATATTTAAAACAACCAAAGTCCAATTTGCATTTTAAACATAAGTACATAAAAAGTATGTGTAACATTATAGTAATAATGTGTTGAATACAGATAATTTGCTATGAAACTAATTACGTCTGTTTCTACCCCTTCCTTTCCATGTTGAATTTGATCACTACCCTTCACACTATTTACAATAATTCTGCACTGTACCTATTATTTTATATCATTGCATACTTATCATTTTTTAAACTTCCACCTAATCATTTTTACTTTGCTCTCTTCTTTTTATGTTTAAAAATGATAATACAAAACTTATCACTCACCCCCCGTAAACACCTGTACTTCACGTATGAACCCTGCTCGAATGCGTTGGTCGCCCGCACGTTACGTTGCGCTCTTGCTCACAGTTACGTTTACTGCCTGCCGTTATGCTTGCTGCTTGTCTTGTGTAGGTTGGCATGCGTTTGTGATTGTTGCAGGGCATGCCTGTGCCGTGGGTCCAGCTGCTGACCTCGATGCCGGCGTGGAGTATCGGGATCACCACGTTCGGACGCATCTGGGTCCACTACGTGTTCATCGTATCGGGGCCCCTCTACATGAAGACTGTGCTCGGGTTTAGTATACAGAAGGTGGGCACACTTGTCTGACAGGGAGATAATTTATTGTTTAAATGTCCATGGCTGTTAATGCATTTTAAGGATTTTCATGTTGAATTAAATTGAAAATTGAAAAAAGCTTTTGAGACATTTTTAATGTATTTCTGTTTATTTACATTGAACCATTGATAAAACATACTCAAAAGATCATTTTAAAGTGCATTTAATACATGTTTATCAAAAAAGTTCTTAAAATATTTTTTTAATGTCGTGCATGAATTATAATTATTATGTTAATGTCATTTATGCTGTTTAAAAACAACACAGCACAACCTTAGAATTAATTGTACTTTGTTTGCTAGGACTGCTCTAAAGTCACCATTTACACATTCCCAGCCCAAGAAATGATGAAATTACCTCTTTATCAGAACTTGGGAATGTTCAGCCTGTAGCGGGTTTCGAACCCGGGACCTTCTGCAATGTGCCACAGTTGTGTTAGGCAGTGTCTTCTCTGATTGCAGAACGGCTTGCTGTCCGGTCTACCGTTCCTGTGCAGCTACGTCTCGTCCGTCGTGTTCTGCTACGTGGCTGACTTGCTCAACAAACACAACACTCTCAGCCTGACCAACATACGGAAAGTGTTCACCGCCACCTGTAAGTAGCTCGAGTCACGCCGCTACTCCACAGCCTTGCACTGGTTTATCACTAGCCCTCAGACCTGAATTAAAATATCCATTCATACATGTTTAGTATTATACACAGCGTTTTAATGTTGCTGTTGAGACAGTCGATTCAAGACACAACTCGCAACACACGAGGTCAATATTATTTTGTGCCTACACACGGCTAAACCAGCAGTTTATCCGTGGTCGCTTAGCCGGTTCTTATTCGAACACCGAAGTTAAGCAACCTCGGGCGTGGTCAGGGGGAGAGTGGGTGACCGCTCTGCCCTGAGAAACGCGTATACCGCTGTTTAGAGAAGATGGAGGGTTTGAGAGCTTGTGTAACGGCTTTGTTCTCCTTTCAATATGATGTAACTTTCAATTCAATTTATTATTATTCAATAGGGCAATGCCAAGCTGGTTTTCCTCGATTCTCCGCCAGGATCGCATGATCGGACTCTTTACATTTTGGTTCCATTGGAACTTACACATGGCGGTGACCTAACGTCGATCGTCCTGCACTCTGGTGGGAAATCTGTCACCCTCCACAACAATAATACACTGCCTTCAAAATGTTGTAAAAATTCCTATTTTATCAACGTAAAGACAACTGTGGTCAAACCCCGATCGTTCTGCGCTCTGGTGGGAGATTAGTTTCACAATTACCCTATTGTGATTATTATTATTATAATAATTTATTGTTATTATTCTTATTATTATTCTTATTCTTATTATTATTATAATTATTATTTTATTGGATGTATTTCATACAAACTCGGTTAAAACCGGAGCTAACATGTTGTACGGACTTACGTCAAGTACTTCCATGTGTACCTATTACATACATTATTACTTTTGTCTTAACTCTAACTAAAATAAGTCATTTATAAATTCTAATATTGTTTGTAGATGATGTTTTCTTTCTGCTGTGTACGGTCGTGGCCGATTTCTCGTCGCCATCCTAGCATTTGCTCTTCGGACTATGGGAAACCACGAAAACCATGTCAGGATGGAAGCTGTCTCGAAATCTAGAAGTATCATTCTTAGTTTAGAAATTTACGAACTATTCTACACGTGTTGAGTATTACTGCCTTTTGAGTCTCGATGTATACATTGGGTTGAAGATCTAGTTGTTTAATGCTTTCATGTAGCTTCTTCGGTATGATGCCGTTGGCTGATATAATGAATGGGATTGTATTTACCTTTTTCTGTTTCCACATCTTCTTGATCTCAATTGCAAGTTCACTATACTTGTCAATTTTTTTCTTCCACGTGGTCTCGACGTTATGGCACATTGGGATAGCAACGTCGATAAGGGTAGTTTCTTGTTTCTTCTTGTCAATTATTATTAAATCCGGTCTGTTGTGATGTATCGTTTGGTCTGTTATAACTGTGCGGTCGTAATATAATTTGTAATCTTTACTATCTAGTACTTTCTCTGGTTTGTATTTGTAGTAAGGTGTGTGTGTGTCAATGAGGTTGTACTTGATTGCTAGTTTTTGATGAATAATGTTAGCTACTTGGTTATGTCTGTAGAGGTAATCTGTTTGACATAGTGACTTGCACCCGGATATGATGTGTTCGATTGTTTCACCCCTTGCACTACATTTTCTACATTGATCGTTTACTGTCGCATCTTGTATTATGTATTTTTTATAATTGTTCGTCGCAATCACTCTGTCTTGAATAGCCATCATAAAACCTTCTGTTTCTCCAAATAGTTCCCCGTTGTTTAACCACCTATTTGA
Source organism: Sweltsa coloradensis (assembly GCA_024449915.1). Taxonomy (NCBI): domain Eukaryota; kingdom Metazoa; phylum Arthropoda; class Insecta; order Plecoptera; family Chloroperlidae; genus Sweltsa; species Sweltsa coloradensis. The sequence continues at coordinate 409,302 of JAMZAV010001004.1, forward strand.
TGCTTTAATATCTACGTGACCTTTGTGTAGTTCATCATAATGTCTCTTGTGTAGGGTCTTTTCTGAGAGACGTAACTCTTTTGAAGCGTCAGTTATGAGTTTCCCTTGTAGATTGACATTTTCGTTTGCTAGATTGAGTGGAGTTAATGATTTGTCAGCTAGCACTACAGCCCTATGAAGTGTGGATTGGTTGCTCTTTGTAAAAAAGTATTTTCTTAAAATTTCTATTTGTTTATAATATAAGTTGTTCAGATCAATTAGGCCCCGTCCTCCTTTTTCTCTTGGAAGTGTCAATCTCTCTATTGCTGATTTAGGATGATGTATTCTGTGTTTGGTAAGTGTAGTACGAGTTAATATTTCCAACGCGTGGATGTCTGTCTGCGTCCATTTAATGATTCCGAATGAATATGTCAGTACTGGTACAGCATATGTATTTATTGCTGTGATCTTGTTTTTACCGTTTAGTTGCGTCTTGAGGATAGACTTTAGTCGTTTCTTGTATGTATCTATCAATTTTGCTTTCATAACTTTATGTTCAATTCTGGCAGCTTGTGCGAATCCTAAATATTTGTGTACATCGTTATCGTCCATTATTCCAATCCTATTTCCATCATCTAGCTGTAACTCTTCTGCTTGTGTAACCTTACCCTTTTCGATATGTAGCGTCTTACATTTGTCTACTCCAAACTCCATGCAGATATCTTGACTAAATTCTAATGTTGTATTGACTAGACTGTTTAGTTGAGCAAAATTTGATGCATACAACTTTAGGTATTTATTATTATTATTATTATTATTATTATTATTATTATTATTATTATTATTATTATTATTATGACATTTTGAACGGTTGTTATTTGATGTTAATTTTAAATTAATTTTGATGCCTAGCTAGGCATATATCACTGTAGAACCATGTGAGAGGGTGCGAACATGTCCATAACCCTATACTGGCTGATCATGGGACCGGTAACATACGATAAGCTACTACTACTACCACGGTGTTGGTTCCGTGTTGCAGCCCAGATAATCCCCGGGCTGCTCCTGCTCGTGATTGGCTACGCTGGCTGCGACCTTGGGATCGTGCTCAGCGCGTGGTTCCTCGCGGTGACACTCATCACCGCTAGTTACGCGGGGGCGATGGCCAACGTTGTCGACATCGGGCCGAACTTGGCCGGTCCCATCCTAGCGTTTGCTCAAACCATCCACATGACGGCTAGTTTCCTATCCCCTCTCGCCGCGGGGATGATGCTTCAAGACAGCGTGAGTATGAACGCGACTTGGCCGACAAAATTTGTCATTCGCCCCGACAATAATGAAGCGATTACTTTTGTGATTGGTAGGCCTATTTGATTTCTCCATGCTTGAGTCACCGATATTTTATTCCTCACAAACAAGCTGTTGGAAGTTAGCGTCATATCCACTTTGATTTTCCAGACGGATCTCTCCCAGTGGCGACAAGTATTCTGGGTGGCGTGTGCCGTTGCCTGTGTCACTTACATTGCGTTCCAAGTGTTTGGCACGGCGGACATCCAGCCGTGGAACTACCCGGTGGGCACCCAGCAGCCGGAAGAGTCGCGACAACCACTCAATCCGACGGAGGAACCGACTGATAACAAAGTGAACTCGAAAGCATAGCGTAAATACGTTTGTTTTAAGTGATAAAGTAAACGGCAGCAGGAGGGTTGTCGAATGCTACGCTAGTGTACCATTGTGTATTGTCGGCTGGATCTGGTGAAATGCCAGTAGACACCACTAAAGCACCTACTCCGCACACTATCACTAGATGACTGAAATAATGTGGGCATTTTTGCGGGCAAACCTTGTCTGATGTCGGTTGGCAACCAACTCTACCATCTACTATTAAAGATAAAAACATCCACTAGAACATACAAAGCCAACCTAAACATGGTCTTCACTACATCGTTATGATTTACGAGCCACCTGATAAGACTGTATTTGAGAGGAGAATAATGGAGCCTTCTCTCGCTCGCTTCAAAATACAACGTAAAACCATCAAACAAGTTAAAAGATGTGCATCATTTGACAAATCACCGTTCTTATATTTTAGTTTCAATGGGTACGTTTGCCTGTTTTTTAGAATGAGTTTGGGGGAAAGAGGGTGTATAATATAATATCGGAAAAATAGAAAAATGCATTTCATAATATGCATCCTTAAATAATGTCTACCAATTGTATTAGTTGATATCTAGATAGTAGGAGTGTGGATAGGGAACCCAACAGTTTTGCTGGTCAGTGACAGCACAGATTTCGAAGGTTGATAAGATACGCCGGCTATTTCTGAAGATATTTTCATGTGTTGGTCTATATTTTGTGTACTTATTACGTTCAAGATCCAAACAATCACTAATCACTAATCAGCTAAGCTGTTTGGTTCCCTATCCACTGAATAAGGTAGACATTAATTAAATAAATGAAACTAAAGTCTTCAATCCAAGATTTAGATGCAACACTAAATTGTCTTACTTGTTCGAGTCGGAAGTGTATTTGCGTAGTAGGGATGGCAAAGTTTGTTCCTGTCAAAACGTCGTCTCATTGGATTCAGCTGTGTATCTGCAGCCTTCTTTGCATAGCATGACCTAGTTTACGACTGGTCAAGCGGTCGACGTAATGTGATCTCAGGGTAGTTAGCGTTTAAGCCCAATAGAGGATTAGACCAACGTAGCTATTCAATGCTACGCAATTGATTAAGTCGACATTTCACTGACCAACACATTCCATTTTCCTAGTAACTACGTAGCTCGGATGTTCCTTCAACATTTGTATACTGTAGAAAAATTAATTTCCCACTGTGATTTTCCTAGCCAAATTGCTAGATGTTTGTAGCCTATCACTTATATCAATATTTTATTTTCAAACTTGATAATTATGTTGAAAACATCTTACATTCTGTTAAGTGCGGAGGTTACAGATGATTAATTAGTTGACATTACTAAAAAATAACACAAAAACGGAAAGATCTTGGCAGTGCACCTTGCTTGCTTCTAAAAGACTGAAATGATGTTTTCAATGTGAAAATCAATATAGAATATTCAATTCTTTCTCAATTAGGAATGTCGCATCGATATTCGTTGAGATTTAGGTCGTCCCAGTTAACAGGTATTATTTTTCTACGTTTTATATTTTACGCAAGTCAAAAATCAATTGGTCTGGTTTGGTAGCGTAGACCAACCAAGTCTTACAGTTAGTGATCATATGTTAGCCAGTGCCAGACACAACTGAAATCTCGTGCTGGACAACCGATTGAAGTTTTAATTAACTGTATTCTACATCTTTTAAGTACATTCAATTGAAATAAAAGGCTTCTGTGGCCTTAGCCATTATTGAGTAATGTTGTGGGTATAGTAATTTGCCTTCATGGTCGGGGAAACAAACAATCCAATCCAATATTATCTATCTGTACTCTGTACGTTTGTCTTCCCGTATCAGTTGGATAGAAATAAGTGTTACTACTTAAGAAATGATTGTTACATATATGCATAGGAGTACTTACATGTGTATGGATTACTATGTAGTTTACATTGACTATTATAAACTTTATACCCAGGTAGATAAAGACAAAACATAGCTTAACTCGTGTTATAAGACTCACCTAGAGATAGGTGGATGTCATTTGTAATATTTCTACTCGCTACAGCAGGCCGACTTATTGCTGGCCAATAAAGGCCCCACTTTCTGGCACGACCACTGTTCACCTGCTCACATCAAATAATGAATTCTAGACAAATATTAAATAATAAATAGAACACCTGTCGACATGAAAAATTAATTCTCTTGGTTTATAATAATTTGCAATCAATCAAGAATATGCAGTTACTGATATATATATAACAATTAAAATGATTCAACACTTTAACATTTCTAGTTGAGTAAGTCTGATTTATTATTATCTGTGCAATTTCTTTTTCCAGTAGATTACCAGATTAGATTACCTTTTCATCCTCACCTACAAATGTGTGAATTTCCAATTATTCATTTGCAAATCCTTGTGTAGAGTCCAGTCTAATGGTAGCCTATGTGCATTAAACTAAGTATGAATATACTTGGGTTAAGATTTGGCAGTTGCTACACAACTCTTAAAGAAAGTAAAGTATCCACATGATTCCAACACAGTCTGTCTTACATGAAAGAATCCTAGTAGTATTTACTATTTAGAGACGCTAGACCCACCGACACTGTAAACGGTAAGAATGCAAGGATATACAGTAGCTAGAATTGTTTAAATACAGATTAAAATGTGCTCTAATATTATGCAAACAATTTATTTTTTATTTTTATATCATTTCAAGTGTGACAAACCTTACAAAAAAAATTACAATACTATGTACTGAATAAAACTTCAAATGTGTAACCAAAAATATTATAAATTAAAAAAGGTGAAATGGATCATTTCGCCACGTCGCGTGTTTACACTTACTAGCAGTGTGCCAGTTTGACGTTTTGGAACCACTGTGGGTTCAATCTTCAGGACGACTGATTGCTGAAAGTGCGTTTGCTCTTTGCCTATCTCGTTCGGGATCGTGTTTGAATGCCTTGACCAATGGCTAATCAAAAGTGTTCTCTACATGGCAATTACTGTACCAAGTCATGATAAAATAAGTACATTAAAACGATTCATGGATAGGACAAGGATTGTGATAGTAAGTATTTGACATTCAAAAGGTGCTGGAGAAAGATATAAAAAATAGACAGTACTAATTCTTTTATACCAATTTATAACAAGGTAGACATATATAAATGTACATGAATTGACTGGCGTCAGTCTGGGGTAGGCTTGTTGAAAACACCGTTCTTGTAACTGTGCCTCATGTAATGATAACATAACAGTAATACGTATGAATCACAAGACATTTATAATATGATACGTAGAGTTACGCAGAGGGTCGGCCAGTCACTGAGAACATGCAGGGTTGATTTGGTCACAGTTGATTCACACGTAGCGCTTACATAATATATAGGAGGACATTTTGTACAAGGGTAAACACAGCAGGGCTACAAACACGAGTACAGTGGTGAAGCTAAGAAGGCATTGGGTCGCCATCTTCCCAGTCACTGATCGACCCTCAACACTGGTAACGCACATTATTTTACTGAAATTGTAATGCCTAGAATACATGTCAAAAATGAAGCACATAGTAATAAAATAATATTTATTAGTTCATAGTTGATATTAAAAAGTTTTAAAAACACAATCTATTATTTTAAAATCCATTTATAAAACTATATTACATATTTTGTGGTCAGGACAGAGTAGTTAATGTGTAGTTGCCGCCTCACAACCAACTGCCGACGCTACGGCTACGGCAGAATCACCCCTGATTTGTCTCGGCGGGCGGGTGCTAGCCTGGCTTGAGATTCCGCTCGGATTCGGATTACTTTATTATCCCAAGTCCAGAACCTGTACACCCTATATTTCAGTCACTATTCAGTATTCAGCACTAAATAACATTAATACTTATATGTGGAATAACAAAATGTTTTGTAACCAGTGAAAACATTAGGATAAGAGGAACCTTGTGCAATCCACTATTATATTATCATATTATATAAGAATTGTATATCCGAATAAAATATTTTGTTAACCAACACCGAAAATTCAACATGGGAGTCCGATCAATGATTGCTCTCCGAAGCTAAATAAGACTCTTTGATAATTTACAAGGAAGCATCAATCACTCCAAAGTACTACAGCCAATGGAGAGCTAAATTCTTTCCTTTGTTCAAGCCTCGTATTTTATAAGACTTGTTTGTAAATACATAGTAGCCTTACATATGTCTAAGCTAATCCCCTGTAGCATACTAACTGACAACACGATAGTTTGGGAAGAGGGCGTCGTGTCCTTCACACAGGGCGCATGATAAAAATATTATGTGGTGTTGATAATTCAATCCAATGTTAATAATCACGAGAAAATATTAGCCCGTATTCGAAATGAATGCAAGTGATATTGGAAACATCACAACAATATTGGTATAGAATAGTATGATAATACTAAATAGTACTGTACTATACGCCGCATATCGAGTGCGTACATGGCAACGTACGACAGATGGTTTCTTAATGTGTTTCTAAGCAGTCACAGAGCTGCTTTCTCACGGTAGCCTAAACATTTGATATAAAATATGATATCGATGGCAACTTATATGGAACATTCTTTACAAAATTGAATTGTAGTTTTTAGGGTTGTGTACTTGTGCAAACGCACTATTTTTACTTTGAACTAGAACTTCGAACTTCACAAGAATTTTGAACCGAACTCAAACCGAACTTAAAGGGATATTAAACAGCTTAGTTATAATAGGTAAAATAGTGATAAGTCTGGACCGGCACCTCCATCAAGAAAGTATGTAACTTCTGGACCGGCCCCTCCACCATCCCATTGGTTTGTTCTTTAATTTGTGCCTGTAAACTGAGAACCATTTTTCTGGCATGTCAAATATACAAATAATAGGTGCCTCATCACCACTATTATTGGATGAGCGTAGCGAGCGAAGCGAAGATTCCATTTCACTACACTGGAGAAAAAAATCCGGAATGTTTTTTTTTTTTTTTTTTTTTTTTTTTTTTTTTTTTTTTTTTTTTTCTGTATTATTGTGTGTTTGTCAGCACGATTCCGGCTAAATCGATACTCCAATTGCGATGAAATTTTATGGAGGCCTTTGAAATCTCTGAACTTAGAACTGCCACGTTTTTGAGCGCAATCGAAAAATTATTTCTCATGAAAATCGCAATTTTACGATTTTTTCGATTTTTTTAAAATTTCTTTGACTTATAACACCTACATGCTTTATCCGATTTTAATGATTTTTTCACAGAACCATAATTTTATGAATTAAGATATTCGTGTGAAATTTGAGCGCAATCGAATAATTTTGTTTATGAAAATAGCATTTTTACGATTTTTTTTCTTTTTTAAAATTACGATTAATTAAAAAAATTAAAAATTAGAGTTAATTAATTTTTTTTAAAATCTTCAACTAGTAATGATTTTTTCACAGAACAACAGAAAATCCGCATAACACATGGCAGCTCAATGCACCAATTACGCTCATCCAACAACGCGGCGGGACTTAAGCGTTTTCCTAGTTTAGTAAAAAAAACTTTTTTAACTCCGAGTTCGAATTTCGAACGTTCGCACATCCCTAGTAGTTTTCAGTTAGGGGCTCAGTATCCGTCTTTAAGGTCCAATGTAACCGGAGTATTTGTTCCATAATTGTATTGGGCATTGAAAGGTTAGGGTCGAATGGTAGTTACGGAGAGGCGGATGACTACTGGAAAACTAAAAACTATGCAGGACTCGACTACGTATCAAGATTTGCAAAATCGATTGAACCAAACCCTAAAAAAATCTTGTTAGAAGCTAAACCTTTTACGATTTCTTAGATTAATTATGGAGTTATCTAACTAAACCATTTGGATTATTACGAACTGTAGGGATTCATGGCTTTTTCTTTTTGAATTGTATAAGTGTTACAAAAATCACATTTATTTATATTTTATAGTAAACATTTTTCAGTCAACTCATTGTAATCTTTAATTGATTATTTATAAGATTTATTTCTTATTATTAGGTTCATTTTTTAAAGGTGCTATAACTCGAGAAAAAAAAACACCCGGTAACGTGTGGTGTGAGAGATGGCTAGGTTTACGGGAAGTCGGGCCATGGCCTATCAATTAATTAGACATACCACGTGGCCCACCATTATGCACCACTAATGATCGGTAGAATAGTAAATAAATATATTGTAAAACGGGGCTTAAATTGTTTTTGAAATGTTTGTATGTTTATTCTTTATCGTTCCACAAAGTTAATATTATAGAATATACATTTTCAGTAGAATATGAATATTATTAAGATTTGTATGATTCAATCAAATATGGGACATTAACCCATTGAGCCACCAGTTGATTTTGCTTATTTTGCCCGTACGGATCCAGTTAAATCCGTATTACGGGGGATGGCACCCCGCCGCACCCTGCCTACGGGCCGAAATCGCATGAATGCACAAAATTGAAGGCCTAGGCCTATTGTTTTTAGTTCATATGCTTTGCTTTTCTAGTTTATATTCCCGCCAGCCCTAGGCCTAGCCATACTTGTGGCATCGTCTTATTTTATCTTGGTTAGAAGTAGGTACTCTAGTCTTCATCCACATCATTATTATCGCTTGCATCATATATGCAAGCTAATCAACAACACTTCCTGAATCTCACAATATATCACGCTCATTGGAAATTCAGCACAATCGCCTTCAGATTCGCCATCTCGTAACATTCAAGAGCTTTAAGTCAGTTTTACGAAGTAAACAACAGCTGAGAAGCCTATTTCTGTTACAGCGCACCGCCTTGACAATTTGTAGGCCTTCATATTATTTGTAGTCGTCTGTGAAATGGCCGTGTTCGAGAATTTATCGGGGATAAAACTCAACTACGTCGGTTAAAAGAGTCAGCCTCCATATAGTGCTGCTATCTGTGTGAGATTGACTGAACTACGCCAGTTTGGCGCGAATTGAAAGACGAACGGAACGGACACGGAACTGTTCCGTATGTAAATTTTTGGGCCATACTCGTGGAATACGGAACGGTTCCGTAAGTCGGCTCCAATGGGTTAATAGTACATATTTGCCTTGATTATTATTAAGTTCTTCCAGGGGTCCGGAACATGGGCTTTAAGTCCCGGGTACAGAGTCGAGGGAGTTTGGGCACAACGGAAGAGTAGAAGGAAGACAGCATCACAACAGAAGACCATTAAGAGGGTCACGGGAAAACACCCATAGAAGACAATCGATATTTGACAACATTTTAAGGATGTGTAAGAGGGCATTTGCCAAGGAATGATGATATTGATACGTAATATAAGTAGGAACTACTGAATAGAAAAATATTTAATTCTAAATTACCCTCTTATGGTTGTGCATCAGCCTTGTGTTTTGTGCAATGTCGACAGTCTGCCGGGCATACACAACACATCCACTCTGTCCTCTCCTGTTAGTACTGTATAACATTATAAAACTATGTAGGACACAGCCTTGTACAGTTCTCTCCGTCGCACTAAACTCGTCAACTAGCAAGGTTAGTCAAGTTATCACAACGCAACACAAGGGATGAGCCACAAGCAACGTTGCCTTCTTGGCGTATCGTATTAAGAACGTAATGTCTGATCTTGGCTCACCGACGATTATAAGTTTACTCACCGGGGCAAGCACGTCTTCCAAATAACATAGATGGAATCTCATGCAGTCCTCTAGTATTACCCTAACTTAATAATATTAAATTAAACTATTATAAACTAGCATACTTAATAAAACCTGAATTATTGTACTACTAGAAAGCAAAATAATACAGAAGAAGCACCAGCAATCACTGACCCACTGATCTGATTATATGTTGATAAAAATACGTAACCAACTTGAAAAACAACAAAATAAAATAAATATTCAATTGGTCTTGCAAATTTGCCAGCAACAGCCAAAGCAAAATAGAAGTTACAATAATAAGACAAACACAACTACAGTATTATCCACCTTGGACCTCTTGAGTTAACTTCTAAGTTCAAGATTCTTTCAATGACACTTAATTGAAAAGAGATCAATAACTTAAAATTCTTCCGTTCTATTTTAGTAAAATAGATAACTAATTGAAACAATGTTTGTTAACAAAATTTGCCGTATAATTCTTCTTTTATAAAACATTTTTCATTTTGTAAAACTAGAGTTGTGCGATATCTCTATATAAAACTAAATCGAGTAGCAAATGCTGTGCGCCTTACAAAATAGAGGTACTAAAGTAGTTAGAAGTAAACACACGGTAGAAGACGTTATTGGGGAAGACGACTACAAGCGTACTTGTTAATGAGTTGAGTAATGATCAATGGTAAAATTAAAAGCTTGGTTGAAAAGTGCTTTGATTGCTCCATGTGTCTGCAAGTGAATTTATATAAAAGAGATATGTTTGTGATGTTTCACACCCTTCGATGTCTCCTGCGTAGGTTAGGGCGACGGATGGATGTTTAATACTGTTTTAGTTCCTTGGGTGGGCCATTTATGGCAGTTAAATTCGTCAAGACTTGCGGAAATTTCAAAGACTAGGAGTTGTCGATAACCTGGTGCCTTGCAGCGACTTTGCCTCAATCAAATCAAGATTACGATCGAGACACATATTAACCATAATGATTGATGTACTAGTATATTGTAAATATTGCCAGCAAATTTCTGTCGATCAGCACAACCATCTATCGCATACTGTTCCGTCGCCCGTGACTAGCAGACATGATCTATATTGCACCTGAGTGTGTTCAGAAGTCGCGTACGTGTTCTCACTCGTGTTTTATTCCGTTGGTCTTGGCGATGGCTAGGCCGTTCTGTCGGCTGGAATCCGCCCGGAGATGACGTTGCGGAGGTAGGACAAACGGCAGGACCACCAGGGCTGCCAGCCCGACGAGGTGTAACCAGAAGTACATGTATCTGAGTAACAAACAATACCGTCCCACTGAGTAACCAGACTACAAACATCGCATCGCTCAAATGTACACCAAGTGCTAAAATGAAAATCGTTATGAACAACTAACCTTACCGCACATTTACTTAGAAGAACAGTCACAGTTGTGTCCGTTATGTTGTCTCACAATTCAATATTGTGACAAAGTGTTATTAAATAAATATTTGTAGTAAAACTAAACAACAGTCTTGGGGAGTAGCGCGCTACATGTAGCATGCTACTTTTACGTGTAGCGGAGCCAGTAGCGCGCTACTTTATTAAGGGGGCATATTGTAGCGGTAGCATGCTACAATTTTTGTAGCGTTAGCGTGATATTTGCGCTACTTTTTAAGTTCCGGCGCCAGCAGTCCCAGTAGCACGTAAAGTCAAAAGTCGGCACTGCAAACTATCTTGTAACGCCCGCCGCGCCACGTCATGTGCTCGCCTTGCAGACCGGCCCGTAATCTCGTCTCACTTCACACACAAAAAAATCTCCGTCCCCGAGAGAGCGAGTCTCTGTCTCTCTCTCTCTCTCGCGCGCGCTCTCTCTCTGCGTCGTCTGAAGGATGCAAGCGATCACCGATCTGTCACATCATGTAAGCTGAATCTTGTTCTTGAGTGCTATTTCAGGGTCGTAAACAAAGATGTATCCACGATAATTAGAAGTCGGATTATTGATTTAGAGCATAAGCCGCTCAATAATTACGCCAATCATCTGAATTGCACATTAAAATAAAGTGATTAGTGTCATATCCCCCTCCCTTGGGACATTCTGGGCTAAATCGCTATTGTCCGGCACCAGTAGGCTTATTCTGAACCTGACTAGAGTTGTTTGTTGCATTCTTCTGCAGTGATTCCGCGAAAAACACGTTGTTGAAAATAAGAAATGCAATATGAATGTTGACCGTTAGGCCTAGAATTCTAGGAAGACTAGGAGTTGAAAGAACGCCTTCTATCACAATGGAAACCGAAACTATGTGCTTTTGATGATAGACCACGATCGAGTTGACATAAATGGAGTTAAAAATCATCGCGGCACGACGTGAAAAGGCTTTAAAAACGGGATAATTTGAGATCTCGACACCCCCTGATTAAACACGAACATGTAGCGGAAAAGTAGCGCGCTATATTTCTTGTGTAGCGCGAATGTAGCGCCGCTACATTTCGGGGCATGTAGCGTTAGCGATAGCATGCTACAGTAAGATCTCTCTTATCCGATCTCCTCTTATCCGATGTTCCGTGTTAACCGAGCCGCAAAAAAAAAAAAAAAAAATTAAAGTTTTAAATACGTAAATAAAACATAAAAATAATTACAGACGCCGCGCCGCACTTTTTTAAATGTACTCGCATACATTTGTAGGCATGCTTTACGAGTGAGTGCAAAGAAGATAGATCGGCGATATATCTCGACTTTCGAGCAGTGTGCATCAGTGTACTGAGCGTATAGAGTTCAGTGGTCAGTGTGCGTCGGGCGCATCGCCGGTAAGCGTCAGTGCCACCCACTGAGCATATAGAGGTCAGTGTGCGTCGCGCGCCTGCGCGTGCGCATACGATCCAGCCATCTCACACACAGCTGTTCAAAGATGGTCGTTGTGGAACTAGATGCAATCATGTTTCAACCGATTCACGAAATTCGTAATCACGACGCATTGAATTGTTATTCCTGCGCTTATCTTACTCTTTCCCAGACTTATCTTGCGTCGTGAGCTTCAGCGCGGGCATAGTAGTGAGAGGTTTTCCCACATGAGAAAGAGAGCTAGGCCTAGGCCTATGTTTGCATTGTAGGCCTAGGCCTACTGCGTCGAGTTTAGGCCTAGGCCTAGGCCTAGTCATACGTTTTTATTACGACATGTAGGCCTAATTGTGTACGTGTGTTCGTGAGCTTGAATTACAAGCTATTAAATCATTTAGTATACCCTGTATGAAGTGTATCGTGTGTATTTTATGTTCCTTTATCCATTACATGTGTCATATATCATTTTACCACATCAGGCTATGCTACGAGAGCAAATAAACAATTGATCCGCGCCATCCGAGTTTTTCGCAAATCCGAGGTGCCCCCGGTCTCATCCAACTCGGATAAGAGAGATCTTACTGTACTTTTTAAAAGTAGCGACACCAAGACTGCTAAACAACAGATGCATCAGTGTTGATGTGGATCTTAATTTAAACACTGAAGTCCTGAGCAGATTGTGTCGATTGTTGAACTGCACCGCTTCTGTCATACGGTCTCTGATATTTGTATCATGTACACCAGCGATCATAAGTTAATCAGGGGTCTGGAAGATACCTACCATTTTCAACCTCGCTCATGAATATTCGGTTCGTGCTGGCGTCGCTATATTCACAGAGCTATCACTCGCTGACGTCATCGAACAGGACGTGAGGAAACATGACGGCCCTATTTTATGTAGCATTTGGCCTATTGGAACTTTTAAATACTGGTAGTGGTACAATACTGGTACAGAGCATAGCTAATACTAACACAAGGTTTGTATATTATTGGATTCACCATACACCGCATAACCTTAGCGCAGGCTTATTTGGTGTAGAAATCAATTAGGGCCAGTTTTTCTATTGACATAAATAGGGCAAGACGTCCACACTCTGACATTTCGCTGTGTGTTTTTAGTGCTAGCTTAGTGTGACTTTTAAAGGCGCCTAATCCGAGATTTGCAGAGTGAGTGTTGGTGGTGTCGGTAAAAGATTACCCTTGATTTACTTCTGAAGCCAATCGTTATACGTGCATGTGGGGCTAGAACTCTAGCAGTATTAGGGATGACATCGGGTACTCGGGTACCCGACTCCTACCCGACTCCGACAGGAGTCGACTCCATTTTCAAGGAGTCGGGGGATTTTTTAAATTTTTATATGATAAATTGAATGAGATTGCACTTGTTGTCTCGTTAGTCGTTATCTTATCTCAAAACGTAAACATAACAAATCAGGGAGAGTCTTGGCCGGGCCAAGCGACAAGCAAGCTTTTCCCCAACTGGACAAATTCAACACTTTTTAGATAAAACTGAACGTATTTTAACTAAATTACAAAAAACAAATAAACAATTAGTAGTTCTAGGAGACTTCAATGTGAATGTCTCAGCTGATAGCAAAGACCCTAATAAAGAAATGCTAGCTAATCTTCTTGACTCTTATAACATGATGCTCACCATAAAAGATACAACTAGAATTGATCCACGGTGGCAAACTTCAACGATCATTGATAATATAGCAACTGACACTACATTACCATTCAACTCCCGAGTAATTGACTTTGGAATTGCTGACCACTATGCCCAAGAAATTGCAATACAGTATAATCATTAGCAGCTACCTATACCAACCAAAATTATACGTGTTGTAAATGAGAACTCTTTAAATAATCTAGCTGAAAGCTTAGAAGGAGAAAATTGGGAATGTGTAACAGTTTCAGAGACAGCAGATGATAAATATGATGCATTTTCAAATAAATTACTTTACTATTTTAATAAAAATTGCCCACTAAAACAAATACAAAATAAAACATCCTACAAATTGCAAAATTGGATAACTAACGGTATTAAAAATGCAAAAAGTAACCAAATAAGAGAAACCATATCAACTTCAGACAATAAGTCAAAATCAATTTGGAAAATAATAAATGAAGAAATAAATCGTAAGCCAAAAAAGCCTAATGATAATATAACTCTTCTCAACAATAATACATTAATTAAAGATCCCAACGTAGTAGCCACAACATTGAATAAATATTTTACGAGTGAAGCATCTTACCTGACAAATAATATAACTACCAGAAATTATCCAAATAATCCAAATCATAATTTCCAAACTTACTTATCAAAGTCAAACAAAAGCCCAATTAACTCCCTATGTATGAAACAAACCCTAAAGAAATAAAAGATATTGTACTTAAATTAAAGCCAAAGCACTCTGCAGGTATTGATGATTTGTCGATTATAGTTATAAAAAAATGTATAAATGAACTAGCTGAACCTTTATCCGACATTTTCAATACTTGCTTTGAAGATGGTGTTTTTCCCAAGGCATTAAAAATATCCAAAATTATACCAATATTTAAAAAAGGAAGTAAACTCATTGGAAGTAACTATAGACCTACAGTAAGATCTCTCTTATCCGATCTCCTCTTATCCGATGTTCCGTGTTAACCGAGCCGCAAAAAAAAAATAAATAAATAAATAAAATAAAGTTTTAAATACGTAAATAAAACATAAAAATAATTACAGACGCCGCGCCGCACTTTTTTAAATGTACTCGCATACATTTTGTAGGCATGCCTTACGAGTGAGTGCAAAGAAGAATGATCGGCGATATATCTCGACTTTCGAGCAGTGTGCATCAGTGTACTGAGCGTATAGAGTTCAGTGGTCAGTGTGCGTCGGGCGCATCGCCGGTAAGCGTCAGTGCCACCCACTGAGCATATAGAGGTCAGTGTGCGTCGCGCGCCTGCGCGTGCGCATACGATCCAGCCATCTCACACACAGCTGTTCAAAGATGGTCGTTGTGGAACTAGATGCAATCATGTTTCAACCGATTCACGAAATTCGTAATCACGACGCATTGAATTGTTATTCCTGGGCTTATCTTATTTCTTTCCCAGACTTATCTTGCGTCGTGAGCTTCAGCGCGGGCACAGTAGTGAGAGGTTTTCCCACATGAGAAAGAGAGCTAGGCCTAGGCCTATGTTTGCATTGTAGGCCTAGGCCTACTGCGTCGAGTTTAGGCCTAGGCCTAGGCCTAGACATACGTTTTTATTACGACATGTAGGCCTAATTGTGTACGTGTGTTCGTGAGCTTGAATTACAAGCTATTAAATCATTTAGTATACCCTGTATGAAGTGTATCGTGTGTATTTTATGTTCCTTTATCCATTACATGTGTCATATATCATTTTACCACATCAGGCTATGCTACGAGAGCAAATAAACAATTGATCCGCGCCATCCGAGTTTTTCGCAAATCCGAGGTGCCCCCGGTCTCATCCAACTCGGATAAGAGAGATCTTACTGTATATCCATCCTTCCAGCTGACTCAAAAATATTAGAAACTTTGATATTCAATAGAATGATCGCATTCTTCGATGAAAATAATATCATAACAGAGAGACAAAATGGCTTTAGACAAGGCAAATCAACAAGTGACACAATTAGTAGATTTCTAAAAAGTATTGTTGAAGCAGTAGACTCTAACATACCAACATTGGGCATATTTTGTGATCTAACAAAAGCATTTGATTGTGTTGATCACAAAATACTGCTGGACAAGTTTAGAGTACTAGGCCTATGGTATACGTGGGAATGCATTGAAACTCTTAACATCTTACCTGACCGACCGACTACAATGCGTAGTACTGACTGATCTTAAGAACAACAAATTTACAAATATTAAATCAGAATTTGAAAAGGTTATTTGTGGAGTTCCACAAGGATCGATCCTTGGGCCCCTATTCTTCATTATCTTTATTAACGACCTACCTGACAATATTGATGATGCCGAGTTGTTTGCTGATGACTTTACTACTAGCGTAACGGCTGCGGATACAGTTTTACTCAAAGAAAAGGGAGAAAAAAGACTTACTGAGTCTATTGAATGGTTTACAATGAACAAACTATTGCTTAATTCTCTAAAAACTAACTTTATCCAGTTCCATTCAATTCAAAAAAAGAAATCACTAAACTTCATACATTGCCTTGCAAATTCGAATGAGAAATCAGTTGTAAACTCAGTTGAACAAACAAACTTTCTAGGTATAACAATAGATAAAAACTTAACATGGCATGCTCACATTAAGACACTGATAAAAAAAACTCAGCTCTGCTTGTTTTGCAATTAAAAGCATCGAACATATAAGCAATGTATCAACTGCTAAAGTATGCTACTTTTCTCTATTTGAATCACATCTAAGATATGGGATAGAATTTTGGGGAATGTCAACTCACATTGATAAAGTTTTCATTGTACAAAAACGAGCAATTAGAGCATTATATTCCCTTGGGCAAATGGAGCATTGTAAACCTTACTTTATTGCTCTGAACATTCTTACAGTTCCATGTCTTTACATTCTTAAATCAGTCTTAAGCATTAAGAAAAACATCCAAATCCTTGCAATTAATGCGAATGTAGGCCTACATACTCACAAGTCACAACACAAGGCAAAAACATGATCTCCATCTTAGCCAATGTTCTACAAACCTTGGCCAGAAAAACTCTGATTATATAAATAAAATTCTCTACAACCTTGTTCCAAAAGAAATCAAAGATATACCTCAATACATATATTAAATTTAAAAATGAGCTGACAAAATTTTTATTACAAAAAGCTTACTACAGCAGGGCTGCCAATTTAACGGATTTTATCCGTTTTTACGGATATTTAGGGTGCAAAACGGATAAACGGATTTTTAGTCTTATTTACGGATATTTCGTTAATTACGTTTTCTATGCTTATTTTCGTATATTTGAATCTGCGCGGGCTAATTTCGATTGTAAACATTGAAGGCGGGGCGATAATCGATTCGACTTTCAAAAGGGGGCGGAGCCGTGTCCTAGACATTGTAGGAACTGCTTCTGCCAGAACAGTTGCTTTTGGGAGTGGGAGGAGCCATGAACAAACAATGAAGATTGGTGCCTACAAAATTGTTTTCTTTTGTTTTTGTTTATAAAGTTTGGATTATGTGATCATAAACGTGAAAAATAGAATTGGTATATGATTAAAATGTTATTAACAAGTTCTGCAAGACTGCAATGTTATTAATAAACACAACACATGGGCCTAGGTCAAAATTGTGATGCAACATTCCTAGGGCCTAGGCCTAGGCTAGGCCTAAGAATTTTTTAACCAGGTCAGATTTAAAACAGATTTTCTGTAAATAAGTAACATTTTACATTTTTATGCAATCTTAATTAAAGCAACCACGGGCGTTTCTGGCTCATTTATTCTCGTCTGTGCATAGGCCTAGGCCCTAGCAACTTTTAGGTTATGATGGTAACAAATATAAACATAACATTTAGCCATTTTCATAGTTTGATCAATGAAATTAACGTTTTTAGACTTTTCACGGATTTTTGCGGATTTTTAACGTCCTCCAACAGGATTTTTTTTAAATGTCAGTGGCAGCCCTGTACTACAGTGTAAATGACTTTATCACATCAACTGACCTACCATAATTTTAAATCAGTTGGTTGTTGAATGTTACAATATTTGAAATTTGGAAATTAATGTTCTTATTCATTTCTCTTTATCCAAGTTAATTGGATGAGCGTAGCGAGCGAAGCAAAGATTCCATTTCACTACACTGGAGAAAAAAATCCGGAATGTTTTTTTTTTCTCTGTATTATTGTGTGTTTGTCAACACGATTCCGGCTAAACCGATACTCCAATTACGATGAAATTTTATGGAGGCCTTCGAAATCTCTGAACCTAAAACTGCCACCTTTATGAGCGCAATCAAAAAATTATTTCTCATGAAAATCACAATTTTACGATTTTTTTTATTTTTAAAATTTCTTTGGCTTATAAGTATAACACCTACATGCTTTATCCAATTGTAATGATTTTTTACAGAACCTAATTTTATGAATTAAGATATTCGTGTGAAATTTGAGCGCAATCGAAAAATTATTTCTCATGAAAATCGAAATTTTACGGGTTTTTTCTTTTTTAAAATTACGATTAATTAAAAAAATTAAAAATTTAAGTTTATTTTTTATTTAATTTAAATTTAAAAAAAATCTTTAACTTGTAATGATTTTTTCACAGAACAACAGAAAATCCGCATAACACATGGCAGCTCAATGCACCAATTACGCTCATCCAACAACGCGGCTTGACTTAAGCGTTTTCCTAGTATTGTAAACTTGCACTGTATCATTGGCTTTTGGTAGTAGCCTATATTTACCTAATATGAGAGACAATGTGATGAAAGATGATTATTTGTTAGTGTAGTGTATTTTGTATTATTAGTAGTGTATTTTATTATTAGTAGATGTACTGTATGTATAGTATTTATTTTATACATATACTATTTTGTAAACTTCATTAAGTTTAATACTTGTGTACAACTAAAATGGACTACACGGTGAAAACTGTTGAAAACTGTAACTATTGTTATTTGTTGTTGTCCAAAATAAATTGAAATTGATACGAAGCGGGTGGGGGGAATGGCCGGACAGCGTTGTGCAACCCCACTGAAAATCAGTTATATAACTGAGTGGGTAGACTCATACAATTTATTTATTATTTATTTCACTAGAGTAGTGGGCTAAAAATAACTTTTGCATAAAAAAATTAAAAAAAAAAAATTAAATTGCGGATCGGGGAGTCGACTCCTACCCGGTTCCCAAGGCTCCGGAGTCGACTCCAATATTTACTTCCCGATGTCATCACTAAGCAGTATAAAGCTGAAGGTAACGTAAACTCACCTGTACACGCGCATGCTAGGCCAGAACTCTAGCAGCACAAAGCTGAAGGTAATGTAGCCCATGACCAGCCGAGTGGTGAGCAGAGTCATAAGATCGTAAACTCGCTTACGCATCGGAGACAGCATATGATGTCGGAGACTGCGCCGTACCTGTAAACATCATGCCAGTGGTGTCAAGTTTAGCGTATTTGGGACTACACTTTATAAGGCAATCAACTCTGCAGGGCTATTTCCAACAGTGAAGTTGGGTAGGGTGCAAGAGATAAATACCAGTAACCTACAATCTACAATAGTTAAATACATATAATCAAAGATGATCTTAATTGTAGGCCCTATATTGATAGCTGGTTATTTAATAAGTTTGCAAGTTTATTTAAATACGCAAAGCTGTTTTTTTTTTGAGCGAATGTGTAATTCTAATTTTTATTATTTTACTGTCCTTAAACTAAAGTTTGTTTCTTTCCACAGGAACTTAGTGGTCGCTCGAGTACTCACAGTGCGGGATACGAATGTGAAGAATGCACCGCTGAGGAACGTGAGGTAGTAGCCAGGATAGAAGCCGTGCCAGAGCGCTGACAGAGCGTAGGTAGTCACCGTGGGGAAGTAGGTGCTTCTCTCGTACACGACGGAGCGCAGCCATCGGGTTGTGCCGATGTTCCACTGCTCAATGCTGTCTCGTAGGCTCAGACCCGTCTGAGAAACAGTGACACACTCGTAGATATATAATCCAGAGAAACAGTGACACACTTGTGGATATAATCTAGAGAAACAGTGACACACTTGTGGATATAATCCAGAGAAACAGTGACACACTAGTGGATATAATCCAGAGAAACAGTGACACACTTGTGGATATAATCCAGAGAAACAGTGACACACTTGTGGATATAATCCAGAGAAACAGTGACACACTTGTGGATATAATCCAGAGAAACAGTGACACACTTGTGGATATAATCCAGAGAAACAGTGACATATTTGTGGATATGATTCAGAGAAACAGTGACACACTTATGGATATAATCCAGAGAAGCATTGTGTAAAATAAAATGAACAAGATGCTACTTACCTCAAACTTAATGACATCCACATTGGATATGAGGTCCCACTTTGGCTGGCCGTCGAACTCATAGCCGTTAAAGCCCATCGCGCTGGCGTTGCAGATGGCGTCGGCTAGGTACCACACGTGATAGTACTTGAACCTGGCGAGAGTGGTGGCGAGCATGAGGAAGCCCATGAGGCGGAAGACGGACTGCTCCTCTACAAAGCCGGGGTCTGCAACACAAGCAACCAGGGTGCAAATTGACGACTTAGCAGAGGGGGGGGGGGGAGGCAAACATTTTTTAGGGGTATTATTGCCTTCAAGATGGCCTTAGAAGCGATCTGAGGTGTTATTTTGAAAGGGATTTGAAAAGATTTGAGTCCAAGTTCGGGAGGACAATTAGCTGACAATACAATGCCGACAGGGACAAAGAGTCCATTGGTTTGGTTTATTAATGTAAAACCACTTTCCTGGCTAGGAATATATTATGTAAATTGACGGTTGACGCATTATTTATTAACATTACGAGATAAAGTCACTGTATGATATGAGATGAGATGGGTATCCACAGGTGGGGATACCTTTCAGTTAAACTGAGCCAGGGATGAAATTACCAGAGGGGGGAAATTCCCCCATTCATTCATTCAATTCGCACCCTGCAAGCAACGCATGCGTGGTGAGGAGTGAGGAGCTTGAAGAAGCACAGATATTAATACCGTACCATGGTTGAGTGCTTGAGACAATGCTGTTACACTGAGAAACGTTACGGTCACATTACATCCCTTACTTAGTAACGGAAGTTAGCACAAAGTCTAGAAGATAGCATATGGAACTCACCTTTTAGCAGGTTTATGTGGAATCTGGGTTGGAAGGTAATGTACATGTACGCAAAGAAGACCGACGCCGCCACTTTCTGCAACACGACCAGCATTGCCGACGGCTCCATGACCACGTCGAGGCCGAGGCCGTTGCCGTTCTGGTCTATAGAGGGCGGTGGGTGTTTGAGAATGTTGTGACCGGAGATGAACTCCATGTAGTCGTTGTAGAAGATGACGGGACCGCACATCAGTGCTTGGAAGTGGAAGATGTAGCTGAAGTACTCGAGCACAGTGGGCACCGCCCTGCGCATTGGAACCACAACAAGCACACGTCACACTGATCAAATATCCCAGAGTAACAGAAAGATGTATTCAAATGTGTGAGATAGGATGTGGAACAGAGAGGAAGAGACTGGAATGTGGAGTGGAGAGAAGAAGATGGAGAGGTCCATTTTCAATGCCGACCCAATTCAGAGTTGGACGTGGCAATGGATAATGATTCAAATACTGTATTATATACTTGTAATGAAGGGAATCAGGCATAACTTGCTATGAGGCTATGCCATCTCTGACTCTCTTTAAAATTTTGAGTTTATTACGTATGTATCTTAATTTGTTGAAATAAATAATAATTGTTTACATTAGAGAAGGGTTGACAGGTTGGGAAAGAAAGAATTGTGTTATCCTAGTTTCATTTATTTGTATGAATGAGACGTTGAATAAATACAAAAATCACGTCTTGGTAGGGTTGACACTCACTTTACGACGTGGCACTTCTGCCCGGGAGTCAGGTCCTCCTCCGGCCGAGCGAGGCCATCGTGAATACTGAAGGCGAGACTGCTAACCTTCTGTGTGATCACCATCAGTGGACCTGCACAACACACAAGCATTGGTCGTTTGTATTGCGATGCCGGAACTCACTTCCAGAATACGTACTAATATGGGTATTATCATTTTAGTTATGTACCAAAAATATAACATGAATTGGACTACACTAGAGGCTAGAGGCAAACTTTATTGGAAGCAGGATTAAGCCCGTATTATGTCTATACACCAGGCAATCAACCACATTGAAGTTTTGAATACCTTAAAATGACAGCTGAAGAAAACTGTAAAGCCTCATACATTTATTAATTATTGTATAACATCTACAAACACAAAAATCTACTAGGCTAGTATACTATATTAGTTTACCAAGGGAATTATGCAATATGAACAGAATAGCACTTTCAACACAATGGAACCAATAATAAACACTAGATTAATCTATTGCATAAGCAGAACCAGAGGCATAAATCATATCTTTATAATCTCAAGACTTTAAATTGTGCATTGGATACAGGATATTGTAGAAAATACTATATGGACATAAAGCTAGTACCATTTGTAATCATTATCGGTAATTAACTAACTTATCACTTGCTGTGGCTTCTAAGCTACTTGTTTTGTACCATGCACGGGGTACTAGGTAGGTTACCTTCTCCCTGCATAATAATTTGCCTTCGTTACTCAGCCTTGATCTTAGCTTCACAGCATAGAATGGCTAATGATGTTGATACTAATAGGGTATGCCTGCATGATAGCTTGATAAGCTTACTGGTATCTTATCTATGGTAGTTTCTTAATTACCACCCGCTGGCCATTGTCCAATTAAAATATTATCATATACCGCAACCATTGACACAACCTCCATGAACTGACCAATTGCAAATGTTGGGGTTAGACCTCATGCTCTACCAAATTACGTATCCTATTGATTTACCTTTTAAACCTTCCGTAACCACTTCCCATATTTTCTATACTTCCCACCATTGTCCCGGTTTATCTCTTCCCACCTCAGCCAGGTCTCCGCCTTCTCCCCTGCATCCTGGTCAAATTGTATCTCGGAAGTCCTGTTTCCCCTGTCCTGTGTCCGAACCACGACAGCCTAAACTCTGCACTCCGTCCTCCTCGCTGATCTTTGTACTCCGTATCTCGTTTCTCGTCCAACTTTGTCACTCTTACTACACTCCTTAAAAACTTACAGATATACTAAAACAAAATAACAGGAAATTCCTAATCATCAGACCTACCTGTGATGTCTACGGAATAAGAGCCGTAGTCGTACAACTGCCGATGTAAGTGCACGCACGAGAGGTAAAGCAGGGCAACGGACAGGACAGTCCTGCAATCAGCAAGCATCTACCGTTAAACGCGTACAAGATCTTACAAGAAGTAACAACCTACTTTTAATACAATTCCTGCAATATATTATACCAGCACAGCACCCTCGGACCACTATTCTATAAATTCACTGGAATGGATTTTTGCCGGTAGGCCTACATTAATTACAACTTTACAACAGTCATAGTCAAATGTGACTTTTTGTGCGTGATGGAATCAGCTTTTTTCTGTGCATTTCAATTTCATTATTTATTATATCATTTCATATAGGCCCTACACACAAAAACAAAACCCTATAAATAAATGAAATATATAAAAATTTTGGTCGAAATTATTGATTAACATTTAACAACAATAATAATGAATATAAGATTTAAGATTTATAATAGCAGTTTAGTAAAGGTTTGTTCTGTGGTCCCGGTAGCTCAATTGGTAGAGCTATGGCACGTTAAGCCGGAGGTTCTGGGTTCGAACCCCAGTCGGGGCAAACTTTTTCGACAACTGCTATGAATCAATAACAATAATAATGTTCGAAACGTCGAACTCACACACGATGAAGTGTAAAAACGTGACGCGGCGCAATGACCCGTTTCACACTTTTTTAATATATTTGGGGGGCAAAAGTCTTGAATGTTTTATTATAATAATAATAATAATAATAATAATAATAATAATAATAATAATAATAATAAACAACAACAACCACAGCTACAACTACATCGACGACAACAAGTGTTGACGTCACCCTCTCCAACCAGGGGAGAAAACTACCCCCACTCCACCACGTGTGCCACCCCACCCAATCAGAAGACACCGCCACGGAGGAGTGTTCGGCTGAGGCTGAAACAAACTAATCAGCCTCAGTTCTCATGAATATGTTACCCACAGAGGTAACGAAACGTCGAGGAACTACGTACAATGTTTAGGCTACTCGCGACGCGACAAAATAACTTGAAACTCATATTTACACCTTTGATTTAATAATAATAATAGGCCTAATAATAATAATAATAATAATAATACCTAATTAAGTTTAGGCCTATATTTACTAACCTTAAATAAAAAAATTCAAACTTGCATAGGGCGGAGGGCCTAGTAAGCCTTGGAGTCTCTTCTTATGCATAAATAATTGCCTAAATAATTAAGAAAGTAGGCCTACGGTTTACTTGTATTAAAATTTAAAATGCATGTGAAACTGAAAGAAAATAAAAAACACTGGTTCATTAATTGTCATCCAGATTATTTCTCGAGGGAATGATTTAGCAACGCCACTGCCATCAGACATAGGCTACATACCTAGACCTATTGTGATAGATATTATATCGAGCAAAAGTTTAATTGTAGGCCTATCACAAGTTGTATTGTTTTATCACCTCACACGTTACTTCTGCCTACTCATAATTTCTTATATGTACACTTGGCACTATGCCATCATCAGTATAGCGTACCGTACGTAAAAAGGTAGTGTAAGCCTAAATTAAAAATAAGTAGGCCCGACATAGTGAAATAAGCACATTGTTGGGGCCATTCCACAAACTATTTGGAATACTAATTGAAAACCAATCTTCAAATCAAAACTTATAGGACTACTAAAAAGAGAACATTCCCCAGCCGAGATTCACCCTTGTCCCTTACTGATATAAAATTGATGAGACCTACATAAACAACCCACAGAAGTAGGCATACCTAACTAATGCTTGAGATAGGCCT
The DNA here is from genome assembly GCA_024449915.1 of Sweltsa coloradensis. NCBI lineage: Eukaryota > Metazoa > Arthropoda > Insecta > Plecoptera > Chloroperlidae > Sweltsa > Sweltsa coloradensis. Next base: position 433,965 of record JAMZAV010001004.1, read on the forward strand.
AGCACCCGGAAAGATGTAGGCCTATCTAGTTAAATGCAATAGACAGAGTAGAGTTGGTTATTAACTTATTATAAGGCTGCACGTATGAAGAAACATATGGTAATTCTTCCAGTTGCACAACAGGAAATCGACCCACTAGACGTTCCTTTGTGAATGACAGCCATATTGCCTATCAATTGGTCCGCATCCTGCTTGAGTTTGGACCACTGGCTTCAAAGCTAAGATCATTTCAACTGACAGAAGTAGTAACGTTTCAGTCCTCCATGCGGGACTAGATTGAGAGGCGTAATTAACCAATAAAATGTGTTTCAAGCAGCATATTAAACAGCAAATGTTTGACACTGCAAACAATTGACAGTTGAATTACTATAAGTAGGCTACTTAGCTCATAAGTCACAACCATTCTAAACTGATAACAAAACAAGTGTTATTAAATAAACTGCTGGTCAAACTAAAAACTGTACTCACCGTTGCATGACTCGAGGGGCCTGCGTGCGGATGACAACATAGCACAACGAGGGCAGGACAGCCAGATGGAATGCTTGTCTGTGGAAGTTAAACACAAATTATGAGAGGCAACAGGTTTCAGCAGTTGATTTGTGTGTCCTACGTCTACTAAACTCGAGCCTAAGAGCCTGTGTGTAGACCCTACTTCGTCATTCTCATCATTATCGACACATTTTCTTTGGGCAAATAGGCTTACATGACCAAGATAACTTTAATTTGAAATTTTACATATCTCTAATCTAACAATTAAAAGAGAAAGAATTGCAATTCCAGAATAAATCAATCTGCCCCGTGAAATTAACTTTTTTTCCTGTAGGCCTAATGAATTTCCCCAAATATTACCATTACCTAATTCACAAATGTTCATAAAAACGTCTATTTTGATAGAATTGCTACAATAGGCCTAAACACCTTATTTTCTACAAAGTAGGGCCTATTTGCCAAAGTGCCTGAAATTAGCCAAAGAAAAGTATTTTTTAGCTGAAATTACACCAAAAAGGCCTACCACATTTTTAGCACAAATTAGCAGATAGGCCTAGGCTATGTTATACTTTAGCATTAATACCATATTTTAGCAAATAGTAATTAGCAAAAATAAAATAGGTCATAACACTCAAAACCTACCAAAAGTTCCACAAAAAAAAACTGTAAACTCAATTTGTCCTAATTTCACGGGGCTCTACAATGGTGGATAAACAGGATAATACATAGGAGAAAAGCAATTTTTGTTTTAAACAGCCAGTCACCTAAAATTATGCCACAAGAAGTAGGAAATACAGGACTAGGTGCCTAGATGCTATACTCTATAGAAGGGATTCTGAGTAGGCCCACCTACTACCAAAGTTAGGCTAGAAGGTGTGAATTGTCAGAAACAAGAGCATGCCCCAACTTTATTGTGGTTCTGGACAATGTAAGAAATTTGTAGCCCAATACAGGCCTATGAGACATTTTGTGCTTACCTTCCGAAGCAAAAGAGGCCCATGACAAGGCCAATGACCAGTCCGAACGCATGGCGTGCAGCTGGACTTGCCTTAGTCGGGTGTAGAACGGTGCGTAACAATGGAGAGAGAGCTAGAGCCACCAGCTGACTGATTAGGAAGTTTACCTGCCAAAACAAAGCTCGGTTTTAGATTAGGCCCTATTTTATTTCAAGGTAGGCCACCTACTGACCGGTAGGTATGCCAACAGTTCAGTCATTATGCATCTCTCTAGCCCAGGAAATGAATATGAAACAGTTGAAACTGGGAAGGGCCTACATGCAATTGTTGCGAGTTGAGATGCGCGGCCCAGTTTCCATTGCATTCAAAGTGTTTATAGGCAGATAATTGGAGTATTGAGGTAGGCCTAGGCTATACTGTTCTCCCTAGAATGCTGTCCATAATAAAAGTAGTTTTGGGTGAACTCTTGGAAAAAAATTCCACACGGCAGGAAGGTGGAAAACATCTTTCTTTTACGAAGACTTCTTCTTTTCATATGCCCGCATTTTTGGCTTACTGGGCCATAGTTTCACGTGCACTCTTCAAAAAAAACTTAAGAGCTGACAATGTAGGCCTAAGTTTGGTAAGCTTGGTTAGCTCCCTCAATCTTTGACAAGAGTGGAATTTCAAGGTTACCCGGTACACAAAATAGACCTATGCCCTAGCCAATAGACGATTTCGTAAACCATCAATGCGCGCGACGGGAATCGTGTTGCTCCTACAGCCACCTAGGTAAACTTTTTTGATAAAAACCTCTGAACAGTGGGCTGTGTTTTCTTCAATGTAAACAATGATTGCCGGCTTCTGTTGAAAATTTAAGATTTAGTTGGCTGTGATGTGTGCATACGCAGAGACTTTACGAAATGGTCTATTAGTTTCGAACACCACATACTGGTCCACCATTTAATGGAGAATATAGGCCTACACCTAGTAGCCTATGCATCAGGTTCAGGGGTAGCCTACCATCACTGCAGATTTCAGTTTCAGTTTGAGCAACTCTCTTGAATGTCCGATTTCTCTAACAATAACTAGGCCTAGGTAGCCTTTGTAGGCCTGGATGTAGGCCTATACAAATATTATCACTAAGTGCGCTTTGGGCAACAGGTCCTACCCTAGAACCCCCTACAACTTTGCATTCAGGGCCAAGTCCATTGAAGCACAGTTTGAGTGGCAATTGTAGTGCGGTCTACGTTGTTTATGCTAGGGCATAGGTCTTCAGGTACCATACTCTTGCAGTTGGGAGGTTCCAACTTGTTAAACGGGAAGGATTTCGGGTGCGCTCTTATCGATTATAGGCCTAGGCCCTATCCTAGAACTAGTGCGGCGTACTACAACTAGGCCTAGGCGGAAAGTTCGACTAACCTAACGAAAGTACACCTTTAACATACCTACCTAAGTAGTAAGAAGGCAATATAGCAGTGTTAACAAGTTGGAACCTCCCAACTACAAGATTTCCGGTCTTCATACAAAGACCATGTGTAAACATAGTTCTCAGAAGTCCAAGGTGCCTTGGCTAAGTTTGCCCACCTGAAAGTTTGTCCTAGGCTATAGGCCTAGACACCTAGCCTAGCCCTAGGGCCTAGGCTTACCTACAGATGGGTATTCTGGACCCACAGCTTCTAGGCTCTAGGCTGGCCTAGCCCCTAGGCTAGGCCTAGCCTTAGCCTAGGCCCTAGATTAAATAGGTACACAAACGTTCTAGGGGCTAGGTCTAGGCCTAGCCTAGGCCTAGGTTACGTCTAAGACAAAACTAACATAGACATAGGACTAGGTCAAACAAATTTAGCAATAAGTAATTTCACTTACACAAGAGGCCTAGGGCCCTATTTTGGTTAAATGTCAACACGTCATGTTCAAACTTAGCGCCTAGGTCTATGCAAAATGTTCTTGAGGTGGCTGACCTTGAAAATCGATAGATAAAAGCTGGCACGTCCAAAGTCCAGCCATCGTTGAAAATGATTTGTTAATGTCAAATAATAGAGGCTAGGTCTAGACCTACCCACTTAGGGATAAACTCTGAACTTTTGACAGCTAGTCTAGAGGTTTAATGACAGGTCTCGGTTACTACAAACACGCTAGAGTACAGCTAAAAATAGGTTCTACGTAAGTTTATCCAAGGTAAACAAATGGCAACATTTTGTATAAGGTGTGCCACGAAAAAGGAGTGGTCAAAGTCAAATAAGAAAAGAGACGTTCCCTGTCAAAACAAACAAGAAAACGAAATGCTCACTTACCAGGTCGATGGGTAAGCCTGAATAGTCCGCCAGCCACATAAATAAATGACTTCCTACCCCGACGTCCGCCATGGTCGAACCGCGAGTGTGAAACGGCGAGTTTCCAGTGATTTGTGGTGTGCCTGCCATGGGCGGGACCGTTTCGTAAGGTTAGGGAGGGCGTGAGAGAGTGACGCCATGCTCAGAGGCCTCAGCTGTTCCATTCAAACCAACCAAATGGACGGCTTGGTATTTGCGACATTAGTTTACAGGGATAATTTTAAAGTGGTTATGACTTTCAATATCGAACATTAGTATATTGACAGTTCTGAACTGTCTAATTTTGATCGAAAATACGTACAAAGGAAAATAAAAGATGGCATTGTTGTGATGAATTTCTGGTCCTCCAGCCACAGGTGCTAATTTGTATTGAATTAAGCAGGCAGTGAACCGTGAAAACGCCGTGCAGCAGTGAGGTTGGTTATTTTTAACCTAATTTTACAAAAAAACTTGTCAGCCTTGCGAACGTTACATTCCTAAGTTCAAAAAATATTATAGTGCGATTTTCATGAGATATATTTCTTCGATTATATTAAAAACTTGGCATTCAGAGATTTCGAAGGTTCCCTGAAAATGTTATCTAGTCAAGAGAAGAGTGGCCGTTTGTCAGGTGAGTGCGAACAAACTGACAAAAATCGTGTCATTAGGTCTAACCTGCGATTTTGCGAGAAATATTTATTTTATTTTATTGTAAAACTTTACCATAAACGTGGGTCGCGACATTGAGTAGCCATTTGTCCGGTACATAAAACAGACAAAAATTTCGGAAAATTTTAAAAATGCTATTCTCATGAGAATGAGAAGAGAAGGTCCCCTTAATTTGTTTCGAGATTGGAACCGTTAGTCCGGTAGTATTTTTGTGTGTTTGAGGGTATATTTGGGCACAGTTTCAAGACACGATGTTATAAAGGGGCATTTTAGATTGGTACTATGCTCTAGTATCTATGTGGACCAAAAAAGAAGCAGGTTAAAGCCGATTTTAGAAATTTCCCAAAACACTAATTTTCGCAAATTTCTGGATCAAAAATTTAAAAAAAAAAATCGTGTTAAATCACAGTCACAAGATATAATTTTTTAAACTGTCATTTTAGTGTAGTATTGTGCTCTAGATCACGTGGTAAAAAATAATTTTTTGGGTTTTTAGCCCCTTTAAAATAGTAACTCCATGATCGTACAATTTTAACAAAGTGTGTCTGATCAATCAGACACACTTTGTTAAAATTGTACGATCATGGAGTCAGACACACTTTGTTAAAATTGTACGATCATGGAGTTACTATTTTAAAGGGGCTAAAAACCCAAAAAATTATTTTTTACCACGTGATCTAGAGCACAATACTACACTAAAATGACAGTTTAAAAAATTATATCTTGTGACTGTGATTTAACACGATTTTTTTTTAAAAATTTTTGATCCAGAAATTTGCGAAAATTAGTGTTTTGGGAAATTTCTAAAATCGGCTTTAACCTGCTTCTTTTTTGGTCCACATAGATACTAGAGCATAGTACCAATCTAAAATGCCCCTTTATAACATCGTGTCTTGAAACTGTGCCCAAATATACCCTCAAACACACAAAAATATGCATTCCAAAATCACACCCTATCCTGCTAATCAGCATATTGTGACCAAACTACTTACCCAAATTACAAAACAAAATATAGAGAATTTACAGAAAAGGCTGTGGAGTACGTCAATAATGGCCAATATTTTTTTGGATCAAAATCCTCCAAGGTCACGGGGCATAAAGATCGTCCCCATGTTATTTCTTATGGGAGATTTTTGCCGATGGGACCTAGCTCGAAAAATGTCATGTTTGACAATTTTTTGGGAGGTCATGGTGGCCCCAATAATTTTTCTGTTGATTGCTAAATTCATTACTATAGTTAGCCTGAATGAAATATATTTTTTGAGTTTAGCGGTTAAATACCCCTTTAAGTCCATGGGACGATGAAATGAAGTACGATTTTCATGTGAAATTCCTTCGATTCTACCCAGAAACGTGGGTGGTTGAAGTTTAGATATTTCGAAGGTCCCCTGCAAATTGCATCAAGATCGGAGTAGCCATCCCATTTGTTTTGCGAGAATGGCAAAATATATTGAATCTACAATATTTTCTCAACGAACGAGGAAGGGCGGATTGGGCCGCCGGGCAACCGGGCGAATGCCCGGTGGGCCGGTCTGTTGGTAGGGCCGGTCGGCCGAAATGCTTTTGAGTATAAAGGTGGCGTTGTATCGGTAATTTTGAAAGGTTGACCTAAATGTTGAATACACGTATTTATATATTTTACTAGGAAGCTTCGCAAACGCTTTTTCAGGCGCGTTGTTGGATGAGCGTATGTTTTTTTAAACGACTAGGAAGCTTCGCAAACGCTTTTATTAGTCGCGTTGATGGATGAGCTTTTTGTAAGTTTTTAGTTTGAGTGGGATCTCTTTACTTATCAAGTGATTTTGAATGCATTGTAGGTGATTGTTGTCAAGTTTTCTAGAGTTACTTCTTAATTGTTATTAAATACCTCAAAAAACTTACTTTAAAACCTTTATTTATATGGTTTCTGGATCATTTTTTTTTCATTTTTTTCCTTTAAAAAAGGGAATAAATCACCATGACCTTAAGGTCCATGTGAAATATAAACGGTGTAGCCCCACTCGTTTGGCCAGAATCGGCCCAAATGTCACGAAAATATCGCACTAAAAATCGGAAAGAAATCGTAAAAGTACGATATTCACGATAAATATTTCTTTGATTGTACCCAAAAACGTGGCAAGTCTAAGTTCAGAGAAAACGAAGGTCCCCTCCAATTTTCATCAAGATCGCATATGCCGTTTGCCCGGAATCGTGCGAACAGACAGACAGAAAAAATAACAAAAAACAAAACACCCGAGCTATTTTTCTTGGGGTAACGTAAGTGAAAAAAAAAAAAAACAGAAAGTCAGATTGAAGTCTTCGCTTCGCTCATCCAAAAAAAGTGTAAAATTGCGATTTTCATGAGAAATTATTTTTCGATTGCGCTCAAATTTTACACAAATATATAAATTCATAAAATCAAGGTTCTGTGAAAATATCATTACAATCGGATAAAGCATGTAGATGTTATAAGTCGAAGAGATTTTATTTAAAACGAAAAAAGCGTAAAATTGCGATTTTCATAAGAAATTGCTTTTCGATTGCGCTCAAATTTCACACCAATATATTAATTCATAAAATTAAGGTTCTGTAAAAAATCATAACAATCGGATAAAGCATGTAGGTGTTATAACTCAAAGAAAAAAAAAACAAAAAAAACGTAAAATTGCGATTTTAATGAGAAATAATTTTTCGATTGCTCTCAAAAACGTGGCAGTTCTAAGTTCAGAGATTTCGAAGGCCTCCATAAAATTTCATTGCAATTGGAGTATCGGTTTAGCCGGAATCGTGTGGACAAACACACAAAAATACAAAAAAAAACATTCCGGATTTTTTTCTCTTGTGTAGTGAAATGGAATCTTCGCTACGCTCATCCAATTATAAAACATAAAGGCTTACGATTTATATTAAAAGTCAAAACAATGCAGAAAGGATATTCAGATAAGTTGAAACAATACCCTTGTTGTAATATTAGATGTTAGTCGACTACTACTACCTGCTTAGGACAACCATATTTAGGTTATCGGCGCACGCTCTCAAGCCATATGAGCTAAGAATTCTTACAAACATCCGTCTTTACATTAAAACTCACAAAATCCACGCTCTTTGATTGTTACAAAAATTTCGGGATATAATGACACGCTAAAATAGGATAGGATAGGACGCGAATGGGTGCCTGAAGGTATGCAGTGAGGGCAGTGAAATTTTTATTCGCCATTGGCGAAAAGGCCTCCAGCGGCTGGGGCTCCGCCCCAAGCCCCGCGGTTTTTCGCTCATAATTTTGGGCCGCTCACAACAGATTGCCCGGGCTGGATTTCTTCCACAATCCGCCCCTGGAACGAGGAATCAATTGAATTTATTCAGTTTTTCATTTGTAGGCCCCATTTACAAACGACTAATGGATTTTTGTATTCTCCATCAATATTGACTGTCCAATAAAATTGAAAGCGCAGCGCTTGCACGCGGTAATCAATCTGGAAGTCGTCGTCGACCTTGGCCATCGGCAATCCTGACTGAGCAACAGTCATCCATCACCTACGGAAAATATACTACGCAGCTTTTTAGTAGAATATACACATTAACTTGTGAGCTGGGCGTTTATTTAGAGTGATGTTTAAATTCGATATCCAAAGACAATTCGTTCTTTTGTTTTATAATCTATTTCTCAGATAACAAACATCCCAACTAATACATGATAATAAAACACACCTATCTCAGACTCAAGATTAGTACATCCTTCAAACGCGACGAATGCTGATTGTGCAATAAATTGAACGATGCGTAAGTTAATTCTTGAAACAGGTTTAAGTTTCAAGGTCGTCCCACAAGTTCAAATGACCTTCTAGCGTTTTGGATTTTCAGTAAACTAATTTTCAAAAGTATGTTCAGTAGTTTGTATATGGAGTTGGAGTATATATTGTAAAGTATAGTAGGTATGCACAATTTATTAATTGTATATTTATATTTATTAATTTGTTCCTTAGTTTGATATCCACCCCCTATGCGGAAAATAAATACAAATAACAGTTATTCGCTCAAAGAGCTGTAATATAATGTGTTTATCAAATTTAAAAAATATGCCTAATCATTAATTTTACATAGACAAATTACCAACAGACAACAAAACATTCTCCTTGAATTACCGCTATCGCAGCAAGTTTTATTTGTGACTTCAAAACCCAACAATCGCATGTTGCTCACAGTTGCACTGCCATAGGCAAAATACCGAAATAATATAAGAAAAATCTGGTATCGGGTACGGCATCACCCGCTTTGTGAAACAGTTTTATTCCTTGTATACAATATACCCATAAAATACATAGCCTAGGAGGGAGGGTATATAAACTTTAAAAATGTGAAATCAGATTGTTAAACTGTGTCAATCAAGTCCGAGGATCGTGACGTGACGTGACACATGTGGCACGCAAAGTGTTACCTATTAGTGACTCACCAAAATGACCTTGAAGAAGAAGAAAATTCCTAGGGCAAGCCCCCCGACCCTCACTTAGCCTTCGGCACATCTATGAATTAATTGGTTGAACCCCTTTTTATGAATATTCCTGTATACGCCACTGGAACTAAAGCCCCCTCCCCTTGCGAATTTTTGGATTTGCCACTGCTGGATTTGCGCCTCCCCCCCCCCCCCCCCCCCCGATGTCCAAACTCTAGTGACGCTCCTGCCTGATAGGCATAGGTCTTCTAATCTACACACCCTGGGTGGGTACTGGGTAATACGTATTATAAGTACTAGGAAAACGCTTAAGTCCCGCCGCGTTGTTGGATGAGCGTAATTGGTGCATTGAGCTGCCATGTGTTATGCGAATTTTCTGTTGTTCTGTGGCAAAATCATTATACTTAGTTGAAATTTTTTTAAATTAAATTAAATTAGATTAAAAATTAACTTAATTTTTTTAATTTTTTTTAATTAATCGTAATTGTTAAAAAAATCGTAAAATTGCGATTTTCATAAGAAATAATTTCTCGATTGCGCTCAAATTTCACAAAAATATCTAAATTCATAAAATAAAGGTTCTGTGCAAAAATCATTAAAATCGGATAAAGCATGTAGGTGTTATAAGTCGAAGAAATTTTTTAAAAATTGAAAAAAATCGTAAAATTGCGATTTTCATGAGAAAAAATTTTCCGATTGCGCTCAAAAACGTGGCAGTTCTAAGTTCAGAGATTTCGAAGGCCTCCATAAAATTTCATCGCAATCGGATTATAGGTTTAGCCGGAATCGTGTGGACAAACAGACAAAAATACAAAAAAAAGAAAAAAAAAAACATTCCGGATTTTTTTCTCTAGTGTAGTGAAATGGAATCTTCGCTTCGCTCGCTTCGCTCGCTACGCTCGCTACGCTCATCCAATTAGTAGTTTTAGGGCGCCTCCAAGATAAAACGATTGTGCATGATAAAATTATCTTATTATTTTTTATTTCCACTCACTCATCGCTGTTGAGTGTATCTTTCTTCTCGTTCCTATTGTGCAAGTGCAGGACACGTGTGTACGGGGGGGGGGGGGCATAATCAACTCGACCAAACACATCACCTATCATCATCACCTTGATTAGCGTCAAGAATCAACCTGTTTAATGGTGTAAACTCTCAGAAAGTTGCGTGTCTTTGACGTTGCACATATTATAATGCATCCGTGACTAGCAGGTCTTGTTTATTTATTAACCTATCCGTGTAAACAGGCATGTTTATGCCAACTTGTATAATGTATTACGTACGCATGTCATGAAATTGTAGGTCCGATCCAATACGCTCAGTTAATTTTAAATAATTCAACTGTGAAATGGGGTAATTGGAAAACTTTCTATGGGGGGGGGATAATTTCTCAATAATTAATCAAAGCTATAATTTGTACTTTGTAGCGATATTTATGAATTGTTAGTCGAATATTGTTTGTTTTGTAGTTCAATGTTTGGTGAAGCATCGTGTTTGAGTGGAATGGTTTGCTCATCAGGCAAAGGAATCGAACGCAGCGTAACCGAGCGTATAACAGACTTTCTGCACGGCTAGACAACTAGCCTTATTACAATTCTTACAAGGAAATGCAAACCTGTATAATTCCCTTTTTAGATGCGTTGACTGAAACAAGACATGATGACCCGCTCTAACCAAGAAGTTATAGTACACCTAGACGTAGCACCTGTTGATACCACCTGTTGATTAATTGAGTCGCAAACGAGCTAGATTGTCAATGTAACCCTTTGCATTAGATTATGTTATATTGATTTAGACCTGGGAGTAAAAAAAAATACCGAGGGAACTAAACCTGGTATATAGGGTGTAACCGTGTAATGTGCCTTTCTTCAGGTGAATTCAGGTGTTATGGATCGGATAATTATTGTGAAGGGATGAACCACGCATTTGTATGAACGACCTTAACCTTGGAAAACCCCTTTTAGTCAGGATTGCCTGTGGCGGGATTCGATCCCGTGACCTCCATAGTCAGCGTCTCTCACATACGCATGAGCTAAAAACGAAACGATCTAACGCTACTTATTACTCCTAGGACCGGCAGTGTTGGCTCGAGCGCTAAGCGCTTGACTCTGATTCGGGAAGTCCCGGGTTCGATCACGTCGTGACCGGAAATCCCAACTGAAGTTTTTTCAGCGTATTCCTAAGTTATTAATGCGAGTGCAAGGAATTGAGTCCGGGATTGAGTCCTCTTAAACAGACTTTGGATATTCCCTTCACAATTACCATGTCTCTGGGTATATTATATTCCCACGAGAAATTTAAAAAAAATGAGAACAGCTGTTGCACGAGAGCTGTTCACATTGATATTTAACATTGATCTTGACGTATTATGTCAGAGTCAATGTCAGTCATCGGTCATGTATACAATTATTAGCATAGATTAACACCGTCATTTTGTTGGTATTGCAATTTTGTCAATGAGTTGTAAAAAACTTATCAAACAATTATGATAATTGTATTACTATACCACAGTAAATTCGATAATTGCGTTCCGTAATAGTCCGTTTGTGCCATTGTTATTTGTATCAATGTGACCGCACTAATTCTATAGACCCTTGCGCAATGTTCAGACACGTAATGTGTATGTGGATACTTAGCTAGTACACGATCTCAAGGTTCGCGTCAACAACAACACTGCATATCACGTTGTTTAATGGTAACAAATCACGTTGAGAACGGGCGCATCTTCGTCATGGGCGTCGGTTGGGGGGGGGGGGGGTGCAAGGAGTGCACTTGCCCTCCCCTGGATTTCTGGGAAAATGATGAATTTTGCACCAGGATAAATAAGTTTCATTTTAATTTATTCATAACAAAATTTTGAACAACCCAAAATCCGTTTAAAAGTGGCAAAAAAAGCAATGCGGGGCAATTTGGGGGTATTCTGTTCGTTCACGGACCCTCCTTACACCAGGATAAATGTGTCTGAATTTAAGTTTTTAATAACCTATTTTAATAACACAAATTCAGTTATAAAGTATTGAAAATATTTTTACAAAACGCACTGTGTGGCTCATTGGGGGGCTATCGCCCCTAGCCCCCATTACTCCAGAATGTTGCCCCCCCCCCCCTTGGAAAATGTACTGATCTGGATAACTAAACGGGGAAGAAATAAGAATGTCCAAGAGTAGATGTTGTCTGTGACTTGAATCGGAGCCTCTCCTTTACTTGGTCGGTTACTGACTGAGGGTCAGACAACTGTTGCAAAACATACATCACTGTTGCCAAAAACTCTGCGATAACACTAACAAACGCATATTATTATCGCGTTCTGGGCAGCTGTTGTTTATTCTATATCGCTGGGAAGCAAACACTGATAACAGGTAGGCCCAGATTATCTAACAACTGACCGCTATGAACCTGTACGAAACTGTTAGCATGCCAAGAACAGTTCTGATTTATTTAGGCAACTATAGATACGTTTTTCTATACAAATACTACTCTCTTCTGATATTGGCATGTACGCGCCGTCGCGCACATATACGGGCAAGCTCGATCTGTACTCCGGGAAACTATACACATTATACTCATGGAAAACTTGCCACGGACGTCCTTCTGCTAGTGGCGGATCTAGGACATAATCATGATGGAGGCGATCCCCCCTGCATCCGCCACCGCCTTCTGTTAGTATTTCTTGGATGAGCTAAGGTCTACTTGATCTCCGAAGACGAACCTCCGCTAGAGCGGAGATCAAGTAGACCTTGGGATGAGTTGGATTATGACGGTGGGCTGTGGTGCCGGTGGAGTGATCGAACCCGGGACCTCTTCAATCAGAGTCTCGTGCTTTACGCTTGAGCTACATTTTCGATACGATTCCTTCTTCATCCATATCTTCTATTCAATTTTAAATTCAATTCAATTCAAATTATTATTACTATTCAATTGTGATAATTATAATTATGACATTGTGACATCTTGAATTGTTATAGGCCTATTCGACTTTATTTTACATTAATTTTGATTTTGTCGCCTAACTAGGCATTATACCACTGTTATAATAATATGATAGGAAAGCTAAAGAGGGTGCATGTGGACCTGTCCGTCTTGGGACAGGTTAAATACATTAAACTTAAACTACTAATACGTGAAAGTGAGACAGACATGTCTCACTTGATGAGTAAGACGGCGAAGTGCCATAGTTTGGAGTCGGTTCAAACATTCTCCGAAACCATCATTCTCTTCTGAAAGTCCCCCACTGAATCAGTTCTTGCAACTCTAAGAATAGACCAATACTAATACTATAATTATACAATTCACTTTTTCCGACTGGCGCAGGAGCTAGAAGGGTGCACAATCATAGAAAACGTCAATCCAGGGGTAAAGCACCCGACCGGCAGTCGGGAGACCTGGGTTCGATAATCGATACCCCGCTGAGATGGATTTTTGGATGAGCGTAGCGAGCGAAGCGAAGATTCCATTTCACTACACTACACTGGAGAAAAAATCCGGAATGTTTTTTTTCTTTTTGTATTTTTGGCTGTTTGTTAACAAGATTCCGGCTAAACCGATACCCAACTGCAATGAAATTTTGTGGAGGCCTTCGAAATCTCTTAACTTAGAACTGCTACGTTTTTGAGCGCAATCGAAAAATTATTTTTCATGAAAATCGCGATTTTACGATTTTTTTCGATTTTTAAAAAAGTCTTCGACTTATAACACCTACATGCTTTATCCGATTGTGATGATTTTTTTTACAGAACCATTATTTTATGAATTAATATATTCGTGTGAAATTTGAGCGAAATCGAAAAATTATTTCTTATCATAAAACTTATGAAAATCGCAATTTTACGATTTTTTCGATTTTTTAAATTTCTTTGACTTAAAACACCTACATGCTTTATCCGATTGTAATGATTTGTTCATAGAACCTTAATTTTATGAATTCGTATATTCGTGTGAAATTTGAGCGCAATCAAAAAAAATTTCTCATAATAATTGCAATTTTACGATTTTTTTAATTTAATTTTTTTAATTCCTTCGACTTTAACACCTACATGCTTTATTCGATTGTAATAATGTTTTCACAGAACCCTAATTTTATAAATTAATATATTCGTGTGAAATTTGAGCGTAATCGAATAATTATTTCATATGAAAATCGCAATTTTACGCTTTTTCGTTGTTAAACAATTACGCTCATCCAATAACGCGCCTGAAAAAGCACAGACTAACTGACGCACAGAAAAGTGATGCATACAGCTAATGATTATAGAATGAACTTGTGAATAACTTATATTTTATTCTATGGAGGCTGCGAAATAATGTAACGGGCGGAAATAGTGCTAGTGCTAGTGTGTAAGTTATGTTTTACCACATAATCTATAGCATAATACTTCACTAAAATGACCGTTTAAAAAAATGTATTTTGTAGCTGTGATTTGAAACGAATTTTACAAGTTTTTTTATCCTGAAATTGTCGAAAATTGACGTTTTGGGGAATTTGTTCCACCACTAAAATGGCCCTTTATAACATCGTGTAACTATGCACAAATATACACTCAAACACGCAAAATATGCATTCTAACATCACACACACCTTTTCTTAGTAATCAGCATATTTTGACCGAACCACTTGCCCAAATTACAAAAACAAAATATAGCGGATTTACAGAAAAGACTGCCGAGCATAGATACTACTATCCGAGTATGCGTCAATAATGGACAATATTTTTTTGGATTAAAACCCGCTCAAGGTCACGGGGCATAAGATGGTCCCCATGTTATTTCTTATGGAAGATTTTTTGCCGATGGGACCTAGCTCGAAAATTACCAAGTTTGACAAATTTTACTCGGGTCAAGGTCACTCAATATTTTTTTTATTACTTTCTAAATACATAACTAGTGAGCCTTAGCCTGAATGAAATATATTTTTTGAGTTTAGCGGGTGAATACCCCTTTAACAAAGACAAATAAAGATAAAGTTTGTTATTCGATGTTATAGCAGTGGTCAATCATCTTATACCGATAAGTATGACTCGCCAACCCAGATAAAGCGGAGGTCAGCGTTACGATCCCAGCCATCCAGCGCTAATACCGAGTAAAGGTCGTTCCACGTGGTTCCTCATTGAGATGCCACAGGAGATACAGAAGAAATAAAATAACATCATCTTGTGTTTCGTCTACACCCACTCAATCACAGAACTGATTTTTAGAGGGTGATTTGATAAAAGGGTTGCGAACCAACCCTGTAGACGCCGACGCCATCGATGAGCGAATATTAACTAACCGGTGACCAGTACATGGGCGCCGGCAGGAATTTTGGCAAGGGTGGCAAAGATTTCATTGTGTACTCTCGTTGGGCAAGGACGCAGGGGGTTTGGGGGGCAGAGTCCCCCCAACAATAGCGCCGCAGGCGAAATTTTTGAAAATCAGGTTTTTTAGAATGTGTTTGGTGGGTTTTAGAAACAATTAGTGGGCTGAATACGATACCAAAATTATGTAATTTTTGCGCAGTCGATACTCGGAACTAGAAAACCACCAACGAGTCGTTATCGCTTGAAGCGAGCCAGCCGAGCATGATAAACACTTCACTGCAACTTGATGGGAGGTTAGGTTAGGTTATGAGTATAGTTATAGTTTTGTTTACTTAGTTTTGTTGATATACGTCTCGGACTAGATGAAACAGGTCCAGTGTAAGCCGGACTAGAACCCTTGCTACTAGTGTTTTCACTTGTCTGTATGATAGAATTAAATGTCCCTAATTGATAGAGAAAAATAAAACTAGGAACACTCCGCTCCCGATAAGATCATTTTATATATTAATATTATTAATATTAATTTTCAATTGAATTTCGGTTTCACAAATAGATTAATTTATATGTAATAACGCATATCGCCGGTTAAAATTTATTTTTTCCTGAAATCCAGGATCCAGGGGGGCAAGCGCCCCCCTTGCCCCCCCTCCCGGCGCCCATGGACCAGTATATTCGAAATGTGACATAGGCCCATCTCCCTAATTTCCCAAAACAGCAAGGGTGACGTAGGTTGATGTGATGTGAGGCGTGACGTGTAGGAGACGATAAGAAAGCAGTGTTGTCTGAGAGTGTCTTCCTTGTAGTTGGCGTCGTCTGACATTCATGTCACACATGGCTCGTGACGTCACGACCTAGTGTGGCGTGGGTACCACTCATTTGGGTCACCTCTATTCAATAGGCCTACGCGGCATTGAAACTCTTTTGTAATAGAATAATACACATGGCGATTTTTATACCTCGGAAAAAAATACAATTGAAATATATGTACATCCATTACGTTGTTGTCTATTGTAGTCAAATAACGTTTGACATAGTGCGTCAAGTTTGTCGACCTTCTTAACTCGACGCTTCAAAACTCGCGTAGTTCAACTTGCGAAACGTTGGCCAACAAAAAACTCATTTTTGACGTTCTACGAAAAAAATCTTGCTCTTACTCGGGCCCCGCGTAGGAAGCGATGATAATACTAATAATAAGTTGGTCGCTTTTGATCATCTGTACTTTACAGAGATTCCAGCCAAACCACAAGAAGCAGAGATTGGATTGGAAGTGTTTTCCACATTCACTTGGCCTAGCTCGGCTCGTCATCAGTGAAAATATACTCGAGAATGTCTTGAGCTATTTCAAGGCTCGCGTTCTAAGTTATTACTGAGGAGGGATCCTCCACTCTCGTCTCGTCTCGCTCAAGGAGCAGCCGTCAAAATAACTCCTCTATCTTCATGTTATGATGGGGGACGGTTTCGTCCGTGCAACAACAGTTGAGTCTGGCTCTATCTTCATGTTATGATGGTGGACGGTTTCGTCCGTGCAACAACAGTTGAGTCTGGCTCTATCTTCATGTTATGATGGTGGACGGTTTCGTCCGTGCAACAACAGTTGAGTCTGAGTAGATACATGTTGTTAGAACGGAACACGTTTGTCTCATCACATAACAACACCTTACACGGACACCTCACCATGGTTGCCATTTACAACACACAGTTCACACCTGAGCTACGTTCCACATCCACTAAATGACGATAATAATACTTACGAATGACAATGGGCATGTGCTCTACAGTTTGCATACGGCCAACACGCAATATATTTTTTAATGTGTGGCTCTGCTAATCGTAAAGGGCGAGGATAAAGATAATGTCCATCTCGCAAACATCAGCTAGTTAGGGGAGTATGGCTAAAACTCCCTGAAACTAGAGGCGAGCTCTGGTGGTCGTCGTCGGGTTCTCTCTCCTCCTTCACACGACGACCAAGACAACACGAACGATGACGACCACGACGTGAGGACCCCCCCCCTCTATCCATGGCTGATCCAGACTATCATGGGATTTTCCTCCCCATATCACAATTATAGGCTAGACTAGAGTGGCACAGGCTGACGCGCTCCTACTCCAAATAAACTTAACTATAGTGGTAGTAAGTGAACGTGTTTGCATAACATTAACATGTAGCAGTGCTTGTGATATAAAAAATACATTATTTAGCATAAAAAGTAGTGAAGTCAAATAAAATATTAACAACATCCTGTTTCCCCCATTTGAGTCCTTGTAATCAGATACAATTGCCTTGGGTCAAATTATTGTTGTAGAGAGAGTGGATGTATTATAGTTACAATATTTTGCTAGTTTACATGGCAATATTAAATTTATATTCGTACAATTTTTCTATCAAAGCACAGCAGTAGGTGCACATATGAATTCGATATTAGTTCTTAAAAAGAAGAAATGCGTGAATGCGACTTTTGTGTTAAACTATTTCTGTGATTGCATTGAAACCTGTCTCGCCTGCACGTTGAAGTTCGGAGAGAGAACTCTCGCTGGAGATTTTTTATTTATTTATTTATTTAACGTCTATCCGTTTCTGTTATAAAAACTGATTTACAAAGGAGGACAACTAAATAAATATTATTGCAGACACAACAATGAACTACCTATACGTTTAAGAAAATAAATAAATATTTTTTTTTCCTTTTCGTTTTTCTTTTTTAATGTTTTAATGTTTTTTAGTGTTATTTTTTTAATGTTAATGGAAAGTCCCATGCTGGTCAGAACTAACCACGGGTTATAGGGAGAGGAAAAGGGGGATTCTCAAGTCGCGGTCGACATAGTCTTTGTCATCGTCCGTGTCGTCGTCGTCCTCGTCGTCGGGGAGGTCGTCAAGGGAAGGGGAAAGGTCCTCGACGACGACCGCCAGAGCTCGTCTCTTGTTTCAGGTAATAGTATAATTGATGTTTGTAGATGGACTTTTTCTCTTTCCTTGCCTTTTACGATTAGCAGAGTGATGCTCTGGGTCAAATTCCCAGACGCGTTGACAGAAATACAACATATAAAATAGGTTCTAGCTTTGTTTTGATGAGAGGAAAGTGCTCGTCTGATATGATGGTCTGATGAACCTGTCTGTGTGTCATTAGTACCACGTCTATATTGCATCATCAGCTAATCATTATTTATAACCATGACGCAGCTCATACACTTTTTAGAGCTCGGTACAGTGTCACGCCGATGAAGTGATTTTCCATCTGCCAATCACGATTGTCATAGCTGGACATTAATCATATCTACGCGTCGGTTACCGTATGAGCTAATTTAGGTATGTACTAAGATAATTTCGATTCACTGCGACCTCCACTTGTCGAAATTACTTTCCTGTGTGGATTCTGGTCGTTCCGTTACGGATAGTGAACTAGGTAGGTTTAATAACGATGGCCCACAATACAATATACATTATAGTAATGACAGGCTATACTCTCTACCTACATCATTTGCGCGCAAGGACTGTGCAAATAAGCGGTTGCCTCACCTGTAAAACATGGATCTCCCCTGTATTGGCAGCCGTGTACGACTACGTGCCGATCACAGCAAACAGCGCTAGAAATAAATGGACTGGAAAAGAAAGCTGGTGATTTTAGCGACATTATTATTTTATGACATTTTCCTAGTGTTCACACCTTCTACCCTCCAATTTGAATTCCTTTTGAAAAAAATTTCTTCGTATCACTTTTCTGTCCGTCCGTCCGTCTGTTCGTGTCTCACGATTAAAACCGAACTCGTCGTCCGATTGACATGCGCTTTTTTGGCATTGCTCTTCAGATACAGAATATATTTTTGGTGACCCTGGGCGTAAAGGGGGAGTGTCTGGCCTCCTAGAAAGTTTGGAAATTCAAGACCCGGCACCGCCACCGTTTTTCTTGCGAGCGTCATACTCAATGCCATAACCGACAGTGTTGGCTCGAGCGCTAAGCGCGCGACTCTGATTCGGAAGGTCCCGGTTTCAAATCCCGTCGAGACCGGCAATCATGACTGAAGGTTTTTTCCGAGATTTTCCTCAGTCGTTAATGCGAATGCAAGGGATTGAGTTCTCTTAAACCGCCCTCGGACGTACCTTCACAATCCGCAACATACCTAGTTAGACACCTGCTGATGAGGGGCATTAATTGCACCCTAAGCAGCTTCCCACAAAAAATAATCTCTCCACATAAAACCACTCAAGATGACAAATTTCGGTTTAAGTTCGCTTTCACAACTTGTTGACTGTAAAACACAAGTTTTCGTCTGAAATCAACTCTCATGATGATTTCGCATTCACGTTCGTTTAATCACGTTTCAAAAATTACTAATTATATTATTGCATACCGTTACTGATTGTTTGAAAATATATAATCTAGATAAGACTAACGGGTCAAACGATTATTCGTTATTTCCGACCCGATATACAAAATCGGAATTTTGAAATTCGAAAATTTGTAATCAATTTCGGACGATAATCGATTGATTGACATTTTCTATACTGCAAGTTAAAAAAAATCTTTTGTCGAGTAGAATCGTAAATAAGTTTTTTTCGGCCGCTTTCATTTAAATATCAAACTAAAACTGTAATGATAATCACTTGTTTAAGCCTTCTCTAATGATGGAGTTGCAGATAGGACAGAAAAATAACAACTTTCTGGGGAGGGGGTGCTTGGCGCCCACCCCTTCAACTTCCACGGTCGTCAAAAACATTATGTATCATGTCTCGTTTTAGTTAGAAATTATGATCGATTCCAGTTTCCAAACTTAAGTTTTTATATCGTCCGTCAGAGCTGATTTAGTTAATTAGGTTATTAAGGTTAATTCATGTTTATAATTAATAATTAATTATTATCAATTACCCTTGACCTTGGTGCCACGATATTTCTAATTACCATCCGGCCTTATGTAAACATCAGCAATACCATATGGATCTGGTCATCTGGGAATTGTGTTGTGACCGGTTAAGATTAGCAGGCATTCGTAAGAGCAGGCATTCGTAAGCCCTCCTTGGACTTATGAATGCCTGATCACTGTGACCCCTGTTTCTAATGAACAGGGGATCAAAGGGTTGCCACTCAAACAGATCAAATGCACTGCGGATTTGGGAGTAGCTATAGCCACCACATGAATTGTTTGGTGTAATACTACTCGAATTACATAGTCAACTTGTTAGGGTTGAAGCTGCCTGATAAAATATTTTTCCGTGTGTCTGTGGCTATCAATCCATGCGTCTCTCTCATGATAAAAAGTTTAAAACCAAACATGACCTTGACATTGATAAGCATTGTTTTGTTGACATTGCCTTTCAACATGAACGATACAGGATGTTTTTGGTAACCTTGTGGGTCGGGAGGTAAGGCCATCTCCACTGAACTGGGCATTTCTATAATACCTGGCACCTCCACCAAGGAGAATTTTATGCCGGAGGGAGACGTGTAATAATAGTTTGCTTCGCTCCTTCTTTTGGGTACTCCCATACCCGTTATCGATTTCAAAATAGCACAGGGGAATTGAAGTGGGGTAATCACTTATAAGTGATAAGTAGTGCTATCACTGATAACACCACTTGCAAAATAAATAATATCAAACACCATAATGTAATTAAAGTTCCAAAGTTTTGGTGAGATTATGTATGCAATTTAAAACTATTTAGTTGTTTGGAAATGATTCAATTTGGTCATTTTCTGGTTTTTATTTGATCAATATCCATGATCGTTTTGTGAAATAATTGACACACCTGTCAGTATCATTTGTCATTCACGATTTCACTGATTTTTAAAAGGTTTCTAAAAGGTAAAGTGTAACTGTAAACTACTAACTGATAACATTTTTATAAGACTAGGAAAACGCTAATGTCCCGTCGCGTTGATGGATGAGCTTTTTTGTAAGTTTTTAGTTTGCATGGGATCTATTTACTTATCAAGTGCCTTTTGAACGCATTGTTGGTGATTGTTGTCAAGTTTCTATTGTTACTTGTAAATTGTTATTATAAACCTAAAAAAAATCATATTGAAACCTTTATTCTATGGATTCTGGCTAACTTTTTCAACTCTTTCTTTCAAAAAGCAATACATCACCATTACCTTAATGTCCATGTGAAATATGAACGTTGTAGCCCTACCCGTTTGGTCAGAATCGGCCCAAATGTCACGAAAATATCGCACTAAAAATCGAAAAAAAATCGTAAAAATACGATATTCATGAGAAATATTTCTTCAATTGTACCCAAAAACAATACACCTCTAAGTTCAGAGATTTCGAAGCTCCCCTCCAATTTTCATCAAGATCGGATATGCCGTTTGCCTGGTAGAGAGTTAACAAACAGACAGAGAGAAAAAAAAAAAAAAAACACCGAGCTAAATTTTTTGGGGGTCAGTGAAATTGAAGTCTTCGCTTCGCTCATCCAATAATAACCCATACAGTTTATGAAAAATGGTAATTTTCTTAAATTTTCATTGTATAATTTGATGTTTGCTACTTTTATTTGAGATTTCAAGGACAAAATATAATAATCAATGTTGAAGGAAGGTTTATTAACTTTGTGCATTATATTCAAGGCCTAATTGGCTTGGATAATTGAACTAGAAACATTGGAGAACCGGGTTCAAATCCCAGTAAGGTTGTATTTTGTAGTTTCTGAATTGTACACTATTAACAATTCCACCTTTTGGAGTGTATCCCAAATAACCAAATTGTAGAGAAATGAATAAACATGTTTTAGTGGGGAAAATGACACGTGAAAAACCATGTTCCTAGTTTAACTAGCCTTACATTTAGTATGAAATGAAGGTAAAGAAAACTCAAGAAATGCAAACACGACTTCATAAAGAAAATGTTAATTTTATTGAAAACAAGCAAAACAATGTGTTCTGGATTTATAAACCCAGGAACAAATTTCCCAACTCTTTCAGAGTATTGTTGACATAACAGTTTGACTTAACAACAATGACCTGTTCAGCACCAAATTGTTTGCACACAATTTGACCAACATAATAAATGTGACGTGAAGTCTCAAAACAGATGACTTATTGTCAAGACTAGATTACATATTTACAATCTTCATACTGCAACAAATAAACAAAACAAAGTGTGATCCAAGGGCTAGGAAGCGGACCGACAGACTGGTTTCATCACTTGAACACACACTATTTTGGCGTGATTTGGACAGAAACGAGTGTGCATGTAGTAACTAAATAATATCCAGACTCCACGTTTGATGCAGTGAAGTTAACAAACGAAATGCACCCCCGGCATTAGTTTAGCTCGGTCTGTTGTTTTGTTTTTACGCACATACATAATAATATATAAATTGAACTGTAAATTGTAATCAACATACAATGAAGATTTTTCTGAATGGACTGGGGTAATGCAAGTTTAAAAGCATGTGTTATCTTGTGTCCAAATCAGTGTTCGACACTGGCTAACAGAAGGCCAGTGAGATCTCGTTACTTATTTCAAATGTAAAAACTCTATAGGAGCTACAAATTACAAAACAATAAATATTAAAAATTACAAACATTAATAATATTAACTTAATGTTTGTTTAGTTATTGGCTAACCTACAAGTAGTCCCCTTTTATTTGAGAAGCCCCACTTTACAGTTTTGAGTACCCAAATCTGTGAGGCTCATATATATGAGTAAATTTTGTGATATAGACTAAAGTAGGCCCTATTGCACTTGTGTTGCAATCTTGAAAAACAGCTTCCTTCATGAAAAATAATTCTATGTAGTATGTATGTTAGGTAATCGAAGAATACAACACGGCAGGCGCGGTTTATCAAGAAAATCTACGGAAATATTAAGGATTTGTAGTAATAAACACTTGTATAAATAAATAGTATAAATATAATGAAAATGTCCAGTCATTTGCTACACTAATTGTTGTTTTCTGTAAGACATGGCACATTAACAATAGCATAACCACCCTCACCAAACGGTAGGGAAAGAGCCCCTTGCTTGTCTACTTAAGTATCTAATGCAATATGAATAATAGTTCACCAATAAATTGTAAAAATTGTCAAAGTAATATCTTATTTTAATAATTAGCTTGCTCCTAGCGCGGGTGGCCATAGCCAAAGCAATCATTGCAGCAGGTGTTAAGAATAAGTAACCTATTGTTCATATTCTTTTCTGTTGGCACATTATAATCCGGTTGTTACTGTGTACTGTGAACTAGTGTCACACTCATCTTCACTTGACACAATTTAATTCATAATTTAATTTACTTCTTTGGCATTCCTGCTAAAATTGACATTCAACTGACTAAGACTACGTTTTTCAGGCGAGCTGGGCTCGGACTACTCGGTGCGTACTGGATTTCCAACCTCAGTTCACTAACGTTTATCAAGAGCTTTCAGGCCGGTCTAGCTCATTTCATTTCATTTTTATTAGCATCCAAAGACTCCGTCTGAGCTAGAAGATTTAGAAATGTCACTGCTTGCTAAATGTATCAATGCACAGCTGTTTGTGACAGTTGTTGCTGTTGTTGTTGAAAGCAGTGGCAGTGATTGGTCGATTACAAATAAAATGGCCTCAAGTTCGCATATTTGAGCTCGATTGCCAATTGGGCTTAGCAGTCAAATTTTAGATCGTATCGACCGAGCTGGCTCGGCTTTGTAACCGAGCCGAGACGGGTGCGCATCAGTGTTTATCAAGCAAAATAAGCTCGCACCGAGTAGTTCGAGCCCAGTCCGCCTGATAAACGTAGTAAAAGATTGTCTCTAAAATTTGCTGTCCCTTAAAGATTCTTCTTGGATAAGACTTCCTTGCAACTGTTAGCTTGGGTGGGTCATTTCCCCACCTTCTACAGACGTACTCTACAACCTAGTAACATTGCTCATAAATACCCGACCTGTCAGTTGTTCATTTTCTAAAAGAAAATAATTGCCATCAAAGACGTTGCTTGCTACGGAACAACGCAAAGCCCAGGCCACGCCACCTGCGTTCGGAGTGAGCGCACACAAACGTTCAATACAAAATATAACAATCAATGAAAATAAATAATAACAATCATGAATACAAGAATACATAAATCATAGTCAAAAAGTTGCTTCTAGTCATTTGGGACAGGAAGAAAAGTACAGCACGAGATAATACAAAATATCAATTAATTTTATAAACAAAACCTTAGAAACTGGCAACACTTTTTAAGATACTGACACTAATACAATAGTAATCAATAATACTAGGTTCGGTTGTACTCTAAACTAGATTATTTTTCTTTAGCTTACGAGGATAACAATGGCCTAGTGAACCATGGATGCACCATTATTGGTATAAATCTTTTCCTTCCGAGAAATTGCAATAATTTTTCTCTGTATGTATGTGGGCCTATAACATATTTAAAAATTTGTTCAAGATGTTGAACATTTTTTTTGGAAATAGTTTTGAGTCATTCTTTACAAATGTTTTGTTGCCGATTTGGCGACAACTGTTAAATTATCTTGTTTACTTTCATACCTGTCTAAATCTCAATAGAGATTTGTACCTCATTCAATTATATTATACATAGTACATACAAATCAAATCATAGATCAAACTATCATACAGATGCATCGAAAGCATCGCCTATTGCATGATGTGAGGTACTAAATTTTAGTGTACGTGGAGTATATAAGTATATATATGTAGGTTATATATACTATACTATAGCTAAAATTGTCTTTTGTTTCTAACCTGAATGGTAGCAGGAAAAACGATCCTAGTAGAGACGAGATTCATTGCGAGATGGTGAGTGGGTGTGGCAAACCCACTTCATTGCAAGTGCACCTAGGCTACGTACGAACCTGCAGTCACCAAAAGGGATTTCTGGTACACAGAGCACCATTACAATTTAATTGCTTCTAAACTAGTACCAGAATTGAATGTTATTAATAAATTCATTAATCATTACTAACTATCCTTAAGAGTTGCGAATCACTGTACAAAATGTATAATACCAGTATATTTTCCAAGCTGCGCATGTCCGCATCTTTTAGAAGTGATGTTTGTAAGCTGGCTGTAGTAGTCGGACAAATTTACGTACGATGGTGGTGATTAGGAATGGCTTCCATACGTTTCTCTTCGACGCTAACCGGTGTAGAGGGAGGAGATATATCATTATCTACATATGCGACAAATGTCTTGCGCACATAGACGTCGGGATTGCTTACATCAATCCAAAGTTGAGGCCATTAAGTCTCAACCTTACTACAAAGTTTCTTGACAATTACACAGCATTAAATAGTAAATACACATTAAAAACATAAACTAGAAACTAATGATGTATAGGTCACTTGTCTGTACTATAAATACATAGGTTTGTAATCAATAACAATATAATCATTAGGACAAGAGAATAGTATCAATTCAACTAAATTACATAGGCAAAGGCTTCCACTATTTGAACAGCTTCATATTTCTGCTTGGATAAGGCCTTCAAGTAAGCTGCCGTACACGATGCAACTTAACGACTAATAAGTTATAACTAAGAAACATTTGTGGTAGTGTGTTGACATTTATATGGTAAATGAAATTGCAGTAAATGTTAACTTACATTATGAACGACGACAATATAAAGTGACAAGTTCTAGTCCCTAAAAAATATATAAGTAATTATAATAATTTAAAAAATCATATGGCAATTGCTAAGACATATATAGGCCTACCGTATATAGTCCTAAATATAGGTCTAACCTGAATATAAATCGACGCCCTAACTTTTCTTATTGATAGTGATAGGCTATAAAAAAACATATGCATAAGCAATGCATAAGCTGGTAAGGGACTTTAAAGACTTTAAAGACTTAAAATAATAAAAATAATAAAAAGGTAAGCTTATATTCAGGACAATATGGTAAACTGAAACTAAAGATATTTAGGAGAAGCTTTTAAAGCTTCAAGATACTATGGATATTAACTAGTGTGTGTGTAGAACTAGGTCTGCACTTTGTGGCTGAAAAAAGAGAACAGTTTCAAATTTTAATATTGTTCCAAACTGTGTAACATTAGTTGTTCGTTCGGGTAGTGTTAACATCAAAAGTAGTGTCTACACTACATGGCTTAAGCTAGTGTTATGAGTGCAGTTTAACATGAAGCGAACGAACGGACCAATGGCTCTTTCACAAAAGTGTGCGAACGAACATATCTACTGGTTAGACAACAGAGCTTGGAATAAAAATTTAAATAATACTAGACTACTGGTCTATCAAAAAGTCAGTACGTACGATATCCTGATTGACGACGGTCGGTATACAGAAGACACCCTAAAGGAGATTACGTACCTACTTGGCTTACAGACTTCACATCCTCAGAGTGATTGTGTATCCATTTACATCAGCCGTGCAACTTGCAAGAAAACTATCATAGCGATGACAACTGTCCACCCTAAGCTCATTTCTACACAGTTACAGTACATGGAATTGTATAAATTCGTAACGCACACAAACGTTAGGCAAAACTCAAAAGTATAATGACAAGAGATTCCGTTGCTGATATGTTCTTACTTTTACTTGCGAATGTAAACCGGTGCACGTTGAAAGTGAGAGAGTTGAGGAGTGGGCGGTCTACTTGATCTTGATCTTGTGTAGCTTTAGCTTGAAGCCTAGGATCTCGGACAACACCCCTGACAGGGCAGACAGTATCACCACCTGCCAACACACACACGAAAACATCAGCAACGCCCACAACTAAATAGATGTAGGGCCAGAGAACAACTTGAACAGTAGGGATGTCAAGGGGTACACACATTCTAAAATTACCCGGATCCGTATTTTAGATCGTAATGACGTAGCAGCAGCACTTGGTTGCTTCTGCCTTTACCCCCACCTCCGGCTTACCACCCAGTCGAACGGTGTAGCAGCGTAGCATCAATCTTCACTCGTCAGTCAGGCTGGAGTGGCCACTAAAATTACTTCGTACAGAACGCTGAACGATACATTGTACAACTGAGTACTGACGCCAATTCGCCTTTAAAAAGAAACGACACGCGCCAAGCGGAGAAACGGCGAAACGCTCAGATGAGGTCGCTCCGGAGGTGGGTGTGGCGCTTGCGTTTAAAACTACACGGCGCGGCGAAGTTTTCGTCAAAGATAATGTCGAATAGTGAACGATATTGTTGTGTTCTGAGTTGCATACAAGGTAAAGCCACTTAGCCAACCATTATAGACGGCACAATTATACCAAAGAAGATGACATAGCAATAAATAAAGTAAGATCTAGGTTCTCAAAGTTTTGTGAGAGTACAGGCCTGATTCTGGTATTATGACCGAGTAAATTCCGAAGATGGGCATTTACTTTATATTATTTCTAGCTGACGGTGTAATAATAGTGGTTTAGGCCTCAAGGTTTATAAACAAAACAGTAAGTATTTAGTAGGGCTGTGCGAGTCTCGACTTTTCGAGATTCGAGCGAGATTAAAGTGCTGCTCGAATCTCGCTCGATCTCGAGATCATACTGCTCGGAAAAACGAGTCTCGCTCGATCTCGATCTCAAATTGCTCGAAAAATCTAGTCTTGAGATATCTCCGTCACGGACCACGGTGGTCGTAATTATGCGGGACCTTGCGTTATGCGACGTGGTAAAGTAATATTTATTCCCCGATTTTTGCGTAATAATTTCATATTGCCATGCCACATTGCCGAGAAATCTCTAGGCCTAGATGAGCTAGGCCAATGGCTAGGGCCTATAGGCCTAGGCCTGAGTCCCGGTTCCATTCCGTGATCGGAGCTTTGATAAACCCGAAGATCGGAGGCCTAGGGCCTACTAACAAATGACGCATAAAATAGGCTTCACTTTAAAACACTTTCCTCTACAGAACGAAAGCTAGGCTAGGTACTTCTAGCACTAGCATACACCCAATAAATGACAACAAGACATCCATCTACATTTTATTTTAGGCCTAGACGAAATTTCACAAATTCGTTGCCAACGCGCATGCGTCTGTCGACGCGCACACAGATCGCGCATTTTGACTGGTCACTGGTAGCGCACTCTATCGTGCGAGCTACTGAACTGAAGCGTGATTTGTGAAGTTGGCGGTAGAGAGCAGAGAGCACTTTATCGACTCGTTATCGACTCCAACGGAGAAACTACTTTATCGGTTTCTTACGACATTCATTAAAGGATCCTTGATTAAAAGGGGTATTACACTGAGGCCGCTGTAGGTGTTGTTACTTATTATTTTCACTACCAAATTAATGTGATTAAACTAATAAAGTTAGAAACAAAAATTATATTTCGTTCAACATGTAGCCTAGGCCTAAGCCTAGGACCTCTGAGATAGGCTAGGGCTAGGCCTAGGCCCCTAAGCACTGAACTGAGAAATGTTTACTTTTTAAATATTATTTTTAAGTAGGCCCTATTTTTACTTTTAAAGCCGCCTAGGCCTAATTATTTTGTGTATAGGTGATTCTTTCTTTGGGGTCCTACAACAGGCCTAAGCCGGCTAATTTCAGTGCGCTCGATCGCGCTCGACCTCGCTTGATCTCGGATCTCGCTCGAGATTCAAGATTTTTTTCAAATTCTCGCTCGATCTCGCTCGACTTAAAAAACCCCTGCTCGCACAGCCCTAGTATTTAGATTTTAGAACACGAAACAATAGTATTGTAGGTATGAATTGTAATCAGAATAACAATAATAATTGTACTTTTTCAGTATAGAGTATAATTATACTATGTAGCTAGTCTGCTTTATTCCTTGGATGATAAAACTATAAAAACTCAGTAACTCGCTGAAAGATGTATTCAAAAAAAAAAAAAAATATGTTCAGAAAAGAAAAGACGATTCCGAAATCGAGAATATCTTGGGCATTCATTATTATATTGCCTGGTTTAGAAATTACCATAGTTCATAACTACTCGACTCGACTCGATACTCGTGAGTATTTAATACTCGACTCGATACTCGACTCGAGGTCAAAATGCACTACTCGCACATCCCTACTGTGTAGCGATGAGAAGCACACGGTGACTGCAAGCTACAAGTGGCGTCCACCTCCCAACAGTGTCGCACAGGCACACACATGCTGCGAAGCATCAAACCTTGTTAGTGAGAGACAACCCTACTGAACAGACTCTTACCTTAGTGATGGTGTAGAGGTAGGGATTGGCAGAGAGCCCAGAGATCTTGAACGGACTCTCCAACTCCTTGAGTAGGTCAGCTGCCAGCTTCAGCACCGAGTTAGCCACCATCAGTTCATCCTTCTTCTGAGGCTTCTGCTCAATCTGTAACGACAAATATACAAGTCTTATATCGGCAGATGACACAGATTGTCCTCTCATGGGAAATATCCTTGCTAATCATCTGTAAGCGACGACTCTTGGGATGGCAAGACACACGTGTCCAGATAGCTTGGATCCGTCATCGACGTTCCAGTGAAGCGTTTGGCTCACCAGGCACTAGTGAAACCAGGGGAGAAGCTTCAAGACCCAAAACAGAATCAACAGACTCGTCTTGCACACTTATAATTTCATAAGATAGAATGCTACGAAGAAGAAATAAGCAAATCAAGTCTTCACTCCACTTAATAAGATGTGCGAGTGTGACCCAGCTAGCCTGGCAGACTGTTGTATCCGAGTGTGAGTGTGAGTTAACCTAACGCATGACTTACCTGTAGATAGAGGTTAATCTGTTCGGTAATGAGCACCGAGAGGTTGCGGTACTTGCGGTTGATCTTCGTGCCGAGCGTCATGAAGCGTAACAAGAACACGCCCAGGCCCAGCGACCAGACTAGCGCCTCGAGGATGTACTGCGAGTGCATGCGCACCGAGTCCTGGAAACACAGAGTCTGGCTTACATTCCGCTGTACGAGCGAGAGAGAGATCATTCAAGGAGAAGGGCGGGGAAGAGAATCCAGTCCCACAATGAGAGTTGAGAATAACTGTCACATTCCCTCGCTTCAACACTAGGTAGTTCTTTTCCAGATACCCAACATGCAAAACTCATTACTAATTTTTTCATGCAATAAAATTTAAAGCTAAGTTTAATGAAATATAGACAAAATCACAAAAAGAACGGCCAGAACAAAATAGCCAGAATACCAAAAATATCATCAACGTGTCACGAAGCAATTAAATGATCAATTTCATTTACCGGTATGTCGTGTAAGTATGACAAATGGACTTATGTAAGGAACAATGCAGTTTTATATGCATCACTCAGCTGAAGGCATACATAAACACTTTATTTCCGGGATTGATTGGAATTGAAGGTACTAGACGAGTACAGTTACAGATATTAGTCCCCCTGGGTGACGAAGACGTTGTTCCCCCATCACCGACTCAAGACGAGCAAACTCAGTTAGAATTAGGAAGGCCACGTGTCAGTTGACGAGGTCAGTAGACAAGAGGGGAATCACCACGGGAACTGACAGGTTGGCGCACTTTGTTGGAGGAAAGAAGCAGGACTAGAAGAAGACCTAGGCTGGCTGACGTTGGGGATTGGATTAGCAAGCGATGTATCCATTTTGAGTAATAGTACAAGTACCAATTTAACAAAAAATGAAATAAAACTGAAATATGACATGATAAAATTTCAATGTCACGATAGAAACAAGTAAAAAAAAAATATTATGAAATACACGCAATAGGTTCAATGATTCACTTGGAGGGTCATCGAGTTATCTGAAGACACAAGAATCGAAGGCAGATTGCCAATTTCATGACACGCTCCAAGATTAGATAAAAACAAACTCTTAAAAACATACATATTTTTGAATCAAGTCTATTTACTTGGTTTTTACAACAAGAAATGATTTCAAGTCCTGGACTTTAACTGAGTGGCTCTGAGCCAACAACCCTGTGGACCCGGATGCCATCGGCGAGTAAATTGTAGTTGTCATTCGTAATCAGCCACCATTCCTCTGCGGATATTCAAGCATTGCAGGCTAAATCAGAACAATTTGATACAATTGATTTATTTTACTTGGAAGCTACGCAAACGCTTTTTCAGGCGCGTTGTTGGATAAGCGTAATTTTTTATAAACAAAAAAAGCGTAAAATTGAGATTTTAGAGATTGAGCTAGTCAATCCTGTCGATGAAGGTCGATGAAATAGATCTCGATAGTAGGGAGATATAGCCTTAGCCTAGACATTAAAGTATGCCCAATTGAAATTCCTACCTCCCTGTTTTTGGTTTTAAGCAGATTTTTTAAAGTTCGGTTCGAGTTCGAAGTTCAAAACTTTTTTTTACAGAAGTTCGAGTTCGGTTCGAAACTTAAAAAACCAAGGTTCGCCCATCCCTAATGACAATGCATTAGTAGGCCCTACTTGAAAACAGTTTTGCTTTGTTGCTATGATGACTCCAAAGTCACCGTTTACACATAGGGTACCTACTCTACAAGTACTTTCAGAAGTTACCTAGGAATTGAACCCTGAACTAGTTCTACATTGGAAGCAGCTGGATAAATACAAGGGACACAGATAATCCTTCTTTCAATGGGGCGTATGACTATGACTGACCTTGAGGCATTCCACGCTGAGAAACGACAGGAGGAGGAGAGTGATGATGAACGCGGCAGAAACGATGACGTCCACCGACCGTTGAGGACCGCGGCGCTTCAAGTACGAGCGAACGCTCAGCCACGTTTTGATGTTGCGCACCTGTGTACAAGCAAACACACACCCTTCTGATGAACCATTCTGAAGAAGCTTTCAATTTGATTGGATTCTTGCTTATTAACAATGAACCATTAACAAAACAAGCATAGGCTTCTTGATTTTTACAAAGTAGGCCTATATTTTCTATGACATATTTAATTCACACAAAAAATGTTTAAAAACTGAGTAATTCCTGGTCCTGGAGGTAGTATGAAACCAAGTCAAGTGAGCAAAACCAGGCCAACCATTGAAGAATCTACTTGAAACTGGTAATATGTGAAGTCGGCTCAATCGAAGGTATGATCTTACTTTGTTGAGGCGAAAGTGCGGCAGATCAGATTTGCGAGCTCTCCGTGACGAGGTGAGCTGAGAGAAGAGTTTGGCAAAGAGGAACCGTTGCTTGAAGGTGCGCTCAGCGACGGCGAGAAGGAAGAAGAACATACTGGCTAGAACACAACGTTCCAGCAGCGCAACCACCACGATAGCGCGCTCCCTGAAACACAAGACACGGTGTACTGGACTAGTATAACTTAATAAATAATAAATAGTTATAAGGACATTGTAATACTAATCCTTAGTACTCTTCAAGCCGGGATATTCAATTAGGAGGAGATGCCTTTAACACAGGTAGTGGAGAAATAGATACAAACTTGTAATTTGAAAGATTGGAATAAAAATAAGTCATATCTCTGCAGGTTGACTAGGAATCAGATGATGACAATAATATTACATTTTATTCATTATTGGCATATGAAGTGAAGAACAAATACAGAAATATTTGTCTTACTGTACATGATAACAAAATAGTTGCGTGTGCGAGACTCACCAGCCCGGTTGACCGAGAGCCGCAGTCGCAAGCTCAACCAGCGTCTGCGATGCGCTGGCAAGCGTGAGGTCAAGAGAGGCCAAGGTCAACTCGCTGGTACAGAGGCGGCAGAAGGACGGGGCGAGAGAAAGCAGCAGCGACAGAACGAAGCCCCCGTAGAAGTAGTCAGAGTCGTTTGGCATCGACTCCACGCGCGCGATGATGGCCGAGCTGATGTCGAGGACAGAGAGGTCGGCCTTCTTGGCGTCCCGGTGTTCCCACATGGTACACGACACTGGGGCAGCACACATTATGAATTTTTATTTTTTAAAAATATTATACAAATTTATTTATTGTCATAGAACATAGAACATACATGACTCATACAACATAGCAAAATTGTACAAATAAAAAAACCCACAAAGCCTGAAAAAGGCTTAACTGTGGGGTAAAGACAATTTATAAATTATTTAAGATGATGACAATACAGAGAACGGAACATATAACCAAAATAAATATGAAAAACATGTATGTATAAATAGCTACTATGGTTGCATGACATATTCAGTTAATTTGTGAAATCCCAAAAAAAAACAGAAAAAGAACAAAGAGCATAGAAAAATAAATAAATAAATCGGAAAACATTGTCAAAAGGTGTCAGAAAGAAGATAAGATTTTAGTTGAGTTTTAATTTTTGAAATGTTAGACAAGGTTTTCAGTGAGGAGGGCATCAAGTTGAACGTAGCAGGAACCGAGTAAGAAAGTGAACGTTGGCCATATTTGTTGTTAAAATTGGGAATTTTGAACGCCCCCGACACTTTGAGCCTTTTAGCCATGAATTAGGTATTACGACACCACGTGAAACCCTCGGCCTACTGACCGCTGGTTGGGATTTATTTGCATTTGCATTTGCATCAATGGCATTAACGTTAGTTTAGAACCGCTTAAATTAAATCTTCCCATTGAAAATAATTTGTGTGATAGTGGGTAGATTCTACTTTTTATTTTTTATTTACCTTACTATACCAGATACCTGTAGCTGTACCTGAGTAACTGAGCTAATATTACTAAAGACCTTCAAAGCTACATGTAGAATGTTATTATTTTACTGAACAAGTAGAAGTAGAAGTAGTAGAAACTTTATTTAGTAGAAGCTATTTTCACAGGTACATTACATTACATTACAGATGAGTACCAACTTCATCAACATTACATTTCATTACAAATGAGTACCAACTTCATCAACACCACACAATAGAATGAAATTATCTCTATCTAGTATCTACCATGATCGTCTTAATGAAATAAACAAATTATGCAACACTTAATGTCTGAAGGTAATGTAGAACCTAGTGACATTGTATAATTGCTCGACTATATCAAATTGAAGCAGATAATAACATTATTGAATAGGAGCACAGATAAATTATGCAGGTAATTAACCAGGAAAGCGTTCCAATGGTATTATGAGGCAAATTCTTTGACAAAGTGTAACAACAACATTTGGACCCCGATTCTATAACTCCGACCGAATTGGATCCGTACGTTTTCAACGGTAATCGTTCCGGTTGTTGTTGGTCGAGGTCGAAAAGATTGCGATATTTTTCGTTAGCCAAAATTTGTTTATGTTTGATTAGTAAAAATGGTGGATGATAAGCCTTGGCCTACACGTAAGCACAACCAGATTATTAACTTTCTCAAACGAATAACAATAGTATGCTCAAAGAAAACCTACCTTTAGTAAGGGCCTACCCCTAAAAGTCCTGTACGTTCCCTTTTTTCATGAAATTATACCATTTAAAACCAATTTCTCCCCGATTGGAAATAATACACACATCTATGTCATTTCGAAGATTTGACAACTGACTGCGAATCATTTGTTCACATTTGGCCGTCCACTGCCACGCAAATCAAACCTTTCGACCTTGACCAACAACAACAACCGGATCGATTACCGTTGCTCCGAAACGATTACTGTTGCTCCGACGATTACCGTTGCCGAATTGAATTCATAGAGTAGAGTTATTGAATAGAGGCCCAGTGCTAATGTTTTATTTATCTTACACCAGACTATTTTAAAAAGTACCCGCAGAAATAATACGACAAACTAAGTTAGCATGTTTTAATCAATGCAACAGAATGTGTGGTGTAGACAGACACTCAGAAAGACTTACCCCTGTCAGAGGAGGCACAGCTCGGACTGAAGACGGTAGTCGATAGGTTGAACTCCCAGGCAAACGGGTGATCGTTCATAGTGTCCTGGTCAGACTGGTCAAGCTCGGAGCTGTAGCTGCAGTCGTCGCTGTTGGTCGTGATGCCCGGCCACTCACCTGAGCAACACAAATACATCTTTGCAATATGTCGACAAAACTGCTTGCTCATGAAGTAATGATGGTGATTTTTGTTGCTTAACATCTTGATTGATGCAATATTGCTATTTGAGACTATTTGAGAGCTTAAAATGTACCCGTCCTGATGGTCTAGTGGTTAAGACGCCTGTCTGGAATGCGGGAGATCCGTGGTTCGATTCCCGGTTGGGGCGGACTTTTTTAATATCTGAATGAAGTAAATAATGATGAAGGACAATTGAAGGCCCAATTGCAGGGCTTCCACTGCATGTCTTAC
The DNA here is from genome assembly GCA_024449915.1 of Sweltsa coloradensis. Classification (NCBI taxonomy): domain Eukaryota; kingdom Metazoa; phylum Arthropoda; class Insecta; order Plecoptera; family Chloroperlidae; genus Sweltsa; species Sweltsa coloradensis. The sequence goes on from JAMZAV010001004.1 coordinate 469,098, forward strand.
CTAAATATAGTTGCATTAGTCTCCTAAAATCTTCAAAATAGTCTCAAATAGTCTCCTAAAATCTCCAAAATATCTCCAAATAATCGCCTTAAATCCACACAAAAAGTCGCATTTAGTCCACAAAACAGTTGCAAATAGTAGTCTCTTAAAATAAATCTTGCCTGAAATGTGCTGAAAGTTACAAATTGAAATTCTCATTATTACTATAATGTCTTATGTCTAATGGGAAAATAATGCACTGAACTATATTTTCCTTATACATTGGCTCTTGGTTTATTATAAAGTCTTAAATAGATAACATTGATAATTAAAAATAGCGTATGCCCTAAATATAAAGGCAAATGAATCTTTTGTACTACATTACTTACTTCAAATCATGAATAAGAATAACCTAAATAATTAATTATTAAAGAATAAACATTGAAAGGAAGTTTAAAATCGGCGTGTCAATTCTCCTAAAATAGAAACCAACTCCAAAACGGGAAATGTTGGAATGTTGGCACTTTCATAAAAAATAGGCCTGATATATGTTCAATGCACAGCGGTAATGAGAAATGGTGATTTATAAAAACCCAAATTTTGTTTAAGAAAACCAAATTTCGCGCTTTTTTGCGATTTCCAAAAAATTCTCAAAAAAGTTACTAAAAAATAAAAAAAACGAGACCCTTAAGTTAGGGATGACACCAATTCCAAAAAAGTTAGAATCAATCATTGTGACCCAAGAATCTAGTCAGAATCGATTCACAACAAACAATAAAAAATATTAATTTGTACGCACCGTTATTTTGGTGGACTATTTCCGCGGAGTCCGTGATACGCGCCGTTATTTTAGCGGTCTATTTCCGTGAAGCCCGTGACGTCACGGTACGCTGTTAAGTTGTCTGTTTACCGCCTACCGCGCGCGTAATATTCGGTCTGGAACGGCACCTTCACCAAAACTGGACCGGCACCTCCACCATCCCCCTACATTTTGCACACTAAAAGGTCCAATTTCGCGAGTTAATTCACGTTTAGACAAGTTTGATACAATTTTGTTTGTTATTTCGCGCTATATGCGAGAAATTCGCGTTTTCAAAATGTGTTTTTTGACTTTTTTTCCATCTCTAAATGATGTAATTTGTCGACAATATTACATTTTAGGCAATAAAATGAACATCTAAGAAAATTCGAAAAATTTGATATCACCATTTTTCTCAACCTTTATGCAACAACACTGCTAAAAGTAAAAATAGTCACATTTTTACTAGGGATGTGCGATTCCTGATTTTTGAATTAGTCGAGTCCCGAGTCCGAGTCCTAAAAATTACTCGATTTCGAGTCCAATTCGAGTCCGAGTCTTAAGGCTATTCCACGGCGTTTTTCTATTTTCCAAAATATGCTACTAAGTTAAAATATAGTGAATGGCTTTGAAACATGGCTATTTTAGAAAATCAAAAATATTTTTTCCAAATTTTTCTGATCCGGTACACGGCCAATATAGATACCTCAAAATAATTTCAAACTTCAATTCGCCAGGGCACACCATTCAACGTACGGTGTTGTGCTTTTGTGACATTAATTTTTAACTGTTTTTCTATGGACTGACTGAGAGAAAACAGATTTATTTTAACAATTGTCTTTCCAGCGAATTTTTTCGTTTGGCGGTATTTTTTACTGATTTGTACCGCCAAACGAAAAAATTCGCAGGAAAGACAATTGTTAAAATAAATCTGTTTTCTCTCAGTCAGTCCAAAGAAAAACAGTTGAAAATTAATGTCACAAAAGCACAACAACCTACGTTGAATGGTGTGCCCTGGCGAATTGAAGTTTGAAATTATTTTGAGGTGGCTATATTGGCCGTGTACCGGATCAGAAAAATTTGGAAAAAATATTTTTGATTTTCTAAAATAGCCATGTTTCAAAGCCATTCACTATATTTTGACTTAGAAGTATATATTTTGGAAAATAGAAAAACGCGGTGGAATAGCCTTAAGTAGGCGTACACAGTACCTTCCGCAAATGTTGATACAAACATTATATTGACATATTTTTATTATTTGTGCCAAAAAAGGTCAAAACTTCCAAGAAGAATACAAATTTGTATCAAAAGACTGAGGTTACTATTATGACTAATCAGAGTTGGTAAGGTAGTGCCAAAAATAGATAACAATTTTTACTTTTCTACACTCGCCCGCGGGGCCGCGACCCGGCACCTCCACCAAAATCGTAAAATTTTTTTTTTTTTTTTTGAGACTCGATTTCGAATCTTAAATACTCGAGTTCGAGTCGAATCCCAAATACCCGACTCGACTCGAAATTTCGGGTACTCGCACACCCCTAATTTTTACTCGATTTGCCGAAAAAAAGTCACTAAAGAGGTTCGCATTTTTGCTAATATTGCCAAAAATAGTCACCAAAAAGGGACCTTGCTAAAAATAGTCGCAAAATAGTCGCATAGTCGCCTCAGTGGAAGCCCTGCAATTGCAAAAACCAGGTAGATCCATTTTTATTTTTTTATTTTTGAGTAAATGACATATGGCTACATGTATATTTATATTTTAAAAAAAGCGCCGGAAGATATATTGTTGCATATAGGGTACCGTTACTAAAATAATGCTTAAAATTAAAAAAAATAAAATAAAAAAATTAATAAACACATTATGTAATGTCATTTACTCTAACTAATTTAGGAATGGGGGAAAAAAAGGCTTTATGCGGGATTCAAACCTACATCCTCATAGTATATTGGTGTGAGATAGGATCCAAGGATCCAACACCTAACCTTCGAAAAGTGATGGTGGCTGCTGAGTTTCTTGAAGAATATTAACATAAATATATACAAAACACAGAAAAACACTAGACGTTTCGACACGAGGTCTTGTTCACTCATGAGAGAAAGAAAAATGGCCGTCATACGCTTTGGACCAGCGCTCTAATCATATGTGCATTTGCATTTGCTGGTTTTCCAGAAGAGACCGGCTTCCTTTCCTTCATAGTTCATGCCAGGTGGAAGAGAAGAGCAAAAGATGAAGACAAACACTGATTGTGTTGAACTCACCAGCAGACACTTGGTTGGCTTCAGACTCGCACGAGCTGTTGTAAGAACTGGGGGGAGGGTGGCGATGTCGGGGGACTCGGGGGGAGGCTTCGTCGTCGGACTCCGCGCCCGAGGGGTTTCTCCCTCCATCGTCGCTGTCCGCTCTCACCACGTTCACGCTCGGAAGGCTGTGGAAGAGTCGGCGTAACACAATTATATTCAAAACACTCCGTCCGTGACGTAAACCACTCGAGGCTATACATTTACCGGTAATAGGCATAACAGGTTAGCTATCATGATTATGAAATGAAATCCATTCAGCCTCCAGGAATTTTTATTCGAGATAACAAAGAATGCAATCACGTACAGACAGTATATGTGTAATTATTAACCATATGATGACATGTATGAAAACTCTTTACTTGTAAACAGACTTACGCATTCTTTCATGTCATTAGAAGAGATTGAGTCAGAGTCAGAAATGACCTTGCATATAATGAGCATAACAATTATTTCAATCTGTGTTCAACAAAACATACAGTACTCAACACTGGCTGTCATACTTAGATAGATTACTGATATACTACAGGTTATTATTTCTAAGAAGAGCAAACACCATGAAAGCAATGCCTAGATGATGAATTAGGGCTATATATGTAGCCTACTATGTAGGCCCTACCAATCTGTTAAATTATAAATTCTTCTTCAACTGTTGAGTGACCCATTGTCTCGGTTTGAGCAAGATCGCACAAATAACAAGACGTTAGCCCAATTTTAATCAGTCAATCGAATGACCAGACCAAAACAATTCATCAATGTTTCTTGTAGGCATGTGGTTTTGTGTCAAAGCTGTTGCCTAACAAGTATCAAGGAAGCTGTTGGACTCATTGAAAACTTTTTACAAACACAACCACTTATAAAACTTTACTTGATGCCTACTTACTTTGTTATTTTTTTCAAGAAGATGAACAACATAAATATGATCAGAGAGGTACATAATAGCCACATTAAGTGAATTAAGAAGCCTATATTTGACAAATATTCTGTCGAAGAATCTTTCAAATCAAGTCACGTCACGAACTAGATTGGTAACAAAAACAATGTGTCGATACAGTCTGTAACATTACAACTTGGTCCTGAACTGAAGCAAGCGCCCTGTACGTAGCCCTACGTACCTAGACACCACCTGCGAGCTGATCCGTTTGACCAGTACAGTCTCGTTGTCGGGAGACGATATCCGCTTGGTCAACACCTGACGTATCCACGTGGTCCTGAAGTCCCCCTCGTTCTCTGTTGAGCAGCCGGCCACAGCGTCCGCGGGCTGGAATCAGACGCGGGACACAGTCAGACAACAACAATCAACTATGTATAAAACAATACAGTGTATTTGTTATTATTTTAATAATTAAAATGTGCACAAACTTTCTTGTTGATAAGAACTCAAACGGACTGAAATAATTACGGTAATTAGTAATTACTAAATGTGCACCAGACATTATTTAAGTATGACTAAAAGTAAATACAGCTACACAATACACATGTCCAACATGCATTAGATTTAGGTTTAGCAGCTACAATGTAGGTACCTATTTGGAACGTTTTAAATAGTTTCCTGTTATAGGTCATTTCAATTTGCGATCCAAGCCAGTGAAAGGATGTACAGTTAGACACACCAGGAAGCCACGAGACAGGCAGTTCGGTTCAGTGAGTGGGACGAGATAAGATAGCTAGCTACAAGGACATCCTCTACGACATTAATTAAAAACAAACAAATGGTACAATACAATAGCTTTGAGATTGTTTGGTAACCAATAAATGTAGTGCACTATCTAAAGTAGGGAATGAAGTGAATCACCTTATCTACACGCTTTCAGTTAATAGGTTATGTGAATGTTGGACTACAAACGTACCTGTGCAATATCGTGTTCCTGAATGCACAAACCATACAAAAAAGAATTAATGTCTTCATTAGATTCAAGTCGACAAAGATCAGACTTTGTGTTATTTCATCACATTTTTAAAGTGCCATACCGTATTTGGTTACATACATTAGTTTTACTGTTACCTCTCAAGAGTTCTTTTTCATTCTAATTGGCTGCAGTAAGAAGCTAAATTGTTGATATACACCTATGAATATTGTTTTATTGTAGGCTTATGTATTAACAGAATTCTGAATTAGTATTTTATTAGAGCCTACATAAAGGTACATAGGCTACACATATAGTACACATCATATCAACAGAGCAAACCGTTACCTTACAGCTCAGTTAAAGCACATGTAAATGCTGCAGCTTCTAAAAAAATAGACAAGAATGGGTCGAAAAGGGACAAGACAAACCATGGCAGGAGTACACCACACAGCCAAGAAAACTCAACAAAATATATGATAGACAAACAGAAACAGCACAGTTCAGGTTAAAGACACAACATGACCTTCTAGGGAAGCATCAGCACTGAATAGGTGTGTTTGAAACCAGTACCTGCAGATTGTGTGGAGATGGTGAACATGACAGACGACATCTATATACTTGTGCCAGTCTGGCAAATGAGCGTGACGCAATGCCCAACGGCATAAAGGAGGAAAGAGAGGCTCGTCTCTACTGGTTGACTAGATCAAGCATGATGGCATCATAGGCCAAATGTGGGCATTTGAGAAGAAGAAGAAGACGTTTTAATTTTTAAGATTGATTGACGTAGGCCTAATGGTGGTAATGTGCACGCACCTGGCATTCCGCTGGTTTCTCCTCTCCCTCGGGCTGCCAGTTTAGCGCAGACCGGTCCCCGATAACGCGCTCGTTTCCGACAGCCACGACCGATCCCTCTGCGGGACTCTTTTCTTCTTCCCCGTTCTCACTAGATCCGTTCCCATTTAGGCTTTCGAAGCCGTCGTCGTCTAGTGGTGTGGGGTCACGATCAACCTGGACAAGTACCTCATATTAGAAGTGAATATTATGATCCGGATCACATTTGTTACTTTATATTTGGGATGTAGAGTGCATTTGTTTAGGTCAACTGCCCAAATTCTGAAAATATACTTTTGAAGAATCTTTGTCTGGACAACAATAGTTTACATGTCAACTGAAGTACTTGTTTTTATTTGTTGCTTAACCTTAGTTAACATATTGATTTCTTAATTATATTACCGGTATATTAACAAATCATTTGAACAATTAAAGTAAAAATTAGGATATATAGAAAATTCCTAGCCTTGGAAATTGGTTTTAAAATAATACTAAAAAATGAAGAGAGAAATGTAATTCTAGTTGGCTACACTAACAAAAGTGAGAGAGAGAGAGACCTGAATACGAGGTCGGTCTGTCCCGGATCGCCGCCGCCTGTAAAGTGGGTCGTCAAGTTTGGACCGCGACCTTGAGTTTGCCGGCGTGACCCGTCGCTTGGTCCGTCTCACGCGGCGGGACCGATTAGACGGGACTCGACTTCTGTGAACGCCCGAGTGTGTAGACACGATCTGAAGACAGAGATGTCACATGACACGTTGTTGCTATTCAATGCAAGCACATTTAATAGCCTAATAACTTCATAACACAGGCCTAATTTTAGCTCTGATTTCATATTCTTCACCATAATTAGAAAAACTATATTAATTTTGCCATTAAACTGATTGCCACTATGCAGTTACTTCAGAAAAAAATAGTTCAGATAAACTTCAGAAATAAACAACATATTATTTACTATCAAATGTTTAATTCAGATTACCGTAGCAAATATTTACTTTATTTTACCATGGATTTTATAAGTCCATGATTTTACGAAGATTATTTTTCATTAAAAAATCAAAATCACTCAAATTTAATTAATTTTTTATAGCAGATCTAGGCCTATCTTGTTGTTTGGTTGTAAAAAAATATAAAATAAAATATAACAAATAAATAATAGTTTTATCTGGGCTGGTCAAAATCTAACTTAAAACTACTCTGTTATCTGTAGAATATTGTAGGGCCTATTTTATTTGTAGCTGTTATGAATAGGTACATATTTGAGATGTTGTATTGTACAAGTACAAGGATCATAACATAACGAAGTTGCAACTTAATGTTAGAACCTGAACAGTAGCCTAGATGTTTAAAGGAAAGACTGAGAAACAAGTTTAATTAGGTTGAAACATGGAATACACATTTAGCTGGTCTAAGAATCAGATTCAAAACCAGATGATTAACTCTTGCTCTTGCATCCCATACTAATCTGGAAATGTTAACATTCCATTTATGCTTTCTAGGTTTATGTCATTCAGGGTGCGAATTGATGGGGGGGCATTTCCCCCTCTGGTAATTTCATCCCTGGCTCTGTTTTACTGAAAGGTATTCCTGCCGGGGATGGCTAAATCCCCACCTCTGGATTCAAATCTCATCTCATAACATATCAAGTGACTTTTACTCGTAATGTTAGTAAATAATGAGTCAATTTACACATATTCCTTTCAAAATAATAGCTCAGATCGCTTCTAATGCCATCTCAAGGGTAATACTAATAATACACCCCAAAATTGTTTGCCTCCGACAGCTGGGCCTTAGCAGTCCACATAGATAGGCTAGTCTTGGCCATCCCCCCCCCCCCTCTCTGCCAAGTCATCAATTCACACCCTGCATACACTCACACGTATAATACATGCAAGTACTCATGTACCACTCTTTTTAAAAAAGCAAATGTAGGCTATCATGGTTGAAGTTCCTTAGAAAAAAAAAACTTTTGGCTAGAGTCAGAAAACTTTCTCCTTAAAATGTAACATGTGTACTCAATGAAATGGAAAAAGAAAGTGGAAACACTTTACAGACTGTCTAGAACCAAAGTGGTGGGCAAGTCTATTATGTAGAGCTACTGGACAGGTGCCTAGTAGGCCAACAATACACGAGGCAAATTACATGTTAAGGTGCTCATACTTTATACGCAGTGGCGCAGCTAGGATTTTAAAGGCCTAAGTGCAAGGCTGCTCGAGGGCTTCCTCGCCCCCCTCTTGCCATGGGCCCCTCAATCTCTTAGGGCCCAGGTGCAATTGCACCCCTTGCACCCTCTATTTCTATGCCCCTGTCCATACGTTGTCTTAATCTTTTGTAATTCTACAGATGTTACCCTAAATAAATACAATACAGTACAATTTAAAATATTGGTTTTAGCTCCCCAATGAGATGAGTTATGGCAGTGCAGCCAACAGGCCAACTAAAGGTTTCCGACTAGTGACTAGCCTGATATTTTTGTATTTTATTGTACGTATCTAATTTGCAGAGTGTTGAAACACAATCACAACGGTGTAGCCATAGTAACTTATTCATACAGTAAGTTTGTTGTAAATAATTGATTAGTACCCTACCTGTGAATGGATAAGACTGAGTATGAGCATCATGATGGCCGGCAAAACAACTTCAGACTGGGAAACTCGTTCCAACATGTCTTCGTTATTATGGTTGATCATGTAATAGAACAACATCATGTTGCTGACTTGCAGAGTGTAGATAAGCAGCAAGATTGCAAACGTTCCAAACGAGGTCTGTTGTGCCCACCATTTCCCATAAAAAGGAAGGAAAATGAGACGTAAGGCTGCCAGCCGAAATACGGTGACAAATCCATGTTTTGGTTTAGCTTTTGGAAATGAGGAACCACGGACAAGATCGACGTCAATCAGTTCAGTTTTTAACTTTGCAGACTTCTTAGGAATATTTGTTAATCCATGGAGAATTCTCTGCTCAATTGTTCGTTCCCACTCCTGTTTGTCATACCTTCCAATCTTCTTTTGGTACCTGGAAGTTAACACACTGTGGTAGGGTACCTAAATTGTTATTATTTACTGGTTCGATTCCCGGTTGGGGTGGACTTTTTTAAATTTCTGAATTGTAGTAAATAATAACTATTACACCTACGGGAGTGTTTCCCGACTAACGAAATCAAGAAAGTACCTATTGTTGTTACCGATATAATTGTTTAAGTAGCATCGGCTTTTTCAGGAGATAGAGTTATTGAAAACTGGTTAAGATTCTCGAGCACTAGGCCCGCTGCACTACTTACTTATTAAGTAGCTGTACAAGTAACAAGCTACTTATCATTGGAAGTAGGTAGCCTACATAGATTTATGAGTAGGTAGCTACAACCTACTTTCAATGGCCGTGAGCGTGAGTAGCTCTAGTGACCCAAAAGGGTATTTGTAACAAATAACATTTTGCACTAAATATGTTAATGGAAACAAAACTGATCTGAAAGGAACTGAACTGCTAAAGTAGCTTTTAACAACACTGGCTTATTACAGAGCAGAGCTGGAAATTAACATTCTAAAGTGGGTCAAGTCAATATAGATAAAAACTCCCCAATTTACCATATTGCAAGCAAAATGTGATTAGTGAATCAATTATCACACGAACGTAAACAAGAACGACAGCTTAGGTTGCTGTTCAGTTTCTTACCTAACTACTACAAGTAGCTACCTACTGTACTGTATGACTTGAATCTGACCTAGTCATTTCATTTGTTCCTATCCAGTCTGCTTGTTTCAGGGTCTATTGTGCATCAAAGCCCTTAACGTTATCGTCTGCCCGTCGAATAGGCTTATTTCAATTCCTTATGAAGGCAGGGTCTACTGCCCTTAAGAACGATGCACAATTGCTCCGGTAACGATAACGGAACAATAACGTAACGTTAAGGGCTTTGATGCACAATAGCCCGTGAAGCAGGCTGATGGGAACAAAATAAATCAAATAAAAGTGTAGGCCTATGTAGGTAGGGGTAAGTGGAGTAAATAGGAACACTTTTAGAACTTTTCATCTTTGACTTTCTGTAAAAAGATGCCCTACAATTGATTTTTTTATGATTTTTTTGTTGTACGCCTACATTATTCTTTGCACTGTTGTTAGTCTAGAGAATAACTTGTATATCATTTTCCTAAAATCATGTACTAGGAAAAAAATCAAATGTAAAAAGTGGTAGGGGTATTGTTCCTATTTACCCCGTCATTTTGGGGTAGGGTCCTAAATGGGAACAGACAACATTGTAGCTTATTGGTGTGAGGTAAAACAAAATGGGGTAAATAGGAACAGACATATTATCTGTTGTATAATTTTAATTTAAAAAAAATTAAGTCAAAATGTTAAAAACTGTGGATGCTATGTAAGAAAACAATATCAGATTATATTCAAACCGGAGCGGAGCGCCACATTTGTGCAAAAAAATATTTTCTTAGTTGTTTTTGTGACAGTAGGATTAATTTAGTATTTATTATCAACCTTGCAAATAGGGATGGGACGTTTAAACGTTTAGTGGACGGTACGAGGTTATTACATTCGCAAAACGTTTAGAAAAAAAAAAAAAATTTTTTTAATGAAATGTTATTTTGTTATCACTTTTGGAGCCTACACAAACACGAGCTAACAGATGCTCAATTTTGGTGGAGGTGCCGGGTCCCAGGCTGTATTAAGACATCTTGTCTGTTACACATGGTGGAGGTGCCGGGTCATTTAATGCAAGAGTGAGAATAAAACCGTTGTTCATTATTCGTCGGCCGGTCATAAGTACAAAATTACGATTTGTTATCAAACCTAGGTCTCTGCCAACCTAAATTTGTAAAAAAAAAAAAATAGGGGTTGAACGTTTAAACGCGATTAGTTCAAGGGGTTAAACGTTTACGAAATTAAACGCTTTTTCCCATCCCTACTTGCAAATAAGTAAATGGAAAAATTGGGAAGGGGGATGAATTTAACTTTTCTAATCAAATTTTATCAACGATGGGAATATGGGGTAATTAGGAACGCACAAAGGAACGTAGGCTAATCAATCTTATGGGAATTTTGTGAATAAAGCCTAATTCACTGAGGTGAAATTTTCCTAAGTGTCAGAAGAAATCGAGGAAAAAGCAGAAAAATGGCCTAAATGGCAATTTTCACAACACCTGGTCAACCACAATGGTCAAATAGAGATGGCTGTGAAGATCGAGAAATGTTCCCATTTACCCCATAAATATAACCTATAAGGAAAGTGTGTTGTTCCTTTTTACCCCACTTGTTCCTAATTACCCCAAACCAGTGTTCCTATTTACCCCCAATTGGAGGTGGTGTGGGGTAAATGGGAACAGGGGCTTAACAGCCATGATGGACTAAGATAAGCAAATACAAACAAATTGTATAACCATGTTCATAGTTCTGGGGAACTTTTATACGTCAAATTTTTTTTTAGGGTACTAGGTAGCCCCTACTCTTTGGACATTTTTTTTTCTTAAGTTTTTTTGACTGAAACTTACATCAACTTTTTAGTGTAGGGTAGTTTTAAAAAAATCAGAAAACTATTGAATTAACATCTGAAAAAGCTGATTTTTGAATATGTTGTTGAAAAAAAAATGTTAGTCTTACATAGAATATATATATATATTTTTTAAATACCTAGGTCATATGGGGTAGATTTTAGGGCTGTTCCTATTTACCCCATGTTCCCATTTACCCCACTTACCCCTAGGCCTACTGTATTTTGTTATTTATCATATTTTAATTTGATTTAATTTGCATATTACTCGCGTAGCCTATAAACAATCAATCATCTGATAAAATATTGTAGGATAAGTAGGAACATGGGGTAACTAGGAACAACGCTTATGGGCTCACAGACACTAAATTAAAATTAAACTTTCTTCGCGTTTGCGTTATCGTCACCGTTATCGGGCAATTGTGTATTTACCAAGTTACTGTAGCTTAGCGTGAGCCCTATTTTTATAAGACCAAGGGTTGCAGCCCTAATGCTGAATTCCCGACATCCGGACGTTGGAGTGCAGGACATCGGTGCACAGAAACGTGTTTGGGCCCTAACTGTCCCCGTGTTGTAGCTAGTAAAGCCTAGGCCTAGCCTAGGCAGTCAGAGCCTCCTACATGTCGCTCCAACGTCTATGTCGGGATTTCAGCATTAATAAGTATTGACAATGGTATTGATAACATATTATCTAAGTTAGAGAATAGAAAGTAGGCCTATAGGCCTAGGCTAAAGCTTCTTACCATGACACTATCTCCTGCAGCCCCATTGTTCTCCTGCGAGTTGCAGCTACACTTTGTCTACATGGCAGATGTAAAGCTTCTGCAATCAAACAAAATAGGTCTTAGGCTAGGTAGGGCCTACTTTGCGATTAGGGGGCCTAAACCTAGGCCTTCATATAGGCCTAGGCCTAGGCCTAGGCCATGGCCCAGTCCTGGATCTTGGGTAATTATTTCAACTTTTTGTCAATAGGCCTAGGCCCCCTAGCATGCATTTTCAACCCCAAAAGACATCTAGGCCGTAAAAAACATTCTGAGGTTATTTTTGTCTAACCTTGAACCTGAGCCAAAAGTTTTGTTTTTGGATCATGTTTTTAGAGCATCGGCTAGTAGGACACTTTTTTTACAATAAAATAATATGTCTGATTATTACCTGCCAGTAGAACGGTGTCCAGCAACACCAAGCCAATATTCAAATGGTGTTATCAACCCCCACTGCAGCTGCCAGCCTAATTTTGACAGTACGACTTCCTGAATTGACGTCTGTCTGACGTCCTTGGAATTTTGATTGGAAATGGATTTTAGGGAAATTTTCGATGTTGATGCGCTCTGTCGGACAAACTTTGTGCTACTGTTTAGTTGCCAGATTTGCTAACAGGTTGTAGCAGCATCCATATTAAAGATGAGTCGATAAAGAAGTTCACAAGTGAATTTGAAATACACCAAATTCAAATAACTAGGAAAACGCTAAAGTCCCGCCGCGTTGATGGATGAGCGTAATTGGTAAGCTGCCATTGTGTTACGCGGATTTTCTGTTGTTCTGTGAAAAAAATCATTACTTCGCCGAAGATTTTTTTAAAATTAAATTAAATTAAATACTTTTTTTTAAATAACCGTTATTTTTTTAAAAGAAAAAATCGTAAAATTGCAATTTTCATAAGAAATAATTATTCGATTGCGCTCAAATTTAACACGAATATATGAATTCATGAAATTAAGGTTCTGTGAAAAAATCATTACAATAGGATAAAGCATGTAGGTGTTATAAGTCAAAGATTTTTTTTTTAACGGAAAAAATCGTAAAATTGCGTTTTTTATGAGAAAAAAATTCCCGATTGCGCTCAAAAACGTGGCAGTTCTAAGTTCAGAGATTTCGAAGGCCTCCATAAAATTTCATCGCAATCGGAGTATCGGTTTAGCCGGAATCGTGTTAACAGACACACAAAAATACGAAAAAAAAAGAAAAAAAAACATTCCGGATTTTTTCTCCAGTGTAGTGAAATGGAATCTTCGCTTCGCTCGCTACGCTCATCCAAAAATGGTTGACACACAGTGCATTACAAAATACATGTAGGATGAATGGATAATACAGTATCGGGTGACAGATACGGAGATCTGTATTTGCCCTCTGATATTAATTATACTAGGAAGCTTCGCAAACGCTTTTTCAGGCTCGTTGTTGGATAAGCGTAATTTTTTAAAAACGAAAAAAAGCGTAAAATTGCGATTTTCATGAGAAATAATTTTTCGATTACGCTCAAATTTCACACGAACATATTAATTCATAAAATAAAGGTTCTGTGAAAAAATCATCACAATCGAACAAAGCATGTAGATGTTATAAGTCGAAGAAATGTTTTGGAAAAAAAACGTAAAAAAGCGATTTTTATGTGAAATAATTTTTGATTGCGCTCAAAAAGGTGGCAGTTTTAAGTTCAGAGATTTCGAAGGCCTTCATAAAATTTCATTGCAATTGGTGTAGCCGGAATCGTGTTAACAGACACACAAAAATACAAAAAAAAAGAAAAAAACATTCCGGATTTTTTTCTCCAGTGTAATGAAATGGAATCTTCGCTTCGCTCGCTACGCTCATCCAAAAAACATAAAGATTTACTTCAAATTTGTACTAGTTCTAATGATAGTTCAAGTTCAAGTTCAAGTTTTTATTCATCCGTAGATTCGTACAGGATACAAATATGGATTTCGTCATGTCTAAATATCATGGTGTTTACTAGGGAAACGCTTAATTAAGGCCCGCCGCGTTGTTGGATGAGCGTAATTGGTGCATTAAGCTGCCATTGTGTTACGCGGATTTTCTGTTGTTCTGTGAAAAAATCATTACTTAGTCGAAGATTAAAAAAAAAAAATTAAATTAAATAAAAAATAAACTTAATTGTTTTAATTAATCGTAATTTTTAAAAAAAGAAAAAATCGTAAAAATTTAAATTTCATAAGAAAAATTATTCGATTGGCTAAAATTTTTTACACAATATTTTAATTATAAAATTAAGGTTTGTAAAAAAAATATTCAAAAGGAAAAAGCTGTGGGTGTTTAAGTAAAGAATTGTTTAAAAAAAGAAAAAAACCCCGTAAAATTTCATTTTCTGAGAAAAAATTTTTCGATTCCGCTCAAATTTTCACACGAATAATTTAAATTCATAAAATAGTTCTGGAAAAAATCATTAAAATGGAAAAAGATGTAGGTTTAATCAAAGAAATTTTTTAAAAATCAAAAAAAAACGTAAAATTGCTTTTTTTATGAAAAAAAATCCCGTTGCGCTAAAAAACGTGGCAGTTCAAAGTTCAGAGATTTAAAGGCCTCCATAAAATTGGGTTTACCGGAACGTGTTAACAGAACAAAAAATACAAAAAAAAAAAAGAAAGAAAGAAAAAAACATTCCGGGGGATTTTTTCTCCAGTGTAGTGAAATGGATCTTCGCTTCGCTCCCCGCTCATCCAAAAACAATGAGGAACAGTAAAATTTAAAAAACAAAAATCTTTAAACACAAAATTTTTGGTAAAAAAAAAAAAAAATAATAATAATAAAAATTTAAATAATAATTAAAAATTAAAAAAATAATTTAAAAATAATAAAAATAAAAAAACAATTTTTTGGGTCGGGACATTCGCCCCGTCAATTTTTTTTTTTAATTTTTTTTTTGGTAGATGTTTAATCGAAAAAAAATTTTTGGAAAAAAAACGTAAAAAAAACGATTTTTTGGAAAAAATTTTTTCGTTTGCGAAAAAAGGGGGCAGTTTTAAGTTCAAATTTCAAAGGCCCTTCATAAAATTTCTTGCAATTGGTTTGTAGTGAAATGGAACCCCCGCTGCTCGCAACGCTTCCAAAAAAATGTTGTATGTAACCCCTTGTCTGGGCTTTTTTTTTTGTAATTTTAAAATTAAAATTCTTTTTTTTCTGAGGTTCCCCAACATTTTGGGCGAAACTCAAAGAAATTAAAGCAATTCGACCCCGGCGAAATGCCCGACCAAAAAATTTGTTTTAAATATTTCCCGGGGCCCGCGAAACCCTTAAAATTTAAAATAATAAAAATAATAAAAATAATAATAAAAATAATAAAAATAATAATAATATAAAAATAAAAATAATAACCCCAACACAACAAACGTCAAAACTCCACCCCTAAGTGTAAACACGCGACGGGGCGAAATGCCCCTTTCACCCTTTTTTAAAACAATAATAATAATAATAATAATAATAATATATAATACCATTGAGTGACTAATATATAATTTACTATGGTAGGTATGTGCTTTGTGTAAACACCTGCTTATTGAAAGGTTTAACTGGTTGGGGGAAAGTAGGCTAACGAAGAAAATATTGTTTAGTGCATTGTTTTGTGTTTGTTGAGACAAAATTCGCTAATGCTGTAAAAAGGGTTCATAATTTGCTATTTTTACAAAATTTTGTTTATTTGGGTTATCATTACATACATTTGGGTTTTATTTTCATTATGCACATAATTTACTAGCACTTCTAATAGTATTTTGAACAATTTGCAACGTGTTGAATATCACACATAAAAGAATATCACACATACGAGATGTCATCACAGTTTACAGTACAGTCTCCACTCACACGACTTGTGGGTAGTGCCCGTATGAGCCCAAAATTTACCTAAACATTGTAAAATTGATAATTATTTTGGAGACTTTTAGAATTTTGTAAACGAATTAACTTGGCATTTTAGAAAAAAATTACTCATTTTGAGTTTCAAACTGATAACACAAAAAAAATCCAAATTTGATTTTCTTTTCTAAAAAAATGTTTTTTTGCAAATCATTAATTCTTTTTTATGTTAAAAATAACTGAATATCAAGAACAGCCCGGAATTTTGTGTATTTTTGTGTTTTTGGATGAGGAGCGTAGCAAACGAAGCGAAGATTTCATTCCACACGGGAAAAAAAAAAAAACCCGGGGTGTTCTTTTTTTTTTTTTCCTTTTCATTTTGTTTTTGTCTGTTTTTAAGTGTTAACACGATTTTTGGTAAACGATACCCGATTGGAGAAATTTTAGGGGCCTTCGAAAAAAAACTCTGACTCTGAAATTTGAAATGCCACGGGTTTTTAGCGCAACCGGAAAAAATTTTTCGTGAAAAAACGCAATTTTACGTTTTTTCTTCGCTTATAAAACCCACACTTTAATTGAATATTTAGTGAAAATTTGAGCTTTTCCGAAAAAGATTTTTTTTACGAAAATCTCAATTTTACGACTTTTTTTGATTTTTAAAATTCTTTGGTTTAAACCCTACATTCTTTATCCATTGAATGATTTTTCACAGAACCTTAAATTTTATGAATTTATATATTCGTGTGAAATTGGCGCAAAACGAAAAAATTTTTCGTGATAATCGCAATTTTTTTTGATTTTTTTAAATTTTTCCCACTTAACCCCCCAATGCTTTATCCCATTGTAAGATTTTTTCACCCTATCCTTAAAATTTTTTGAATTAATTTTTGTGTGAAAATTTTAGGGAATCGAAAAAAATTATTTCTCATGAAAATCTCTATTTTACGCTTTTTTTTCTTTTTAAAAAATTACGCTCATCCAACAACGCGCCTGAAAAAGCGTTTGCGAAACTTCCTAGTCAAGTTCCTAGTCATACACAATTTGATTTTTTTTACCATTCCAAAATTAATCACCCTAGGCTAGTCATAAAAATTTAACGGAATGAAAAAAATGGTCGGTAAAAGCCGTTATAGCACCAGAAAACTGCAACCCACAAAACAAAAAGTTGAAGTTCAGAACCTAGTTTATTGAGACACACTCTGCAGCTGCTGCCGCACGCGCCCAAAAGTTCACTGTTCACTCGACAACCCATATTTGGTAATGACGTCTTCCATTCATTACGTCATTTTAAAATGGGTGTGTCAATTGCAAAGATAGTGTACAAATAGGCCATTCTTGACGGTACACCAGGTAAGATAAGATTATGATTGTTTGCTTACTTTATTCATGCTTATTTGTTTACTTTTTGTAGGCCGTAGGCTAGGGCCCAAATAAGGTAGGGCCCCAGCCCGCCCTAGGCCCACCTAGGCCTAGGCCTAGGCCTACCCCTACCTAGGGCATCTAGGCCTAGGGTCTTTCGCCCAAAAGAATATTTTGCTCCTAAGCTACCCTGGCCTAGGCCTACCCCTAGGCCTAGGGGCTATTATACCTTCACCCTGCCTTTGTGTATCAAGGACCTGCCCCCTTGCCCTAGGCCCTACCCTACATGATTTATGTTAGCCAAGCTTATTTCTGTTTTCAGTAGGTCTATCTGCTGGCCCAACTGATTTTTCGTTTCCCTGAAGAATTACATTCTCACCAAAGCCCGGGTAAGTGTGATGGTCTCGGAAGGAATAAGCCTAGGCCTTGTCCGGAACTTATTTTGGTTGTCCAGGAAGTTGTAACATTTATTTTTCATAACTTTTTCATGCAAAATCAAAAAAAAAATTTCCCTTACGACTCAAGGGGTCCCAAAGGGGGGTGGGACGGGGCACAGCCCCCATTGAAAAATGAATCCTGAACCTGAAACAAAGACTGGTGGAAAAAGTAGGGCCCACGTTTTTCCACCGAACTGACTGTGTATCGACTTTAATTTGACATGGTTTCAGTTTGAAGGCATTGTAGTTGTATGGGTCTTTCTGCTATTGACCATCTGATTGGTGGCAGGTTTTAGTTAGATTCTCCTCCAGTGGCTGGCGGCTTTACCTATACCCTGACCGGTGCCATGGCACCGGTACCTGCTGAGGGTGGGGGGGTGGGCCAGCGTAGCTCGTGAACCCACCCCAAAAATTTTTCTTGAAAAAAATATTGTTATATAAAAATGATGTGTTGTGCTAAGCACATTGTTTTTTTTAAGCCCCGCGGTTTTTCGTTAGGGGTAATTCTAAAGACAAAAAAAAACACCGCACTATGAGACAGTGATGTTTGCTTTTGTTGTTTTGTGATCTAGTTTGCCAATGCAGCTGACTTGAGTGGTCAACAGTTTGTAAGGTGGCCTGGTGGCGTATTGGGGGTTGCGCTGCGTCTATCTTCTATCTCGTTTCGGGACAAGTAGAGTACGTACCGGTATATACACTTTATGTGATTTGTTGTTTTTCTTCAGCGAACAAGACAAAGGCATAGAGGGTTAAGAAATCTAACGGAAAAAATGGAACAACATTGAGAATCATAAAGCGGAGTGGCCTAACACTAGTCACCACTGAAACTACAATGAGAAGAAATTAAAAAGTTCTAAATATGGTGGGGGTACCGGTACCTATATTTTAAGTGCATTTTTTATTGGTGGAAAAAGTTGGTAAAAGTATGGTTTTTAAATGATAGAAAAACATTGATTAGCTTTCATTCTGCTGCTCTAAAACGCGCAGATTGCTGCCAAACATGACCTTGAAGTGCAAAAATTTTCCCCCGTTTATTGTTCGCCCCTCCTAAGTTGTTTTTCACTACTGGGCATGGGCGCCCACAGGAGGGGGCAAGGAAGGGCAGCTACCCCCTGGCCCCGAGCAAGCAGAAGTGCTAATTTGCCCTCATTTGATGTGTGGATTTATGATTAAACTTGTAGTATTTAAAATGTGCTTGGAAAGTCGATTTCTTTACTGATGAACGTTTGTTAAATTTAATGGTTGCCAATTTTCTGCGAAATAAGTAGCTTATTGTGTCTTTTACCTGCAATAGTTCGTCTTGAGTTTTGAAAAGAACAGCACTCCATGTAATAACGCGAGTTTTGACTGTCACAATAAAAGGCTTGCGAAAGCGAAGATGTGAGGTGGGGTAAAGTCATATTATCTCAGTGGACAAAAAAGCTAATATTCGTCAAACTCAATGTTGGGAATGTGAAGCCTTTGACTGAACGACAAAAAATGGGAGGTAAAATATTTTGAATGGTTTTCTAGTATTGAGTGTCGAATTGCACAAAAATGACATAATTTTGGTAATGAATTCAGCCCACTACTTTTTACTAAAACCCACCAAACGCATTCTAAAAACCTGATTTTCAAAATTTTCGCCTGCAGCGCTATTGTCCCCCCCCCGTATTTGCCCAACGAAAGTACAAGTTGTAATTTTTATTCCCCCTGCTAAAATTCATGCGGGCGCCCATGCCACTGGGTGGTGCAGGCACGTAGGAAGGGGGGAATTCCCCACCCCGATTTTTACCGTGACCCCCTTCCTCTACTTCAGAAGAGTAATGACCAACAATTTACAATTTCACATTATTGTTGGACGTGATCGCGAACGTAATGATATGCATATTCAATGGTTGTAACATGGTCTATCTCGTCATTACTCCAATTTTTTTTTTATATAGTTTTTACTCTACAAAAAAGACATTAATTTGGTATTACATTCAACCCAATAATTTTTCCTAGAACGCACCAAAACCACTCTAAAAACCTGATTTTAAAAAATTTTACCTGCGGCGCTGTAATTGGGGGGCTCTCCCCCCAAACCCCCAGTACTTTTACCCCTACGCACCTGGGGTGGTGGGTGGTACGGAAAATATCTGGCACTGGTCATATTGGAACCTTCAAGCCGCCACTGTTCTCCTCCTTAGCATTTGTTCATTTCTCCGTTTCCTTCTCTTTTCCTTTCGTTTGCTCCCTCATCCTGGCCTCGCTCTCCTATTGCCAGGGGTTTGAGCTTGAGTTTAGACTGGAACACTTTGAGGTCATTTTCCCCCACTATTACCTCACTGAGACTATTCCACTCCACCACTGATCATGCAAAATCACACATGAATAAGTGTTTACCCATATCTGTCTTTCAGGTTTCCCTCTTGTACTTCCACCCATGATCCCCCCCCCTGACGACCAAGTAGGTGGCTCTTGTTCGTCCCTTATTAAGCTCACTCCATCCCTCATGATTTCTCGTGATCCCGTACATTTTGCCTAAGCAACCCCTCTTTCTTCTTCTATCCTCAAGTTTCTCCCACCCTAGATCATTGGCATTCCTTTCAAACACAGGTTACAATGGTATATTAGACGCTAACTAATGGTAAAGTAATTCTCTGCGTTATTGAAATAGGCAGTCCCCCACCTAGCATTTCTTGTCCCTGACTTGTTTGCGCAGTTGCTCGTAAGTTTGGAGTAGGTATCTGGTTCTAGGTGGTTGTGGTTCTGACTCTGAGAGTTTTGTATTTATGAAGGTGGAGGGGTGAAGACTGAAGACGTACAAGTCTAACAATCTGTGTTAGAGAAGGCCAGTGCTCAAGTGTTGGAGCTCAGGACGGCCCATTTTATGAGGTTGCTGCACAAATAACATCTGGAGACTTGAAAGGACTTTGGACTAGAAGATTTTGTATTTGTGTGGTGCCCAGTATAGAGTTCAACTGTACAGGCTAATGATAGCCCAGTAGCTCGATGGAGTTTGATCAAACACTACCTACGAGGGTGGGGTGGGGTGGAAAGACGGGAAACTTGTGTAGAGATATATATATATTAAAGTAATCGGTTTTTTGTTTCAATGCCACGTATATTTTCAATGGGCCGACGTTTCGATGAGATTTCACCCATCATCTTCAGGGCCAATACAACTTTAAATATTAAAAACGAAAACTACATCACTATTGATAACTACAAAACAAAACTTGAGAGATAAAACAACAGAAGTCAACAAAAAAAATCACTGCACACATGACAAATTAATACCATTCAAAGAAAGTTATTGCAAAGCTTGTCGTTGCAAAGAAACAAGAAAGTCACTCCTCACCTCAAGTCCCTTAAGTCACCGTCTTTTCTTTGAATGGTATTAATTCGTCATGTGTGCAGTGATTTCTTTTGTTGACTTCTGTTGTTTTTTCTCTCAAGTTTTGTTCTGTATTTATCAATAGTGACGTAGTTTTCGTTTTTAATATTTAAAGTTGTATTGGCCCTGAAGATGATGGGTGAAATCTCATCGAAACGTCGGCCCAATGAAAATATACGTGGCATTGAAACCGAAAAACCGATTACTTCAATACATATCCGGCCACGAAAACCTTCACAAACATATATATATATATATATACCGTATATATATATTAGATAAATATTAGTAGATATATCTATGGACATGGATAACAGATTCCAATCTGTTGTATAAAGGTCTGTTATCAGTGGTACGCACTAGATGCTCACCTGCCTACTAGACTAGGCTTAGTAGGACGTTGTCCCTTCACTTGAAAGTCATCTACATCCCAGCTGGCTTATCATCTCCTCTCATCCCAGCCACCTTATCTCTCCTATAATAGACCCACATATACATTTCCCACAATGACCTACCTAGCTGATTCTGTTATTTATTCAGGGTAAACTTTGTGACTAAAGCCCAGGCCTGTTCTTCATTGTATACCATCGGCTAGGCATATATACCTTGCGACAAGGAGGGGAGATAGTTAACAGCTTAAAAAGTTACAACGTTATGCAAGAGTTTGCTGATATGATACGACACAGACTTTCATTGTTTAGGTGTAGCCGTCCGTGTAGGCCTAGCAAAGCCTTCTGTGTCCCTGTGCATTAAGTGCCGGTAGTTAGTTTCCAGTCAGTAGAGACTTGGCTAAGAGTCATTGTGCAAATACACTACAATCCTTTGGGTAGCTAAAAACAACGCCTGCATTCTCATTGAAATCTTTGTTGATTCTATGAAGAGCCGGTAAAATGTCGAGGCGGGTAGAAATGAGTATTCCGTTGGCATTACAAACTTTAGAGCATAGTGAGCTCTATGCGCGTCGAGTGGAACACAGCGCAGCCTTGGCTAAGACTACCGATCTTGCGCGCCACTTGGACGAGACTTTAATTTGTGATTATGATGAGATTGTGGACAGAGTTGTTACTCAGACTGCTGATGGACCGAGGTCTGTCCTGCAACCTTCTTTGCCCAGTTCTTCATTGGTTTCAAGTATACGCAGGTAATGACACATGACATAGTTTACTAGTACGTACTGTAGGGTGCAAATTGATGGGGGAGACGGGGGATGTCCCCCTCTGGTAATTTCATCCCTGTCTCTGTTTTTCTGAAAGGTATCCCCGCCGAGGATGGCTAAATCCACACCTCTGGATACCCATCTCATCTCAAGTGACTTTATCTCGTAACGTTAATAAATATAATAATAAAACACACAACAAACCATCTTTTTGGATACGATATGTGGACGACATCTATGCCATTTGGCCCCATGGTGTGGACAAGTTGAATGATTTTCTTGACTATCTAAATGGTATCCATTCGAACATTCAGTTCACCATGGAAGTAGAATCCAACGACTCACTTGCTTTTCTCGATGTCTTGATAATAAAGAATGTTGATGGCAGTTTGGGACACACAGTCTATAGAAAACCCACCCACACCAACCGGTATCTGAATGCTGCTTCCCACCACCGTCCTTCACAGTTATTTTCAGTGGTTAAACCTCTAGTGACCCGGTCCAGGAACCTTACTGACAAATCTCACTCAAGAGAGGAATTTGACAAGCTCCGTGAAGCTCTCTCACTCAATGGTTACTTGGACCGAGACATAACCAGAGCGTTTAAACGTGAACTGAAGAAATCTGAGGATGATACTGAGGACAAGGAGAAACCACGGTCTAAAGCTTTTCTTCCATATGTCAAGGGTACCACAGACGTCATAGGTAGAATCCTCAATCGTAAGAACATCGAAACCATTTTCTCCACTGACAGAAAAATCAGCTCCTTTTTGAGAAGTGCTAAGGACTCTGTTCATCTGGAAGAAAGAGGGGTTTATGAGGTTCCCTGTGGCGACTGCGATCAAACGTACATAGGCCAAACAGGCAGACGCATAGCAGTGAGGATAAATGACACTCTAATGCTGTGAAAGCAGGTGACAAGAAATCAGCCCTGGCTCAACATGCTAAAGCTTACTCGCATGTGATAGATTTTGACAAACAAAAACTATTTTGTCCTGTACAACAGCTCAAGCCCCGTATTATCCGTGAATCTGTAGAAATTGAGAAACGGCCGAATAACATGAACAAAAGAGATGATAGCCAGAGCCTCCCTCTTGCTTGGAAACCTGCACTCATGGCCTCGAAATGTAGTCCGTAGACCTATTCAGCCAAATCCCTCAGAGGTGGTGCAAATTTCAGATTCCATAATTCTAAGCACGAATAACATTTCAAAAGACAACCAATCAGGCCCTATGACAAGAAGCCGGACTAAAAAGGTTTCACTACAGTAAGCTGTGCTATTTTGTTTCTCAATTGCCACCATCCGTATATATTTTTTTCGATATGACATCGCCCCCCGCCCTATTTTATATACCCCGCGCCCCGCACCTTCACGATGCTATATAAGGCGGGCGCTGCGTGCTTGCCCAACACTGTGTCAACCCCTTCAGCCCCTTTAAAAGGCTAT